>CM027864.1:43437027-44003933 GCA_016097605.1 Eucalyptus guilfoylei | reverse complement strand
TTTTGTCCAAAACTTTCAGATTTTACCATTTTTAACAAACCTTTATCAAAATTCAATGTAATCATTTCCTTCAATTTTCGTTAGAAATCACGATGTAACGGTTAAGTCGTCGCAGTGATCAAGTTATTATCGGACGCCTTACATGGCATACCACTATGTTAGTAACTTCTTATAAAAGTTGGCTGAAAGGAATATATTTAGAATTGGCAAAATTAGAAAGTTTATAACATAATTGGTATTGGTATAATAGATTTAAGATCAATTGAACAATTTCCCCCAATTTATTTTTTTGGCTAAAAGAAAATCTTTTGACATTTTTTTCTGGTTTTCTCTATTTGATAATAATGAAAAGCTATAAATAATGCCATATTTTCGATTTGTCGACATATTACTAATCCAATTGTGGGGATTGTCGAGCTTAGTCGATTTGATGGCCGATCTAAACAAAGTTATTTTAGTTCTGTCGTGGTCATCAAACACACCCTTATATTATATCTATTTATAAATATATAAAATGTCATAACTCATTTGTTTTCTTTATTTTTCCCTCGCTTATATCTTTATTTTACATCTATTCATGAATTCCCGAGAACCATATTTACGTCATAACACGTTCTATCCTTTTTTCACCCTCGCTAATATCAAAACATCATAAACTCAATCATTTCAATCCCTATCTCTTCTTTTCAACCCCTCTTGGGCTATTTCCTAGAGCAAAAGGCACCATCTCATTCATGTCCGGCAGCAAAAACCTCTTCTCTACAAGGTTAATATAGCCTGCTTACTCTTAAAAGAATAGAGATTACCAACTTGATTATTGATCAATTCCTAGCTAATTCCCACCTACCCCATCTGCCTTTAGTGCTATCAGTAACTAGCTACCGACCCACCTCAAAACTCCCCAAGACTTGCCCTTTGTTTTCTACAAAAAAATTATGCTGCTTGTAGAACGAAACCCTTTTGAGTTAAAAGAACTTTCTACGTAAGTGTGAAATCCATGTGATTCTGTCCAATCTAAGTAGGCAACACGAAATCTGACTTTCCTAGATGTTAGGTACACGTCCGGACCTATTACAATGCCTGTCTAATCGTGCCGTGTCGCATGTAGTTCCGTCCCATCGTGATGGGGCAATTGTTGAGATGGGAGGGGGGAATATGAGCGAATGGATCGGCTTACCTTCCTGCTACCTAAAGATGAATTCCAAACCTATACCCTTGTGTGCAATCAATAGGGTTGATTGGCTCTCGATCCAGTCCTATTTCTTTGGTCTAATTCTAAGATAAAACTATGAATCGGATCGTACTATCGGTTCGATTCAATGGAACCGGTCACTAACTTTTTTCCACTACTTTTTTTCATTACTTTTTTCTCACTACTTGGAACTGGATCGAGATAGTGTTTAGTTCATATTTTATTGATTTTTTTAAGAAATAAAAAATAAAAAAAATGTATATTTAGTCGGTTTGGTCTAGTTTCCTTTGGAACTAGGAATCACATCGTCCGGACACCGATTCCATTTTTAAAAATCGGGAACTAGACCGACACTCGAGAACTAAACCAAATCAGTCAATCCATTCTAGTCGATCTAGGTGGTTTTCAGTTTGAGCGGTCCATTTTATATAACCCTAGTAATCCGGCATTTGAATCGTTACTAATCTTTGGGTTTAGGTCAAACATGTGCAAGGTGGGGTCATGGTTCTTGTGATTTTATGCAAGAGCAAGAAGAGATCAGACCCTGGCCTAGACCCGGGCAAACTGCTTGAGAACGAGCCTTTGAATGGGCTAAAACCGGAGCCGTTGAACTTGACGGTTGAAGATGAACCCTAATATGCAATATTGAAAAAGTCCCTACGAACGCGTCAAGCTACGGAGCTGGCTGAGTCAAACCCCTGCGTTCCCCAGTCAACGTTTTTAGCAGCTTACGACCTCTTCTCCCTCGCTTTCACGTCCCTCGCTCCAGCTTATATAAGTGCAAACCGAGATGGGAACCTCCAACATCCATAACCAAACCCACTCCAGATTCTCAACCAAACCCTCTCGAAACCAACGACACAAGACCGATCGCCTCCATTGATGGCCGCTTTGCAAGCTTCCTCACTCTTGATCCCTTCTTCCTCTTCGGGTTGTCCTTCAAAGAGAAGGGTCTCCGCTTCGATCCATGTCCCGAAGCTCCCTAAACTCCGCCTCTCCGATGCGAGCTCGGCGATGACGCGGAAGCTGGTGGAGGAGTTCAGCAAAAGGAACGGTTACACCATCACGGAGCCCTTGCAAATGGAGGTCGTGGAGAAAGTTAGTCCTTCTGAGCCGCGCCGTTCCTAGCCGATCGCCTACTTCTTCTATCGAAACAACCACGAAGCTCTATGCGATCCTGGAGGCTGTTGAAGATAGAGTGGAGATGCACGATAACATCGGCAAGCAGCGGGACAACTGGAACAAGCTCCTATTGAACTCGGTCAACATGATGACCCTCACTGCCACCACCACGGCGGCCATGGCTGCGGCTGTGCCGGCTCCGTCACTGAGAGCGTGCTCTGCTCTCTTATTTACTGCCGCCACCGGGATGTCGCTTGTGATGAGCAAAATCCAGCCCTCGCAGCTGGCTGAAGAGCAACGCAATGCCTCGAGGTTGTTCAAGCAGCTTCAGAGCGAGATAAAGTCGATGCTCGTGCAGCAATCTCCGACTGAGTCAGACGTTAAGGAGACGATGGAGAAGGTGCTGGCGCTTGATAGAGCTTTTCCGCTGGCTCTGCTTGGAAAGATGATCGAGAAGTTCCCTGCGAAATTTGAGCCTGCTGTGTGGTGGCCAATGGTTTCCGGCAACCGCCGCCAATCCCAAGGGCACAAAACCTTCACGAACACTGAGCGAAACGGATGGAGCGAGGAGCTGGAAGTGGAGATGAGAGCAATCGTCCAAGTCCTCAAGAGCAAAGACAAGAAAGACTACTTGAGGCTCGGAAATTTAGCTCTAAAATTGAATAAGATGTTGGCGGTTTTGGGTCCTCTACTCACTGGCATCGCTGCAGCTTGCTCAGCCTTCGGCGGCTCAACAGCCACAACAGTGGCAGCCATTGCCGGTGCAATGGCGGCTATTGTCAATGGCTTCGAGCATGGAGGACAAGTCGGCATGGTCGTTGAGATGTACAGAAACAACGCGGGGTTCTTCAAGCTCATGGAAGAGACAATCGAAGCGACGCTCGAGGAGAGAGACTATGACAAGCGAGAGAACGCAGAGATGTTCGAGATGAAGGTGGCGATGAAGCTGGGGCGGAGCTTGTCGCAGCTTCGAGACCTGGCAAGAAAATCAATGGCTTCTTGTCTACAAGGGACTGAGGTGGACGAGTTCGGAAGCAAGCTTTTCTGAAACTCTCTTTTGAGCAAGATTAGTGGAGTACATAATGTAACATGTACAAGTTAGGCTCATTAACATGATTGTTTCATTCCTTGATTCTTGTAACAAAGAAAAGGAGCTTAAATTGTTCATTTTGGTTTAACTTCGATTTTTGACTAAATTGAAAATTATTCACTCAAATTCCACGTGGATTCATCTTTGGAGGCACGTTAATTTTGGTACTAGAACATATGCGACTATTATTTTATTATAAAAAGAAGATGGTTTTTTCCGTGCCTTTAAAACTTTTTGAAAGAGTTGATAAGCATTAGATGACCGTTGTTAAGATGCTCCTTTTTGCCTACCATTGATGCATCGCCTGTATACTAGCGAGAGAAACTTTTCATAACTTCTATACAAATTGTCTCGAGAAAGGAATCCCCGGATCTCGGCCAGCCATAATTTCTGATAACTTTGAATAACTTCCATACAAAATCTCTCAAGAAAGGAATTCTCGGATCTTTAATTGGCCATAATTTCACAGTAACTTTTCGTAACCTCTACATAAAATGTCGCAACATACAAAAATCTAACGACTCTACGATCAAACGGGTGAGATCAGCCCTCTTGTCATCCTAAGGTCATCAAGAGATCGAGAATCCGTTCCTCAAATATCCTTCAAAATTCCTCCCGCGTGGTGAGAGGTATACTTCCCTATGGTCAAAGAATCATGCTAAATGTGAACTTCAAGAAAACAACGAAGCAGTGCGCCGTTGAATCTTATGGGAATGGGAGAGACAGGATGCAAAATGGCCTGGAAAACGACGACGCTCCAGTCAGAAATGACATGCTATGTCATTTAATTTTAGCCTTAAACCTCGAATAATTCGAGATCACTTGATGATGAACACGTGAGGGGCAACACACGTGCGCGTACACGTGCATGTTTATATATATATAGATCTTTCTGGCTGTTCATATATTTAAGATTAATTATTTTTAGGTAACTTTGTTATGTAGCGCGGCCCCTTACCCACAAAGACTGCGTACTTATTTTATGACCAAATTTTCTGCAAATTCGTCCTTGTTCCACTGTATGTTCAGACTGACTAAGGGAGATCGTCTTAATTATTACGAGGGTAATTACTACGATGTCAATTTATATAGTAGGGAAGGTGTCGCAATTTAATAAAATATGAGCTCATCTATGTAACGTATGTAATAGTTCGAGGGGCAAAAGGTTACTAGGAGCATATATAATCTAGTGGATTGCTTGAGCTCGAGCTTGAACGGAGTAGTAGCACAAGCATTAAGGAACACACATGCCTTGAGGGCAAACTGATTCTAAGCAATCTACATCATTAATGAGATTTATATGTTCATTATATACATTTGGCCTTTCTCTACTTATTAGCTTAATATTTAGATTGGATATTCTAGCATGTAAAAATGTCGTGTTATAGTATCAAAAGCCGTTTATCTAGGGGTACGCACGTGGTCTCCCTCCACTCCGCGTGCCACCTTAAACCCTGTAATCAAGAACTAAGGTATGCTGAAAGTGCTGTTCTAAGGGAGGGGGGGACAACAAAGCAAAAAAGTCAACGCCCAAAAACAAAGGGCAAAGAGATGCCAATGAGGTCAACACCATCAGAAAATTCAAAGCCGCTTTCGGCAGAAGACATTCAAGAATTCAACCACTGGATTGCGTCCACATCGTGGAAAAAAAAGTGTACCATATCAAGCTAGCTTAAAGCATATATCGATTTCAATTATCAAAAGGGAAACGAGAATTTCGATACTTCGATCATTTTCCTTTCTCTGCCACACAAATTATATGTGCCAAGAATTAAAGAATGAAAGTGTTCATGTTTGACACTTGTATTATATGTGCACTGAATATCTTTGTACGAAGGAGTTCAGAAAAGCTTGCTTCCAAATTCATCCACCTCAGTCCCTTCTTTACAAGAAGCCATTGATTTTCTTGCCAAGTCTCGAGCTCCGACAAGCTCCGCCCCAGCTTCATCGCCACCTTCATCTCGAACATCTCTCCGTTCTCTCTCTTGCTATAGTCTCTCTTCGAGCGTTGCTTCGATCGTCTCTCCCATGAGCTCGAAGAACCCTGCGCAGTTTCTGTACATCTCCACGACCATACCAACTTGACCTCCGTGCTCAAAGCTGTTGACAATCGCCGCCATCGCACCGGCAATGGCTGCCAAAGTTGTGGCCGTCGAGCCACCATAGGTCGAGGTGGCTGCGGTGATCCCGTGAGTAGGGGACCCAAGACCGCCAACATCTTATTTAGTTTTAGCGCCAGATTTCCGAGCCTCAAGTAGTCTTTCTTGTCTTTGCTCTTGAGGACTTGGACGATTACTCTCATCTCCAATTCCAGCTCCTCGCTCCATCCGTTTGGCTCGGTATTTGCAAAAGTTTTCTGCCCTTGGGATTGGCGGCTGTTGTTAAAAACCCCAGGCCACCATGCGGCGGGCTCAAATTTCACAGGGAACTTCTCGAGCATCGCTCCGAGCAGAGGCAGTGGATAAGCCCCATCAAGGGCCAGCACCTTCTCCATCATCTCCTTCACGTCTGGTTCAGTCAGAGATTGGAGTGCAAGCATTGACTTGATCTCGCTCCGGAGCTGCTTGAACAACCTCGAGGCATTGCGTTGCTCTTCAGCCAGCCGTGAGGGCTGGATTTTGCTCATGACGAAGGACATGCCGGTGGCTGCTGTAAACAAGAGAGCGGAGCATAATCTCAGCGATGGAGCTGGTCCAGCCGTAGCCATTGCTGCCGTGGCGGCGGCAGTGAGAGTCATCATGTTGACCGAGTTCAACAGGAGCTTATTCCAGTTGTCTCGCTGCTCGCCGATGTTTTTGTGCATCTCCACTCTATCTTCGACAACCTCCAAGATCACATAGAATTTCTTCATCGTTTCGATAGAACAAGTAGGCGATAGGCGCAGCTCCAAAACCCTATCTTTCTGGGTGACGTGTTGGGGTTTCATGAATTATGTATAGGTAAAATTAACAAAACACAGCGGAAATAAAGATGATATATTTTTAAACATGATTCTCCGAAGGCGTTATTCGTGTGTTTTAATCAAAAATCTGAATATAGAAGGGAGTTAAACGAATTACCTCTCAAAGCGCGCTTTAAACGAATTGGTTCCGATGTTCTTTAATTCGAGCCCCACAAACGTCGACCTCTTGTTCAGAAACACCACAAATGGACGTTGAATGGAAGAGAGAACTTTTGGATAATCATCACTATGATCGTGTTAGTAATCTCATGGAGACAATCCTCCGTATCCTTGATGTTTTTAGCCACGGCCCGAAGAAGAGAGAATCCATTTTCTTTCTCACGTACCAACACGTAAACACACGTTTCTCTCTTTTAGCAACCATTGCTCATGCACTCCGTTATGCAGCATTTAAAAAAAAAAAAAAAAATTCTCGAATCAGCAACGATTGCTTATCGTTCATGCACGAAGCTTTACTATTTCTTTTATATATATAATTATCATTTATTAAACACGCCCATGGTCAGCAACAATGTGCTCATTGATTAATCAATTAAATAAATGAATAAAAAAATAATAATGAAAATGACATAATCTTTAGGTGTGCATTTGAAATACATTAACATATATTCACTTTGGACATGCGTGTGCATCATATGTAAGTAGGCTTGTGACTATAATATAAATTAAATTAAATCTCATTTAATTTAATTTCAAACTCAATTCGATTGCAGCAATTGCAAATACATTTGCAACATTATTTCTCTCTTATTCCACGTTATCATAATCGTTTATGGTGTGTGACATCCCTAGGTTCATCACTAAGTTGGTAGTAAGACTTGTACTAACATATTAGTACTCTCAAAAGAATTAATTATCCCGATTAATCTTTATGATTGATATCTAGCAATATGTCATGGCTATAAAGATAGTGTGAATGTTTTAAGAACATAATGAACCTGTCAGCTTTGGTTACAATGTAATTCAATTCTTCTGTCTCACTATATCCGGATCGAACAAAAATCAAGGAATATTTGTCAAGTCACCAATTTGATCATATGCACAAATCTAATTGACATGCATTTTATTTAAGACATAAACAATTTATTCTCGATTACAACCCTGGCCGAGAATTTTAATGCATTGTCATAATTAGATTGCATAGGACATCATTATTATACATTGCATGTACAATGAGACAGATTCCAAATTGCGTACACCTGCAACCGTATATGAACAAACTATGACCATTAGGTATAAAGATGGATTAAGGACCCGGCATTACGTGCATCTGTGAACCATAGTTGTTCAACACACAAGTTAACACCGTGCCTCAAGTCTAAGGATTATTTACACAAGACCAAAGCATGAATAATTAGACATTGATCACGCTATCCTTCAGCCATCCTTATACAGTACAATGCCTTAGATATCTCATATCTAGAGGTTCGACCATTCTCATCAAAGTATTCATTTAAGTGCAAAATGATCGACCTAGCATCTTTTATAGATTCATACTTCTTCTGTAATTCATTATTCATCGAAGTAAGCATATATGACCTAACGTTTAAGTCATCGTCACGCCACTTATCATAAGTGACACGCTCCTCTTGGGTCCCACCCTCAGGAAATGAATTTGGCATCTTTTCATCAAGCACATACCCAATTTTTTCTGAATTGAGAACAATTCTCAAATTCCTCACCTAGTTAGTGAAATTGTGTCCAATCAAACAATTTTTGTCAAGTATAGAAGCGAGTAGGTTTGTAATCACCATTTTCAGAATAATAATACATCTGTTGCAGAAAATAAATTTTTAGCCGTTGTATCTTTCAAAATAACTATTTCATTTTGGTCTTTAAATAAAATAGATCTTCCCACTAAATTTATATTCAAATCCCATACTCCTTAAAATGAGAAGCGGTAATCTTTGTTGGGTAAAGATTAC
Source organism: Eucalyptus guilfoylei (assembly GCA_016097605.1). Taxonomy (NCBI): domain Eukaryota; kingdom Viridiplantae; phylum Streptophyta; class Magnoliopsida; order Myrtales; family Myrtaceae; genus Eucalyptus; species Eucalyptus guilfoylei. The sequence goes on along the minus strand of CM027864.1, from coordinate 43,995,642 downwards.
TAGTGGGGATTGGAGTCCCACTAGCCCAAAGCCCACCTCACATAACAGTTATTGGTGTTTTATGAACTTAGTGAGTGAATTAACTTGTTTAATGCATCATATGCGAGTCAATCATAACTTCAGCCTCTAGACCATGAAAGCATCACCTAACAGTTATTGGCATCATGTTCATAGTTAAGTCTAGCCCATTGTCTCATGCAAGTATTGAAAGTACAACCGATTCCCTCACGACAATTATTAGAAATTATTTGGCTCCAACCTCAAAACATCACATGCATAATGGAATGGCCCAATATTATGAATGATAATTAACCCCTATGTATCCATAGTTGTTAATCAACCACTATAAAATTAGATCAAACCATGACGATGGAAAGCCACGAATCCGAAACCCGTTTCGACTTAATATTATTAATAATGAGATTTGGGTCGTTATTAACAGTCTCACTTTGCACATTAACTGGTTTAACATGCATGATAACATAAACACAATATATAAATATATATCACATGAACATCTATCCTACATAGTAATCATGGAATTATGGTTCAATAGGTCTCGAGCCAAAGAGACCCATTTAGCTATTTTAATGTTTTAATAATAAAGACTTGCCCTTTATTTCTTCTTGAATCTTTGAACTCTTCAATGATCGGACCCATAGAGCTCTCCGACTTAAAGGCTCCTCCAATGGCTCCTCCTCTCTCGTAGCATTTACATCAACAATTGATATACTAAACTATGCTAAAATTACATTTCATGAAAATAAATTTAAAAGGAAGGACGCAACCTCCATTTAATAATTACAACCCCAAAAAAGAATACCTGTAATCATCATACATTCATCATACAACAATCATAATGATTAGGGATTTTTCCATGATTACCACCCTTCCTTGCGAGCCGTAAATTCAAAATTTAAAGCTCAGAAGGTAAAAATAAAATTCTGCATTTAATTAAATTTAAAGCCGAACAACACAAACCACGTCAAAAAATCAAAATCGATAAAATAAATTTCACGAGCGTGATTCTGAACGGAAGTTGCGTTGTCATCTTTAAATTCACAATCGCAAATCATTTGCAGAATATAAACACAAAATATAACAAGTTACAGATTTTTGATTCAAAATTGATTTAGTTCCAATTTTTGCTTAGTTGATTAAATTTATCACATAAATTAATCAACTTCTATAGGCCACATAAGAATAAGAGATTCTCTTAACAAAAATAAATTGGCCATTAGAACGCAAAAATATTTTTGAACTAAAAATCAATTAAACGCATGAAAAAACGCCTAAGGTTGGCTCTGATACCACTGTTGGGGTTTCATGAATCATGTATAGGTAAAATTAACAAAACACAACGGAAACAAAGATGATATATTTCTATACATGATTCTCTGAAGGCGTTGTTCGTGTGTTTTAATCAAAAATCTGAATATAAAAGGGAGTTGAACGAATTAACTCTCAAAGCCCACTTTAAACGAATTGGTTCGGATGTTCTTTAGTTCGAGCCCCACAAACGTCAGACCTCTAATTCAGACACACCACCAATGGACGTCAAATGGAAAAGAGAACTTTCGGATAATCACCATTGTGATCATGCTAGCAATCTCATGGAGACAATCCTCTGTATCCTTGATGTTTTTAGCCACGGCCCAAACGAGAAAGAATCTCTTTTCTTTCTCGCGTACCAACACGCAAAACACACACGTTTCTCTCTTTTAGCAACTGTTGCTCATGCCCTCCATTATGCAACATTTAAAAAAAAAAAAAAAACTTCTCGAATCAGCAACCGTTGCTGACCATGCTTCGTGCATGAACGGTCAGCAATTGCTGACCATCATGCATGAAGCTTTACTATTTTTTTAAATATATAATTATCATTTATTAAACAAGCCCATGGTCAGCAACAATTGCTAACCATGTGCTCATTGATTAATCAAATAAATAAATAAATAAATGACATAATCTTTATGTGTGCATTTGGAATACATTAACATATATTCACTTTGGGCATGCGTGTGCATCATATGTAAGTAGGCTTGTGACTATAATACAAATTAAATTAAATCTCATTTAATTTAATTCAAGTCAACTCAATTTGATTGCAGTAATTGCAAATACATTTGCAACATTATTTCTCACTTGTTCCACGTTATCCTAATTGTTTATGGTATGTGACATCCTTAGATTCATCACTAAGTTGGTAGTGAGACTTGTACTAACACATTAGTACTCCCAAAAAGAATTAATTGTCCCGATTAATCTTTGGGTCTTACAAGCTATGATTGGCATCTAACAATATGTCATGGCTACAAAGATAGTGTGAATGTTTTAAGAACATAATGAACTTGTCAGCTTTGGCTACAGTATAATTCAATCATTCTGTCTTACTATGTCCCGATCGAACAAAAGCCATGGAATATTTGTCAAGTCACCAATTCGATCATATGCACAAATCTAATTGACATATATTTTATTCAAGACATAAACAATTTATTCTCGATTACAACTCCGCCGAGGATTTCAATGCATTATCATAATTAGATTGCATAGGACATCATTATTATACCTTGCATGTAACAAGGAGACAGATTCCATATTGCATACACTGCAACTTCGTATACGAACAAACTATGACCATCAGGTATAAAGACGAATCAAGGACTCGGCATTACGTGCACATGTGAACCATAGTTGTTCAACACACAAGTTAACACTGTGCCTCAGGTCTAAGGATTATTTAAACAAAACCAAAATATGAACAATTGGGCATTGACCACACTAAAAGCTTCCGTATCGCTAATCGTTCCATATGCATCACATTCAGTGAACTTATCTAATACAAACACTTATGTTCTAACTTAGGCATCACAATACCCAATGACTTGGGACTCATCATTTCCTTAAGTATCCAATACTTAATGGTGAAGTTAAGAATACACCACTCAACGGATTATTAATATCCACTCAATAATCCATCGATTGGGAACGATTTAAAGATTTAGTCTAACTATGAACCCGTCACATATATTCTTAACGTCTCAAAAATAGGTCTAATTGCAATTGATCTTATGAAATCATTCGTAAAAATAAAATGATTGGACAAATGAATGAATACGTCACTGCCATTAATTAAATAAGGGATAAGTGTTCTAGAAATCCTAAAACTTATCACGAAAATATATTTCAGTTATAAAACTTGCAAAAAGTGCATTTAAGTCCTAAAACTTGTCAAATTGTTTCAAACGAGTCCTAAAATCGCCGCTAGCTTTTTCTGTTAAAAATGCTAACGTGGCATTTTAAATAATTTTTTAATTTCCACGTGTATTTTTTTAATTATTTTTTATTCATTTTTAAAAAATAAATTTTGAACTTTTTTTAGTTTTTAGTGAAAATAAGATAAAATGAATAAATCTAAATTTTTTAATTTTTAAATCTAATTTTAAAAAAAATGAATAAAAATAATTAAAAAATCCACGCGGGAAATAAAAAATTATTTAAAATGCCACGTCAGCATTTTTAATGGAAAAATAAATCCGATTTTAGGATTTCCGTTTGAAACAATTTGATAAGTTTTAGGACTTAAATACACTTTTTGCAAGTTTTAGGACTGAAATCGTTTTCGTGACAGTTTTTAGAACTGCAGAACAACTTTATCACATTAAATAATAATAATGATAGTACAACCGAAATCCCTAATATGCAGCTATTACATGGTAGCTTTAGGGCATACATCCAACATGATGTCCATTAGTAGTGGCTCTAAAGTGAAGGTGTAACCATACCTAGTGCTCAATTCTTGACTAGCTTCTTCGTGGTCGTAGCACTTGGATCATTTATGAGGCTGAGCTTCAAGGGCTTTGTGAGTTGGATCAAAGCAATGATTGTTCGCCGAAGAACAACCCAAAGAGGAGGAGGAAGAAGAAGAAACTAAGAGAGTGGAAGCTTATAATGCGGTCATTAATTTTTGTGTTTTTCAAGTGTTTAAATGCGATGGTTTTGAGAGGATTGCTTGAGGATTGGAATGGCTTTGGTTTTGGAGGTTGGAGGTTCTTTCGGGTACAGATTTATTCATGCGAAGTCCGCGTGCGTGATCTAAAATGAAGAGGCCTTTTGTAATTTGTCTTTTTTTCAAGAGAGGCATGTTTTGTTACAAATCCAAGAGTCTCGCCAAGCGTGGCCAAACGTCTAGTTCACCCCAAAACCAAGTCAAAGTCTTCGCCAAGCGTGAGCAAAAGGCATGCTCTAGAGCATCAAAACGTTCCCGAGACGATCAAGTCAGGAAATTGAACTCCCAGCTTGTGAATGAAGAGTGGTTGATACCTTGTTGTGACCTCTGTGAGCCCTCGGGGTGCATGGAGACTAATGGCTAGCTAAGTCTAGGCTTAGTGCGAACTCTCCAAATTCACCAATTCACGACTTGTGGTCTAAATTATTAACCTGCAAGTTAATTTCAATTAGGATTCACCACTTATTGATTTGTGGTGGGTTAATTAGAAACCCAAGTAAAATACTAAGAGAAATATTTTACTCCTGCATAACCAAAAAAATTAGAATCGGGGATTTGATCACACCAACTAATGCTCTTTCGGTACCCGATTTTGTTTAAACTTCTAATAAAGCATTTATATAGCATTTTATACCAATCGCAAGTCCTAGGATTCAATTCCTAACTAGGCTAAGGATATAGCAATCCATGCATCATAAGAGTGCAATTGGAATAAAGAAAAATGCAAATAACAATTTGACATTTGCTTCCAAGAACTTAAGCACAATTTTTTAAAAGGAAATCCAAGAAATAAATTAGTATTTTTTAAAAATTTTCTATTTATCCAAAAATGTAGTAAAATAAGGAAAATAAAACTTAGTTGATGCAAATAATATTAATGCCTATGTGATGTGAAAATCCTTTTTGTTATGGCCAAATTGATCCCTAATTTTTCATGCAATTTAATCCTAAATATTTAGTCAAAATGTAAGTGTCAAAATATCCTAAGAAGATTAACGTTTAGAGGTTGTTGGAAAGATTGGTTGAGTTAGGTTATTCTTTTACTCATCCGGCGCCGGACCCCTTGTAGATCGATGAAAAGTTTTCGTCTCTTTGCTTGCACATTTCTGTTCGACCCAAACCATCTAGAAGACTTCGTTCCATAAATCCAAGTTCCACGTTCGTTTTTCTCTTAAAGCTCGCAGGCCAATGGCTTTTCTTGCGCATTCGTCTTGGCCATTAGAAAACCCCAGTAAATCGGGACAGATAAACGCAAATAGTTGCTCAACCATAACGGTCTCTTTTGCTTCTCGATGGTTACTACGGGTTAACATTAGCTTCAACAAGTATTATGGTGTTATTATCGATGTTGAACAAAGTAAAGAGAAAGGGCTTTTGCAGGAAAATGCTAAAGGGAAAAGGAGAAAGATGAGGAGAGAGAGAGAGAGAGAGAGAGAGAGAGAGAGAGAGGTGGTGAAACGCGCTGCAAGGTAAAAAGGGTTGGCGCTTAGGCTTAACCTCAAACTTACGTCACTCGGACTAAGGAAAAGTCACGGGATCGCGGTTTGGAGAGATTCACACTTGAAAAAAGGAACCAAAGGAGCCGGTTCATCCACCTTTTGGAGATCGAGATTCCTGCAATCTTTTTTCCCCTGAACATGTGAAGCACGGATCTTTGGTTCGATAATCGAGCATCGAGAATGGCCCCCAAAAGAAAATCAAAGATTAAGATTCTCCATTATGCATCTAAAGTGGTAAAAAAATCTATCAATCACCACCGCCTACGGTGGCCCGGTTGGATAAAGGCTCCCCAATGAAGTTAACGACAATGGAGGGTTCGAATCCCGCTAACACCACGGGATCTTAAGCGCGACAGCAGGGTGGTGGGTCCTCCCACTAGCGTCGCTCCGGGGGTTTACACGCCGGCACCGGCTGTACGGGATTCACACGAGCATCCAAAAAAAAAATCCTATCAAAAATCCCTATAACAAAACATAACTTATATAGTCAACTTGTTCTAACGTATTTTTTTTTTGGTAAAAGGTAAGAATATTGTTCTAACGTATTTCATACTTAGCATAAAGGGAAAAAAAAACTCAAAAGACATTCATAAAAACATAGGAAAGCACCAAATCAGTCCAAATTTATTGCCGAATACCAATGCAATCCTAAAATTTTCATTTTTCTAACGTATTTCCATATATAGCTGAAAGGAAAAGACTTCCAAAAGACATCTTGTGGTGACACTCAAAATTGATTCGGTAGTCACGTGCTTGTCCACGGGTGTAAAAGTAACGTCTCGGTTATAGGTTGCAGTCCCACATGCACAACATGTGAGTAGTATTTGATACATGCTTAACTATCGATAGACATATGGGCAAACACCTGGTGGTCGATGACAAGATATGGAAATACCACATGTCTAGTTATTGAGATATGATGACGGATGGTTGGTAGCCGCTTGCATGGACCTTGGTGGAAAACTTTCAATAAAAGACCCTTTAAATATTACTCAAGGCGCTAGGGTAGTAAGTACCAAAGGCACATGTTGTGAAAGAGTAGTTGCTATTTGAGGACCCAATTAGAATAGCCATCAATAATTGTACAAATCCCATAACATGATTTAGACAGTTATATGAGGTATGGGCTGAGTGATTTATAGGAAAAAAAGAATGCGGACAAAGCCAAGGATAGTTTCGGGGAAAACACAACCGTCGAACGGTTATCACGTTTCCATTATAAATACCACCAATCATTCAGAAAGAGAGCCCCGACAAATCTATCATAATGTAATCTCTTAATTATATTTACTTTCATGCACTACACTTTATTTTTCCTTAGCTGTAGATTTTTCGATTCATGTTGTCGATTAAATTTTTGACGCGATATCTTTATAATAATTCATTGTCGTCGATTAAATTCCAAATGTGTCTCTATCCTGGGTGTTGTGTTGCTGATTAAATTCTAGCATTACATATTTGCACATTCTCAAGCCTTGTCGTCAATTCAATTCTGGCACAGTTCGTGTTTGTGTGTTGCTATAAAAGTGGCTGTACTTTCAAAATTTGTGGTCGATTGAATTCTGGCATGGTTTGGATATTTTCTATTTGGAATCATCACAAAACCTGTCTGCTCTCATTAAAAGCCGAAGAACGACTTTTGGTGAATGATATTTCGTCGTCGATTAAATTATGGCCGAAACACATCCATAATTATAGACAAAAGCACTCTAGGTGAAATAGTTTCCGATCCAAGTCCGAATCAGCTAGTTACATTTCGTCCGATTGTCGAGCAAGTCGTTTGTTGGCCACAATTGGGACGGACCCGTCAATAAACCTGTCTTTATCCTTTGTGATTAGTGCTTGCCGAAGCTCTTGGGACTAAACGGAGTTAGTTCTCCGGTCTTGAGAGTTGTTGTGAAATTAACCAAGAGCTCGGGACCATTTGCTTGTCGTGCACAAAGCGTCTCTCGGCTCCTAGCTGCCGTTGGAGGTGCAAGCAAAGGAAAAATATTTGGTCCAAATCTCGAGTGAGGAAAACCCATCGGGACCAGAACCATTCGAGTTCGAGTAGGGCCAATCGGACTTGGATCCTAGGTTGTGCTCAAATTCTAGGTTGTACCCTGTCACACCGAACCTCGAGCACGCCATCCGCCATGGTCATTCAAATGCGACATTCTCGGGTTAAGTCGCTGACCCAATCAGTTCTTTAATGCACGCGGAGCGTATTATAAAACTATTGATAAAATATGGAATAGAAAAGCGAGAAAGCAATTTCGCGATAATACACTTTTATAAATCAATGGAGTTACAAAGCGAAGGCCTACAGACCAAAAATCTACAAAAACGGCTCTTAAAAATAAAGCTTGTCCTACGACCTACAAGTCGGACACGTTCTCAAATCTTCACGACTTCACCTCTTGCAATTCCTCAAAGGCCAACCAAAGCGATCTGGCCTCTCCGTCCACTAGGAACCTGAAATTGTAAGCCCACAACCGGGGGTGAGACATTGTCTCGACAAGTTCAACCCTAAACCCTAATAGAAGAAAATACGCCCAATGATGGCTAGCCACACCACATAGAGACTTTACCTCACCTCGGTTCCTTCCCTACGGAGTTAGCACGGTTCATATCACAACCATAGTCATATAGCAATTTCACACATCAATTAGAACGTCTCCGTTAATCACAATATTGCTCACACAAGCATAACCTACCGACACACATCGGTCTATCAATTCAATTAAAGGGGGGGTCCTGATTATAGGGCCAAGTATTATGACACGTCTATTCCATGCCACACAATTTTGTCCCATAATCTGGCGCATCAATAACACTCGGCATGCGTTCCAATTGTCATTCACTACCACACAAGAGAATATACTTCTTTTCCTTGATTCGGCTATCTACGACATTAATGCCAGGCATCGCCTCCACACCTTGGGCGCGGCTTCGTCACTACGTCGCGCCATTCCCAAAGGAGCATAGGTCAGTTGGCCTAGCCTCTCTGCGACCCGAGCCTCGTCACTATGTTGATGGCGTTTCTAAAAGAATATAGGTCTAGTTGGCCCCAGCCACTACTACAACCGAGTCTTTCAACCAGCACACGGCAATTCAATACCGTACCTCCTAGGACACTTTGCATTTCACTCAAAACGCTCCCATTGCAATAGTAATTCTTAAAAATCAATTTGATTGCCAAACCCAACACTTCCGGGATTTTTGAATAAATCATATTTTCACAATCAACATTAAATTTGCAAAATCCAGCCATCAAATCAATAATCTAAATGCAGTCACGATCGAGCACCCGAATTATGAAAAATTAAGGTCCAAAATAATTTTTTCGATTTTTTAATAATAATATTTTAATAATTTTCGTAATATAATATATTATTAAATAATCCAATAATTTCGAAACATTTATTTAAATCAGAAATAAATTCTTGTAAGTCACATCAAGGCTTATATTAAAATAAACCTACTTAACTTTAAACTAAACACACTTTAACTTAATTAAACACCTTAATCTAATCCACAACTAAATAAACTAATCTAACCATATAAACTTACTTAACTTAAATTAAGAACACCTTAAGCATCATTAACCCTCTAATCAATGTTTAGTGAGCTAAACTCACCAATCGCTTTCAAGCGAGTCCCGAAGCCGAATAGGATGGTGGTCGTCGAAACAAATCTCACGGAGGCGACACCAAAGGAGGATCGGAAGAGCGCCTAAAACGGGCCTTGAAGATCCAACTAGGGTTAAAACTTTCCCAGCTACCATCCAAGCTCGGTCGAAGGGTGCACGGCGACGGTTGTTGCGGGACCGGTGGAGACGGGCGGTGGCAGCTCGGCGGCGACGAATGGTGGCGATGGAGACTCCGGCGGCGGCTGGTAGTGGGCGAGACGGTCCGGACGATGTTTGGGACACGGATGATGATAGCGGAGCGGCACGACGGCGGAATGGCGGCGACGAGCGAGTGCGCGGGCAGCGCACGGGCGGCAACGACACGAGCCTCTCCCGCAAAGCTAGCGTCGGCGGCGAAAGGGCGGTCGGGCGGACCTGGTTCTGCCGGACTCTCTCTCTCTCCTCTAAATCCAAGAAGCAAAAGGTTGAAGATGAAGTGTGAAGTAATGGGCCCTTTTTGAGATCAAATCCCACCATCCACTTGTCAATTTCTTATTCACTTTGGCCCAACCACCATGACATAAGGTGATGTCATGCTCCACTAATTCAAATTCTCCACAACATCTTCCAATGGGTCAAACTTCTTTTTCCGCCGTGGCATGAAATCTTGTACATCAATTTCTTCAATTCCATTCAATTCTCTTCTAATTGGAGTCAAATTAAAGTTCATAAATTAATCCAATGTTCCTAATAAGATTTGTGACATAACGGGACTTCTAATTTACGAATCGCTTTCAATTTGACGGTTAATTTCACTCTGGCACGATATTAGCGCGTCACAACCTCTTAGGTAGTTTTAGAAATTTTCATGCATTTGACTGTGGTTGATTATTTTAAATGTGATCTCTGCATCTTTGACACATTGGTGACTCTTGGTTGTCGTGGTAATCTCAAGGTTTCAAATATGAACACGGTACCTAAATCGACAGAAAAGTTGGTCTAGTGCCGATCGATAAGAATTGTGCAATCGGTGGAATCACCGCGCGATCACATGCCTGCTGTCAGTCGACCTATCTCCGGTCTCTAGTCGATTTTTAATTATGCCGTAATGACCCTTGCGGATTAGCTCGGTCGAAAGGTTGCGTCCGGTCAAATTCTCAAGTCGATGCATTAGAATCTCTTAACGGCTTCACGATGTAGTTTTCGCATGTGGCTGACTCAAGGAAAAGAAGCTTATATGTCAAAGATGAAATGCAATCCGATTTCTTGAAAATAAAATTGGAAAATCGGGATATCACATGCCTAGTGGCTATTGTTGGGCCTCATCCTGGCCCAATCTTCTCTACATGGGCCCTTTCCATAGGATCCATAGTATTCTGGCGGGTTGAACTTGAACAAGGATCCATTGCACATACACTCCCTGAAAAAATTGCCTTGGATTGGGCTAAATAGATTCTTGAAGCTCGTTGGTGGGCCATATTTGGCTTTCTTTATCATTTTGGTTTTCATCCACAAGAGTTGATTGTGGATCTGAGGGTGCTCGAACGATCTGGATGTTGAAGTTTGATCTTTGGTCATGGTCTCTCCTCATTGTGAAAGTGGTATAAGCAAAAAAATTTCTCCACGGGTTGCATGTGAAGAATGGTGACGAAAAGGGAAATCTAAGGTGAAAATTGGCCAGACAGATCAATATGTGGAAGCTAGGTCTATAAAAGAGGCAGCTATAATACCATGAAAAGAAAGTTGAGTGAAGAAAATATATTAAGGATAAATGTATTGTGTATTCCTCTCACTAATTAATGCATGTGATTCCATAATTTTAGGGCTATTTGTGATATTTGATTTTAAGGCATCATAAGTTTGGAAAGGGCCTCCTTGTTTTACCCCATCTCTAAAGAAATTTTGGTGTATGTCTGGAATCCATTTATGGTTGACAAAACTACAAAAAGCTCTTTAGATTTTTATATTGAAAGGTGCAATGAAAGGACACTATTTGGTTGGTACCATCAATATTAGTTAGGTTGAAATGATCTTCCAAACAGCCTCATCCGAAATCTTTAACTGATGCAACTAAATTTGGAATCATTCCCGAGAAATGTAATAAAGTCCTTACTCTTTTCTTGAAAATTTGTAATTTAGCGAAAATCGACACATAGGTAATTTCAAGTTGTCACATGGACAGGTTACATTATCGATGATGATAGAGAAAGCTTCATATTAGTTTGACAAAAAGTTCAAAAACTATCTTCAGTGTCCCACCCTATATCAATCTGCATCCTTAATTTTAAAATCTACAATTTACATTTCCAAAAAAATGCGAGAAATAAGAATACTAGGTACAGTAAAGATGTCTTAAATATTGATAACGATGTTAGAATCTCCATTAGAATATCAACACGTTACTTTATAAATCATTTTTGTAAATCAATCTGAGTATATCGAATATTTTTCTAATTCATTGGTAAGTGAGGAACTTCGTGTGCTCATGATTGCCTTCCCGCAGAAAGGGCATGAGCTTTGTGCTGAGTTAGCATTAAATATTTCCATTTTCATTAAATCCTCAAAAAATTATAATATATTTCAGATCTATATCTAAAGACATGCGATGTTATTTATTATCATGTAAAATATTTTTAGTTTAAAGTTTTAAAGCAAAAGCCTTAAAAGAACGATCCACCATTCACTGGGAGCTTTTTATGACTTTACAATGACTAATTAATGCAATGTCCATTTGCCCATGAAAATCTTAATTAAATTATAATTAAGAAAATAAAAAAAGGAGAACATGAGGGCATCATGGGAGGAATCAAATTAATATACTTTAAGACCGCGTTAGAGATATATTTTTTGCATCTTACCTTATATAATTAAACTTATGGTTCATTGGAAAATTCATTTTGTATTAGTGATATTCATCAAGAGAACAAGTCACAGTTTCAATAGTAGAGCTAACATTCTAAATTGTCTGTCCAAGTTCAAAACTTTTTATTTATATCTTTTCGTGTCGAAAGATCAATATGGGTAGATTGCAATTCAAATCAATCAAATAAAAAAAATGAATTTTTCCTTACAATGCTTTCCTAATTACTATAAACTAGTGTTCACACGCTCATGAAGAGAACTAATTTTTTTTAAAAGAGTTAAGTGATTATTTAATTAAGTGATAAGCAGTGGGTAATTATAAACACGTATAAATCGATAGGTTAATGAAGAGAATAATGGGTAGTTTTATTTTTCCATGCAAGATTATTTTTTTAGCCAAAAAGCAGCAAATGGAACTTATTACAAATGATAATTATATCTTTTTATTAGTTAATGTGGCATAATTAGTAAAAGTTATTTCTTCATGCATGGCAAACTTATTTTGCACTTGCCAATTACTCAATTTTAATTGATGAATTATATCTCTTCTTTCTATTTGATTCTAAATACTTATATGGATGACACTATAGCAACGTTGTGGGGACCATAAGAATCTCCATCTAAAATATGGATAACTTTTTGCTGATTCTTCCTTTATTGTTAAATTTTTCTTATGGAAATAGAATATGCAGATTCATTCTTGTTTATTATTATTAAAAGGACTCGTCTGTTCTGGTGCTCAGGCGGAGGTTAGGCTATCCACCAAAGTGCCTTCTCTTTCTTCATTTTCTCTTCCCATTTTTTCTTGAGATATTAAGTAAACAAAAATATATGAAAAGACTCGATCCACTTTCAACGCCTCCTACCAAGCCAGATCCAGACTTCTTTTTCGAGTACATGTCAACATTTGTAGGAATAGTATTTAGTTGACCTTTGGAGTTGAGGAATTCCCAAAAAAAAAAAATATATATATATATATATATATATATATATTACAAGTGAAGAATTCTAAATATTTTCAAACAATGGTAGTTAGTGTTGTGTAAAAAAAATAGATTTCAAAGACTTTGTCTTTGGAATGGACTTATAAATACAAGAGTTAATATTCTGAAAAACCCCAAAGTGGTACACGTGTGATAAATTTATTCTAAACTATATTTTTAACCATAAAAAATCTCAAACCGGTACATACGTGACAAATTTACTCTAATTAATCATAAATAACTTCACACTGATATACTTGTGATAGATTAACCCAAACTAATTTATTTGACCGCAAAAAACCTCAAATTAGTGTATCCATGACAAATATACCATCCGTTAAATTGGATTAATACCACAGAAAATCACAAAAAATTATTTAACAGTGACAAATGGAGAGTAGAATCCTAAACTAGTACATCAACCAATTTGTTTTTTTTTTGATACCTAGGGAACCCAATACAGCCGGTAGCCGACGGGTAAATCACGGGTAATGACTAGCGAATGACCCACCCACCCGGCGCCACACTTAAGACACCAAATGCCTTTCTGGGTGAGGGTGGATCAACGGATCTCTTATCCAGCAGTCACCACGGCCGGTGGTTACATCAACCAATTTGTTACGTGTCATTTAACTTAATAATTTGACAGTAAAATTTAACGAAAATTAATAGAGGATAAATTTGTCACAAGTATATCGGTTTGGAGTAAATTTGTCAAAGATGTATCGTTTAGGGTTTTTGGTGGTTAAAAAATTAGTTTGGGGTAAATTTGTCACAAGTGTACTAGTTTGAGGTTTTTAGGGTATTAACCCTAAATACAAATAACAATCACAACTTACAGGTAACTTATATAATTAATTATAAATCTATTGTGTGGATGTAAATTTTGTCCAAAACTTTCAGATTTTACCAATTTTTTTAACAAACCTTTATCAAAATTCCAATGTAATCATTTCCTTCAATTTTAGTTAAAAATCACTAATGTAATAGTTAAGTCATCACCGAGTGATCAAGTTATTATCGGACGTCTTACATGGCATACCACTATGTTAGTAACTTCTTGTAAAAGTTGGCTGAAAGGAATATATTTAGAATTGGCAAAATTAAAAGTTTTATGACTGAATTAGTAGTGGCACAGTAGATTTAAGACCAATTAGACAATTTCCCCCAATTTATTCTTTCGGTTAAAAGAAAATCTTTTGACATTTCTTCTGGTTTTCTCTATTTGATAATAATGAAAAGCTATAAAAAAAATCCCATATTTTCGATTCGTCGACATATTACTAATCCAATTGTGGGGATTGTCGGGCTTAGTCGATTTGATGGCCAATCTAAACAAAGTTATTTTGGTTCTATCGTTGTCATCAAACATACCCTTATTTTATATCTATTTATAGATATATAAAATATCATAACTCATTTGTTTTCTTTCTTTTTCCCTCGCTTATATCTTTATTTTACATCTATTCATGAATTCCCGAGAACCATATTTACGTTATAACACGTTCTTATCCTTTTTTCACCCTCGCTAATATCAAACAACATCATAAACTCCATCATTTCAATCCCTGTCTCTTCTTTTCAATCCCTCTTGGGCTATTTCCTAGAGCAAAGGCACCATCTCATTCATGTCCGGCAGCAAAAACCTCTTCTCTACAAGGTTAATATAGCCTGCTTACTCTTAAAAGAATGGAGATTACCAACTTGATTATTGTTCAATTCCTAGCTAATTTCCACCTACCCCATCTGTCTTAAGTGCTAGCAGTAGCTAGCTACCGACCCACCTCAGAACTCCCCAAGACTTGCCCTTTGTTTTCTACAAAAAAGTATGCTGCTTGTCGAACGAAACCCTTTTGAGTTAAAGATAAGGAAATCTGACTTTCTACGTAATTGTGAAATCCATGTCATTCCGTCCAATCTAAGTAGGCAACACGAAATTTGACTTTCCTAGATGTTAGGTACGCGTCCGGACCTATTACAATGCCCTATCTAATCGTGCTGTGGTGCGTGTAGTTCCGTCCCATCATGATGGGGCAATTGTTGAGATGGGAGGGGGGAATATGAGTGAAGAGATCGGCTTACCATCCTATTCCCTAAAGATGAATTCCAAACCTATACCCTTGTATGCAATTAATAGGGTTGATTGGTTCTCAGTCCAGTCATGTTTCTTTGGTCCAATTCTAAGGTAAAACTGGAAATTGGACCGTACTATTAGTCCAATTCTTTAGGAACTGTCACTAATTTTTTTCCACTACTTTTTTCCATTACTTTTTTCTCACTACTTGGAATCAGATCGAGATAGTGTTTAGTTAATGTTTTATTGATCTTTTAAAAAATAATAAAATAAAAATGTATATTTAGTTGGTTTGGTCTAGTTTACCTTTGGAACCAAGAATCGAGACCATCTGGATACCGGATTCAAATTTTAGGAATTGGGAACCAGGACTGACCCACTCCCGAGAACTAAACCAAATCGGTTGATCCATTCTGGTTTTGATCTAGGTGGTTTCCAGTTTGAGGGTCTGTTTTGTATAACCCTAGTAATCCCGCATTTGAATCGTTACTAATCTTTGTGTTTAGGTCAAACATGTGCAAGGTGGGGTTGGTTCTTGTGATTTTATGCAAGAGCAAGAAGAGATCAGACCCTGGCCTAGACCCGGGCAAACTGCTTGAGAACGAGCCTTTGAATGGGCTAAAAGCGTAGCCGTTGAACTTGACGGTTGAAGCTGAACCTAATATGCAATATTGAAAAAGTCCCTACGAACGCGTCAGGCTACTGAGATGGCTGAGTCAAACCCTTGCGTTCCCCAGTCAACGTTTTCCGCAGCTTACGACTTCTTCTCCCTCGCATTCACGTCCCTCGCTCCAGCTTATATAAGTGCAAACCGAGATGGGAACCTCCAACATCCATAACCAAACCCACTCCAGATTCTCAACCAAACCCTCTCGAAACCGACGACACAAGACCGATCGCCTCCATTGATGGCCGCTTTGCAAGCTTCCTCACTCTTGATCCCTTCTTCCTCTTGGGTTGTCCTTCGAAGAGAAGGGTCTCCGCTTCGATCCATGTCCCGAAGCTCCTAAACTCCGCCTCTCCGATGCGAGCTCAGCGATGACGGAAGCTGGTGGAGGGTTTGCAACAGGAACGGTTACACCATCACGGAGCCCTTGCAAATGGAGGTCGTGGAGAAAGTTAGTCCTTCTGAGCAGCGCCGTTCGCCTAGCCGATCGCCTACTTCTTCTTTCAAAACAACCACGAGGCTCTATGCGATCCTGGAGGCTGTTGAAGATAGAGTGGAGATGCACGATAACATCGGCAAGCAGCGGGACAACTGGAACAAGCTCCTATTGAACTCGGTCAACATGATGACCCTCACTGCCACCACCACTGTGGCGATGGCTGCAGCTGTGCCAGCTCCGTCACTGAGAGCATGCTCTGCTCTCTTATTTACTGCCGCCACCGGGATGTCGCTTGTGATGAGCAAAATCCAGCCCTCGCAGCTGGCTGAAGAACAACGCAATGCCTCGAGGTTGTTCAAGCAGCTTCAGAGCGAGATAAAGTCGATGCTCGTGCAGCAATCTCCGACTGAGTCAGACGTTAAGGAGACGATGGAGAAGGTGCTGGCGCTTGATAGAGCTTTTCCGCTAGCTCTGCTTGGAAAGATGATCGAGAAGTTCCCTGCGAAATTTGAGCCCGCTGTGTGGTGGCCAATCGTTTCCGGCAACCACCGCCAATCCCAAGGGCACAAAACCTTCACGAACACTGAGCGAAACGGATGGAGCGAGGACCTGGAAGTGGAGATGAGAGCAATCGTCCAAGTCCTCAAGAGCAAAGACAAGGAAGACTACTTGAGGCTCGGAAATTTAGCTCTAAAATTGAATAAGACGTTGGCCGTTTGGGTCCTCTACTCACCGGCATCGCCACAGCCTGCTCAGCCTTGGCGGCTCAACAGCTACAATGGTGGCAGCTGTCGCCGGTGCAATGGCAGCTATCATCAACGGCTTCGAGCATGGAGGACAAGTTGGCATGGTCGTTGAGATGTACAGAAACTGCGGGGTTCTTCAAGCTCATGGAAGAGACGATCGAAGCGACGCTCGAGGAGAGAGACTACGATAAGCGAGAGAACGCAGAGATGTTCGAGATGAAGGTGGCGATGAAGCTGGGGCGGAGCTTGTCGCAGCTTCGAGACCTGGCAAGAAAATCAATGGCTTCTTGTCTACAAGGGACTGAGGTGGACGAGTTCGGAAGCAAGCTTTTCTGAAACTCTCTTTTGAACAAGATTAGTGGAGTACATAAATGTACAAGTTAGGCTCATTAACATGATTCTTTCATTCCTTGATTCTTGTAACAAGAAAAGGAGCTTAAATTGCTCATTTTGGTTTAACTTCGATTTTTGACTAAATTGAAAATTATTCACTCAAATTCCACGTCGATTCACCTTTGGAGACACGTTAATTTTGGTACTAGAGCATATGCGACTATTATTTTATTATAAAAAGAAGATGGTTTTTTCCGTGCCGGTAAAACTTTTGAAAGAAGTTTTTTTTTTTTTTTTTTTTTTTTTTTTTTTTGACAAATAACTTTTTGAAAGAGTTGATAAGCATTAGATGACCGTTGTTAAGATGCTCCTTTTTGCCTACCCTAGATGCATCGTGGGTATACTAGAGAGAGAATTCTCGGATCTTTAATTGGCCGTAATTTCACAGTAACTTTTCGTAACCTCTACATAAAATGTCGCAACATACAAATCTATGGACTCTACGATCAAACGGGTGAGATCGACCCTCTTGTTAAGGTCATCAAGAGATCGAGAATCCGTTCCTCAAAGATCCTTTAAAATTCCTCCGGCGTGGTGGGAGGTATACTACCCTATGGTCAAAGAATCTTGCAAAATGTGAACTTCAAGAAACCAACAAAGCAGTGCGCCGTTGAATTTTATGCGAATGGGAGAGACGGAAACAAAATGGCCTGGAAAATGACGACGCTCCAGTCAGAAATGACATGCTATGTCGTTCAATTTTAGCCTTAAACCTCGAATCATTCGAGATCACTTAATGTTGGACACGTGAGGGGCGAAACGCGTGCGCGTACGCGTGTTTTTTCCCCTCTTTTCAATTTTATGACCAATTTTTCGGCAAATTCGTCCTTCTACTATTGTATGTTCAGACTTCTATGACTAAGTTAATTTAGGGGAGATAGTCTTAATTAGGTTAAGATTGTTCGAGGGTAATTACCATGATGTCGATATGTATAGTAGGAAAGGTGTCGCGATTAATTAAAATATGAGCCCATTTATGTAATGTATCTAATAGTTCGAGAGCAGCAAAATGTTACTAGGAACATATATTTTCTAGTGGATTGCTTGAGCTCGAGCTTGAACGAGATAGTAACTCGAGCATTTAAGGAACACACACGCCTTGAGGCAAAACCGATTCTAAGTCACAATATTTGATACAAAAGACTAAAATTGTTAAAGTATTTTACATTGCTTCTTTATGAAATTTATATGTTCATTACATATATTTGATTTTCTTCTACCTATTAGCTTAACTTTTAGGTTGGATATTCTAATGTGCAATAATGTCGTATTAAAGTATCAAATGCTGTTTATTCATGGAACATGTGTGTGATCTCCTTCCACTCGGCGTGCTATCTTAAACACTCTAATCAAGGACTACGACATGCACAGATTGCTGTTTTAAGGGGGACACAACAAAGCAAAAGTCAACTTCCATAAACAAAGGGCAAAGAAGTCTGCACGTGCCAATGAGGTCAAAGCCTTCAGAAAATTCAAAGTGGCTTTCGGCAGGAGACATTTAAAAAATTCAACGATTGGATTGTGTCCACATCATGGAAAAAGCGTATATCCTATCAAGCTAGCTTGAAGCGTATATCCATTTCAATAATTAAAAGGGGAAATAAGAATTTTGATACTTCGATCATTTTTCGTTCTCTGCAACAAAATATACATATGTACCGAAGATAAAAAATGAAAAATATTCATGTTTGATACGTGTATTATACGTACACTGAATATCTTTGTACAAAGGAGTTCAGAAAAGCTTGCTTCCAAACTCATCCACCTCGGTCCCTTCTATACAAGAAGCCATTGATTTTCTTGCTAAATCTCGGAGTTCCGACAAGCTCCGCCCCAGCTTCATCGCCACCTTCATCTCGAACATCTCTCCATTCTCTCTCTTGCTATAGTCTCGCTCTTCAAGGGTTGCTTCCATCGTCTCTTCCATGAGATCGAAGAACCCCGCGCAGTTTCTGTACATCTCCACGACCATACCAACCTGGCCTCCATGCTCGAAGCTGTTGATGATCGCTGCCATTGCACCGGCGATGGCTGCCACAGTGGTGGCCGCCGAGCCTCCAAAGGCCGAGCCAGCCGCAGCGATGCTGGTTAGCA
This sequence comes from Eucalyptus guilfoylei, assembly GCA_016097605.1. Lineage (NCBI taxonomy): Eukaryota > Viridiplantae > Streptophyta > Magnoliopsida > Myrtales > Myrtaceae > Eucalyptus > Eucalyptus guilfoylei. The sequence goes on along the minus strand of CM027864.1, from coordinate 43,976,263 downwards.
AAGGAGAGGAAACCGCCAACATCTTATTCAATTTTAGCGCCAGATTCCCGAGCCTCAAGTAGTCTTGCTTATCTTTGTTCTTGAGGACTTGGACGATGGCTCTCATCTCCACTTCTAGGTCCCTGCTCCATCCATTTTGCTCACTGTTTGCGAAAGTTTTGCCCCCTCGGGATTGGTCGCTGTTGTTGGAAACCCTAGGCCACCATGCGGCGGGCTCAAATTTTGCGGGGAACTTCTCAAGCATCGCTCCAAGCAAAGGCAGTGGATAAGCCCTATCAAGGGCCAGCACCTTTTCCGTCATCTCCTTCACGTCTGCTTCAGTCGGAGATTGGAGCGCAAGCATTGACTCGATCTCACTCCGGAGCTGCTTGAACAACCTCGAGGCATTGCGTTGCTCTTCAGCCAGCCGTGAGGGCTGGATTTTGCTCATGATGAGCGACATCCCAGTGGCCGCTGTAAACAAGAGAGCGGAGCATACTCTCAGTGATGGAGCCGGTGCAGCTGCAGCCATCGCAGCCATGGTGGTGGCAGTGAGAGTCATCATGTTGGCTGATTTCAACAGGAGCTTATTCCAGTTGTCTCGCTGCACGCCGATGTTATCGTGCATCTCCACTCTATCTTGGACAGCCTCCAGGATCGCATAGAGCTTCTTCGTCATTTCAATAGAAGAAGTAGGCGATAGGCGCAGCTCCAAACGCCTGTCTGTCCGGTTGACATCCATTTGGAGTGGCTCTGTGAAGGCATAACCATTCCTGTTGCTCAAATCCTCGAGTAGCTTCTTCGTGATCACGGTACTTGGATCACTTGCGAGCCTGAGTTTTGAGGTCTTCAGGAATTGGATTGAAGCAGTGATCGTTCGCTTCGAAGAGCAACCCGATGAGGAGGAGGAAGAAGAAGAAACTAAGAGAGGAAGCTTGTAATACGGCCATTTATTTTTTGGTGTTTTTCAAGTGTATGTATGCAATGGTTTTGAGAGGATTGCTTGAGAATTGGAGTGGTTTTGGTTATGGAGGTTGGAGGTTCTTTAGGTTGCTTATTTATACATGCGAAGTACGCGTACGCGATGTAAAAAGAGAAGAGGTCGGAATTGTTTAAAATTTGACCGGAGAACACAAGGAGTTGACTCCGGCCATGAGCCTGACCTTTTCTATTATTTGAATTTGTATATGTCAAACATCCAAATGCTACGTAAATATTGTCACATCACATCACTTCATACGTACGCTCCTGGCGTAGAATCACTCTTAGTGGCAGAATTACAGAAATGAATATGGTATCTTGCAAACAAATATTTAAATAAACGAGTTATATTCAATTTTGAAAATTACAATTTAAAAAAGTATTTACTATTACCACATGTGACATGCGCCACCGCCTGTGAGCCTATGACTCTTTTGTCAATTTGGCTAGCCCAAATAGTTAGACCTCTCTACTCTTTCCCACTTATAACTTACATAATATTTTCTTTTAGGGATTCTTTCTTAGAAATGATTAGTTAATTATTCGTATTTATTGGTGAACCCTATTCGAATTACATATGATATGCCCTTGTTACGAATGGCCATTTGATATTGATTTGCTAGACTATATCTTATATGAAAAATTAATTAGCAAACTATAGAATTGCTCCAGAGGGAAGACTGTCAAGACAAATTTATAAGTTGTTTGAGGTTTGACCATTTCTTGAAATGACGTTTTCTTGGATTCGAAGAGTATGGGGTTTATGGGTCCGGTCGGTTTCAATTTTATTTTTTTGGTCGGTGGTCGGTTGCAAATTTTGCATTGGACAGCTTTGGATTGAGTTCATTATTTTTGCGATCAAGTCAACTTAATTTTCGTGCATTTAACTTTTTCCTTTTTCCTTCAAATTGGCTATAATGTGCGGTTGAGTCAATTCGATGTGGGGTGAACTTTTGCCAGCTTTGCTTGAAAATGTCAAGTCCGAATGACAAAAGGGTAGATAAAAAACATAGTTAGATATTAATTATATTTCTCGTTAATCTTAGGTGTTGAGTAAGGTGACGCATGCTTTTATTAAGACAATCTATCTTAAATAAGTAAGCTTCGAAGTCATGAAAACGAGTGGTGTCATAAATGTCATGGTTATTTCAAGACCCATTGTAATGCTACTGTATTAGTCGGTCGGTAAATTTACACACGTGGAATTGGAATGATTTGTTGGAGTGTGGTTCATACTCCTCATCGACAGAAAGACAATGATTGCAAAGGGTAGCAACCTTGGGTTGCCAGGGGAATTTTATAGTTTAGACTCGTATTTTATTGATAGTTTGGGTTTGAACCCATAAATGATTACTAAGTAGTCTAGGGTCTTCTTGGCCCCTAGGGTTTTCTTGTGCCACTTATATATAATCTATTTCTCCTATAACTAAGAGTTATATGGAGAGAGTGGGAGTTGCTAATTATAGCGGAATCTTCTACTAAATGTAACCCTAATTTAAGGGTAAAATGAAATATACTTTGTTTCTCGATTTCAATTTCTCATATTTACTCTCTGTTTCATTGTATTTGTGCACCTAATACTAACAAAACTACAAGAATTATTGAAAAGTTTAATTGTGACATGCTCAAGATATTCTTCACTTTCATCTATCCTATACCATGTTTCACAATTTTGTCCTTTGACGTATGGGTAGTCACTTTCCCAAGAGATCACTCATCCTCATAGTGTTCTTACTGAGCAAGTTTTAACATTGGAACATTTCCGTTACGTGAAAAAATGTACCTTGTGAGTTAATCCCAATTTCACATGCATATTCCAAGAATATTGTCACCATGTTTGGTGTGCAATTTGATTCAATTATACTCCCTTCGTCATTCTAGAAGCTTGTTAGGAGTTACTTATTGTCCAAACCCTCTGGTTCTGGTGAACACTCCCCACCCTCATTGAATTTGGTTGTTACAAGCCCACCGGCTTCCTTGTGGTTTGTCCTTGAACCCCACTCCTACTAAAGAGGGTCCTACTTTGATACCATATTGTGACACTCCTAGATTAACTTACTTGAGATATTGCCCAATCCAAGACTCAGTCGCATAAGCCACTGCAGTGCGAGTATGTCGCAGTTGCTACAACTATTAGTCATGCAAGGTGGCTTGAAGAATTCTTGAAGACATTGGAGAACCACAAATGGAATCAACTCCAATATTTTGTGACAAGTCTGTGATCACCATATCAAAGAATCGAGTCTTTCATGGAAGAACTAAACATATCAACATAAAATATCACTTCATTAAGTGAAGTATAAAACAAAGAGATCAAGCTGAAGTATTGCAAGATCGAAGATCAAATCACGAGACATATTCACTAAAGCACTACTAACAGCAAAATTTGAGATATTGAGAAGGATGCTCAGAGTATCACAAAAATGGATCAAGGAGGAATGTTAAAAGGTGATCCATTTTTGGAAAGTCCTAGAATACACTAGCCTATGCATGCTTAAGAATGAAGTATTTTTTTGAGAAAGAAGGAAAGAGACGGTAGCAACAATTTGTCCAAGTATTTACCCAAAAAAAAAAACAATTTGTCCAAGTTGGCAACAGTGTACGTAGGAAGAAAGAAAAGCCACCAGGAAGATAGCTAAATTAGTTGAAAATAGTGGCGAGTCATTAGACTTTGTGAGCAAGAGATGTCGATCAATATTTGTAGAGAAAAACTTGAAGAGTAAAGAAATGTCTAGTGTTATCTAGCTATCTAAGTCGGTCAAGAAAGAGGCGATGACCTATGCCTATAAATAGGATTTGGTGGACGTCTACTCTAACTAGTTGAAAACCATAAACGCTCCTTCATTTATAAAACCAACTAACATAACAGAAGTCTTTCTTTTGTCACCCTGTGTTCCCTCGCTATAATAGTCCACTCATATACACATCATTGCTGGTTCCTTGCCATGTTTCACACACATTTGCACACACAAGCTTCCACAAAATCCAACAAAACTAAACCAGAAGTTTGCGTCTGCAGGAAAAATTATGGTCCTTTTTTCTTGAGTTTTAACCTCCTAATTTGTTTCGATCTAAATGAACTTAATTTTCTGTACTTCCATGATGTTGATTTAAATATAACAATTGCACTGGAAATGCATCCCGTTTCATTATCCAAGAAAAAGAGATGAACTGTGTACACGGTGAACATGTCTTGCAATCTTTGGCATCTTGAAGCTTGCTCTTCTTCTTTTTCTTCTTTTTTTTCCCTATTCAGCGCATCACCCCACTCCTCCCCTATTTCCCCCAATCTATCTGTTGTGCAGAATATGGACCAGTGAATTGGATAAAATAGTCGGAATGAAGGAAGGGAATCGTACACTGAATTTACGTGGTTCGGTCCGAATATCGAACTTATGTCGCGGGGAGAGCGTGCGGAATTCCACTATAGAAACAAGCGATACACCGGAGATTACAATTACTCGAGTACTCAAACACACTCTCAGTGTTTCATAGCCCCAAATTACACCCAAATAATTCACATAGTGTTTAGCCCCTCACAATTCCTAGTGAAACCTCACTCAAAGAATTAAACAAATTCTACTCACAAGAATTTAACTGGCTAAAACACTCGGGTATAATTTACAACGAGAAAATCCCTCACCCATGAGAACTCTCTGCACTCTTCTACAGTCTTAGAGCTCACTCTCTCGGCCACCGAAACTTGGCTCGGCGCACTCTTCTCCGTTGGACATCTCTCTCTTTTATAATATAAAAGAAAGTCTTCATCATTTATTGCAACATGCTGAAAGTCTTCTTCAGAGAAAGAAAGGACAAAGCAAGCCCACCATAATCCATGGGCGTCCATGCATGTGCATGCATTAAAGGAGAGGAGAAAATGGACGTATGAAGCTTTCTTTCTTCTTCTCTCAAAGTCAACAATGATAGCCTTGGCAGAAGACAAGAAAGGGAACACCCATCCTTGCATGCAAGTGGGCCACCGTCCACTTTCCTCCATTCAAAAGTCCAACCTGTAGAGATGAGTAGAAGACAACAAAAGAAGCCGCACATTAGCCTCTTCAGGCTTGCGGCTCATAGATGAAATCCACATGCAATCTTCTTCTGACAATTTCGGCTGATCAATTCACATGCGCTGCTTGAACTCGCACGTGATCGAGTTCACGTATTCTCGTTAGTCTGGTTTCATTACGGGCTCAAACTCGAGGCATATTTTTAACACTATCCACCACACCCATAAACAAATCAAAGACAATGCACTTTATCTCTGCAACTATCTTTATCTCAAAGTCCCAGTGATTCGTAAAACAATGAAAGGAAAAGTAAAAGAATATTTGTTGAACAAATGAGAACAGCTACTACTTCTTCACCTATTGTTGGAATGCTAAAAACGAGAGCACAAATGAAAAATGCCAAAAGACATAAGTTAGATGGATGGCCGATCCGTCCCTTGTTTTCATCTTTTCTAGAGGGAGAGAATGTTTGTGTGTGTTGCATATCAGGAGGAATGGAGAAGCATGAGGGTGAAGGAGAATGTGGAGATCATGATGGGGGGAGGAGGAGAGGAGGTCAAGGGTAAGGCCCAACTGAGAGGCTAAAACAAGAACAGGCCTTGGAGAAAACAAGGAAAGCAAAGCTAGTAGAAAGAGATGAAGAGTGTATAGAAGAGAGAGGAGAAAGAGAGAGAGAGAGAGAGAGAGAGAGAGAGAGAGAGAGAGAGAGAGAGAGAGAGGGTGATGAGATTTGCAAAGTCACAGAGACCGGAAGAAGAACACTTACCGTCTTCCAAAAGATCTCTCTCTCTCCCCTCCCTCCCTTTCTCCCTCCCTCTCTCATGGTTTCTCCAAGTTAGAATTATGCGTAGAAAATTATTCACATAAATAATTAATTAATCAAGAAGAATCGGATTAATATATGACTGTAAAACACCGAAATTGATAAGTACGGTGGAATTAAAACGTACCTATTTGAGCCATTGCTTCGCTTGAAGAAAAATAGATCAATCTAATAATTAAAAATCTATTGGAATGCCAGATCTTCCTCTCCATAACCTATTTTAATATAACAGCTTTCAATGGAATTAAACAACTGATAGGTATAACCTACCATTTTATAAACTAGAGAGAAGACCTAGCAAACCCTAATCAATAGCGTGTCAACTGGGCCTCTCCCATTACGGATTTCAGTTAAACACAATTGCCTACACTTTCTTCTTCAACTAGACTCGTTATTAACAGATGTCAAAGCTCAATTCAATAAAATCACTTAAGGGATTAACAAATATTGGAATATCCATTCTCTCACTTGAGCGCTACATTAATTAACTTATTTTTATTTTGAAAAGATTTTATATTGAAAACGACACTATCGGGTTAATAATTGAAAATTTTGTTTTATGTGACCACAACTTTAAAATATAATATTCCAATAACGACATCTCAAAACCAATCTAATCTTATATAATCTCGGTATAGGATTATAAAGATCAATGTCTTAAGAAAATACCACAATACATGACCTTCCATAATCACATATAATAAGTATTATATTTTCATGAATCATGGGCCTACTAGTGCCAACATGTGATCAAAATATACAATATTTCTTATCGGTTCTCAATGTAATTTCTCAACGACATTAAACTGCATTAGCAAAATTTCTAAACAACATGAAATTGCACGATTATGTCACAATCCAACATGAGATCTCATAATTAGTGACATCCAGTCGTCTTTAAACTAAAATTTGTTTAAAGATACTATTTTATACTTTCATTTCTCAGTCAATAGGACAAAGAATAATAATAGAATCAACAATAATGATCACTGAAAATAAATGCTTTAATAGACATCATGAAAGTATTATTAGTTTGCATATAACTACAATATCCAGAAATATAAATTATATAGCTCCTACTAACAAAAGAAATCAAAAAAATCTAAAACATCCATATTTTTTGCATGCTCTTTAAACAAAATGGGTCGTAAGCCTTTTATTAGAGGATCGGCTAACATAGACTCGATTATGATATTCTCGATCATAATATCTCCATTTTTAACCAAGTCCTTAACAGTATAATATTTGATCTCCAAGTGTTTGGATGCATTGCTAATCTTGTTATTTTTGGAATAAAACACAGCCGCAATGTTGTCACGGTAGATCATCATGGGTCTAGCAATAGAATCCACAACTCGCAATTCTGCATCACCCCATAAGTATTTAGGCAAATTAGAATTGTCCATTATACTTCATTTCATCTCTTTGAGTATGCAATTGCGCCGTTCAGCTACACCATTTTGTTCAGGACTCCTAAGCATTGTATACTAAGCAACAATACCACTGTCCTGCAAATATTTAGCAAACGGTCCCATTTATTGTCTAGTCTCGGTATAATGCCCATAATACTCATCATCGCGTTCAGATCTAACAATCTTGATAATTTTTCCCAATTGTTTCTCAACTTCAGTGCCAAACACTTTGAACATTTCAAGAGCATCCATTTTCTCCTTAATTAAATAAACATAACAATAATGGGAGAAATCATCAATAAATGTGATGAAGTACTTATTTCCACACAAGGTGGTTTAGTATGACCCACTAATATCCGTATGAATCATCTCCAATAGATTTTGACTACGAGTAGTGCCTTTCTTCTTGGTTTTAGTCAATTTTCCCCTCATGCAATCAAGACAAGTCTCAATATCATATGAGTCAAGAGTAGGAAGAATATCAGCATTGATGAGTCGCTTTACCCTTTCTTTGGAGATACGCCCTAATTGCTTATGCCATAGCAATGGAGATCTTTCTTTGATTAAAGATCTCTTAGCAACATTATTCTCAATATTGAAAGAACAATATGGTCTATCGGGAGATAAGGATAATCATATAATCCATCAGACAAAACACAATTCCCAATAATTCTGGAAGCATAACTCAAATCCACTCTTTTATTCGCAAATAAAGACAATATCCAGCTTTGTCAAGCGAATAAAGAGATATCAAATTTCTCCTAAAACTAGGAACATAAAAGACATTGTTTAAAATAAGTTGAAAACCAAAGTCTAAATTCAAAATAACTCTCCCTATGCGCTCCACATCAATTCCAATATCGTTCCCAACTTTAAGCTTTGACTCATTCAGACTTAGATTCCTTAAATTTGTGAGACCCTATAAGGTAATAGTCACATGAACAGTAGCACCAAAATCAAGCCACCAAAATCCAAATGAACATCAACTAGATTTGATTCAAAACAAACCAACAACTCACCTTGGTGACTTTCTTTTCTTGCTTTTAGCCAAGCTTGGAACTTATAACAATTGGCTCTTTTGTGACCCTACTTCTTGTAGTGAAAACACTTGAAATCATTATATCCATTTCTCCCATGATTCCCATTTTTCTTGAAGTCTTAGCCATTCTTTGGACCATGAGCATTAGACCATTTAGGCTTCCATTTGCCTCTAGATGAACTCAACTTAGCATTTACAATTAAGTGGGCGAACTCATACTTCACCTTCTTTAACTTCTCTTCCTCAGTTACACATTTAGTAATCAAAGCATTAACGCTCCATGTCTCATTTTGAGCGCTATAAGTAGTCTTAATCTGGCTAAATTCAGCTAGCAAAACATTTAAGGTGTGATGCACAATATAACTTTCAAAAATGACAATTTCATGGGCCTTAAGTTTGGACTGAATGTGAACCATCTTCAGTATAAATTCTCTAACACTCATAGCAGCATCCTACCTTATGCTCGTTAACTCACTTTGCAAGTTTCTTGCTTCAGCCTTATCTAAGACTTTATATCTTTCTCCTACTACTTCAAGGAACTGTCTCGCATTTGTATCTTCCGGCAAACCACTAATGAGATGCTCAGCAATGGACCTCTTCATAGCAATGAGGCTTAGTCGGTTAGATTTTTCCTGTCACGCCCGATCCTCGAAGACGCACACATCCCTTATCTTGGTCGATTAATAGCGACGTCCCGTCACGCATCGCCGACCCATTCATTTTGTATGCACATGCGGAAGCATATAAATTATCCCTAGACAATAAAACATTGGGATAAAACAATAGGACTAAATTTTAAACCTTTAAAACATTCACTCTTATAGACATTGCAAGCCAGTGCACATATATATACAAGGTGAACTATTAAGTCAAATTCAACTTAAGCCAATTTAAAAACAAGGTCTACAAATAGGAGTAGGGTCCTATCAACTACAGGTCCCCGTCCTCCTCTTTATCATCGTCCACACTCCAACTAGAGCCTTCAGCAGACTGCACTGGACCTTCGAGATCTTCAAAATCCAAGTCTGCTGCATCCAAGGACCTGAAATGGTTATTCAATAACCAATGAGACAACGTCTCAGCAAGTTATACCCCCTAAGACCCGATTAGTAAACCAATACACCTTAGGGCTGCCTATGCACAACATGAGTCAGAGGACTTACCTTGGCCTTAGTCCCAAACTGCAAATCAGTATAGTTCAATAGGCACCCAACAATCTCAACAAATCGAAGCATCGATCAAATCGACCTAGTCGATTACATGTCAGACGGACCATTCCCCGGTCATATCAATCAATACCATACATTCCTCACGATGAAATATCTAGTCGTCGAGCTCACGTGCATTCTCCAGGATGACATACCAAGTCTCCGAGCCACGTGCATTCTCTAAGGTGACTTCTTCGCCAAGGTGACATACTCAAACCTTGGGCTCACGTGCATTCTCTAAGGCGACTATTCGCCAAAGTGAGGCATCAAGTCACCGAGCCATGTGCCATTTTTCACGATGCCTTACTCAAACACTGGACCCACGTGCGTTCTCTAAGGTCTTAGTTCACCAAAGTGACGCGTCGATCACCGAGCCACGTGTCCTTTTAGATACCATACCGAAACGTTGGGCCCACGTGCATTCTTTAAGGCACTAGTTCGCCAAAGCGATGCATTAGATCACCGAGCCACGTGTCCTTTTTAGATGTCAATACTTAATTACCGAGCTAACGTACCCTTCTCCAAGTGATTTACTTTCTACCATGATTCCACTATGAAACAATGCATTTCTCTATAGTTCACCAGTCTACTATCGATACTAATAACCAATACCCGATTATTCCTCAACCAAATAATCAAAGATCAACTCAATGGGAATATATCCTAAAACTTCATAATTAAATCAATTCCATACACACTGAAACTCAATTAAATAAATGGATTACACCACGACAATCAGCATGAAATTCCAGTCACCGGCCATCCCAATTGAATTTCTGGAAAATAAATAATTAATTAAATAAATTCGAAATTTAATTAAATAAATACTAAAAATCCAATTTAGGCCCGTATTGCTTAATTAAAGCCCGATAAGGGTCGGGAAAAATCTCGAGATACGTTCAATAAATAATAACACGTTTCTACTTGCTAATGACTATGTCTAACCACCTAACATGCATCACATTTAATTAATAATCACTAATCTACTCTAATCTAACCACCTAATTGCACTTAATTAAATCTAATCAACCCTTAAGCATAATTAGAAAACTAAGAAGGGATTAGTGAGTAAAACTCACTGATTAACGAGCTGATCAGACCAAAACGACGGGGACGCGACGGCGGCCGATAAACCTCAAAGCGGGACCGCCAACGGGGGCCGAACCGGGGCGAAATTGGCCTACAAGCTCGCTGCTCGAGCTGGGTTTTCTGCTCCCAAGATTCTAACTTTGCTGAATCGGTTCTGCGGAGATGAAATCGGTGGCTGAATGGACACGGTTTGGCTGGATTTGGCGGCCACAGGTGGTGCGAGTGCAACACAAGAACGGGGACTACTGCGGCTGGAAGGTTCACTGAAATGGAGCTGCTGTGATCAGCGTTGGGGACGTCGATGCCGGTGGTTCATTCGCCGAGACGTGAGCTGCTTCGGCTCCGTGTAGCTTTGTGGTAGCCGAAGTCAGGCGAAGGAAATGAAGAACAGCCGAAGCTGCATCCAAGCGAGGAAAAATGAAGACAAAAGTAGAAAGTAAAAAAAAAGGGTGAGGGAGACTTCGCGGGCTGCTCGTGTGGATGGAGATGAGGGAAATCGAAGATAGCTAAGAGGGACAGAGAGCTGTCGGTGGACTGCTTCAGGCGTGATTGACCGAATTAAAGGAAACAAAGAGAGAGAAAAAGAGAGAGACGTGCGGGGTGAGAAGACTCGAGCGAGAGAGAGGAATAATGAGAGAGGGAATGGGATAAGAAGAAACAGAAATTGTTGGCCAAGAGAGAAAAGAAAAGGAGGAAAATGTGCGTGGAAGGAGGGAGGTTCGTGCGAAGAGAGAGAGTGTGCGTGAGGTGGGGCGTCGGTCCAAGAAAACAAAAGAGAAAAATAAAACAAAACCAACTTATAAATTTTAATCAACTTCTGAACAATTTTAGCAATTGGTCATCCCGGGACCAATTTCTCTATCAATTGCTCAATTTGAAGTCCCAAAGAAGACCGAGATGAGTTGGTTCTTTCATCTCACGATATGCCTTCAAACCCGAATTCTCTTTCATTTTCTTTTCAAATCCGATTTTAACAAACAAACAATCCGATTGGTCTGTTGAATGCAGAAAAAGCCCAAACAACTTCCATTCACCAAATCACTCACACCAGATGATAAAAATCCCTTCAAATCGGCCAATTTGAATTTTCGTTCATTTTCTGAATTGTCCGATCTGGTTTTCCGTAAAAATCCCAAACTCGCCGGAAATTCCTCAAAAGGTGAGTCGACGTTCCTAGAATGACTCATGACACGACAGGACTTCAAATTTCTGAAATCAAATTCAAATTCGCGGTTATTTTCAATTAAACGCGCTTTTATTGTGACCTTGCCTATTGGGTAGCTTTTAGGAATTTTTGGTCGCGATTGACCCATGTCGATTTTCTTCGAGCCATACATACCTCTTCGACACATTGTCGACTCTCGGTTGTTGTGAAAATCTCGAGAATTCGAGATATGGACACGGTACCAAAATGATAGTAAAATCAAACTAGTCTTGGTCGATGAGAATTTTCCAATTTAGTGGAGTCACCCACGATCGGCCACATCTCGGTCGAACCGATCTATCTCGATCTCAAATCGATTTTACAACGTAATGTCGTAATGGCCTCTAAAGATCGGCACGGTCGCCGATTCCTTCACAGTCGAATTCTCAAGTCTATTGCCTTAAAATTCCTTAATGGCTTCACTTGATAGGTCAATTATCTCATGAGTGGCCAACTCAGAGAAAAACATTATAGTCGCGTTGACGAAAGGCCCATCTTATCTAATCGAAACCTGAAAATCAGGATGTCACATTTCCCATCTAGCATAATGCGCCTTTTGATCTGCAGTACTTTGATCATGGGGTTTGGAAGGTTCATCTTCACGTAGAGCTACATCTGTATCCACAATGCCTAGAGCAAACTCTATATCTTGCTTCTATCTCTTCAAGTTTGATCCAATTAACATTTCGACCGTGGTATTGTTGTTATTTATAGCAAATGTAATTGTTTGTCACACATAATGCAATAAGATCAATTATGGGCAATAAGCAATTCAATAAAAATAATTAGTACATTATAAACTCCCTTTGGGCAGAGTGTATAATGCACAATTATTTTCCACAGTATGAAGTTCATAAAGTAATAGGGAGAATTACATGTAATTGTCAAGGATCCATCTACTTTGGGTAGACAAATCATTTAAATTATACATATCCATAATATCAATTTAGAGAGGAATTGCATATAATTTTCAAAACATTTATCCCCTTTGGGTAGATAAATATTTTTCAATTATACATCCCATTCTTTTAAATGTGGGAATTAATCTTCATGTTATTTTCCAAATTAATATACATAATAACCTCATTTGGGTGAGTTATTGTATATACTAATTTTTACCAACAGGGAACTCCAAAAAATTTATGCCTAAAATTTATCGAACAATATGAAGCATTTTACAACATATGCTTCCCAAGATTATATTGCATTTATCAAGCAACTACTTTTTGCCACAATTTATTTTATTTTATTATTATTTTAATGTTTCAAACCCTCCCGCGGGGCCCAGGACGCGCGAGCAGCCTTTCGGATCCTCTCGCAGGCCCTGACCGGCGAGCGGCCCTTTAGACGCTGGGCCAGACTAGTGAGGCCTAAAATTCTGGCCCAGCCTGCAGGAGTCCGTGCTCTTTTTAATTAAAAAATGGCCCACGAATTAATATAAGATTCTGGGCTTATTAAGTCCCAGCCTAGGTGAGTTTATAGCCCCAAGATTATGGGCTCACGCCTATAATCCAAATTTTAAATAGAATATGGGCAAAAGCCCATATTTTGGCCTAGGCCCTGCTAGAGGTCATCTTCAACCTCCAGCCGAGTCCCAAAATCCTGAAAACCGGGTCACACAACTCGGTTTTGACCCGGAATACAAAAAACACAATTAAGTTGATTTTTCTTGAAATCTCTCCATGGGTCTTGCTTCTAACATCAATATAATTTACTAGAATGAATTAAACGAAGAAAACACAAGAAAATCTTCTACATTTAAGCTTCAAAAAATTCGGATCTAACATCCCCATAGTCGAATTCGGTTTACTCATGTTTAAGCCCAAAAAGAACTTACCTTAATGCAACAAAAGGATGCTAAAACATATATATATATAACAATACCCATGCAACAATTTACAATGAACATCAATCAATTGTAAGTAATTTGAAATTTTAGAACTTTTTCATGTATAAACCCTAGAATTTCAAATTCAAAATTCTCACTCAATTCTCAATGAAATTATACAAATTATATATGGTTGGAAAGATCTCGACATGTAGAACAAAAACCCTAAGGTTTCAGAATCAATCGAGCAAAAAAATCCACACGAAAAAATAACACCAATATTCGGCTTAAAAAGGGAAATTTTGAATTTGTTCATAAAAAAAAAAAAAAAAAAAAAAAACATAATTTTGGGTTCTACAATCATATATGAGTCGCTCTGATACCACATGTAGAAATTTATTCACATAAATAATTAATTAATAAAGAATAATCGAATCCATATATGATCAGTAAAACACAAATCAATAAGCACGACGGAATTAAAATATACTTGTTTGACCCATTGCTTCACTTAAAGAAAAATAGATCAACTTGATAATCGAGAGATCTATTAGAATGTCAGATCTTCCTCTCTATGACATATTTTAATATAGTAGCTTTTAATGGGATTAAGCAACTAATGGGTATAATTTACCCTTTTATAGGCTAGAGAGGGACTCAACAAACTTTAATTTGCGGCGTGTCAATGGGCCCCTCTCATTATGGGTTTTAGTTAAACACAATTGCCTACACTTTACTTTCTCAACTAGCCCGTTATTAATAGATGCCAAAACCCAATTCAATAAAATCACTTAAAAGCTTAACTAATATTGGAATATCTATTAACCCGATTATTTAAAATAGAAAATTAATTAATTAATGTAAGCCCATATTATAGGAAATTTCCAACATTATGGACTGTGGCAATTTTTTTCTTTTATTTATGATTTATTATCCATTTTCTTACCGAGACGTTTCTTGTCATCTCCAATTAATGCAAATCATGATTTTTCCAATTTAATTTGATTCAACATCAGTTTAACAATTTACGTACTATATTGTACAAATCAAAAGTTTAGAGACAGTATTTATACATTATACCAAAGTTCATAGATCATTTATGTTGTTATCCCTTTTAAAAAGGGGTAGTGCATAAATATATTTGGTTCCATTCCAATAAGTCATAATGATAAAAGCAACTTAATTGGTTTGTTATAATAGAAAACTACATGCAGCGGTTACAAAATGAGATTTCAGTGTGTGGATTAAGACATAGCACATGTTTGATTCTTCATATTGTCAATTACCGACTCTTGTATTGCTAAATTAATGAGGTTAACCTTTTTTTTCCGTGATTAATGAATAGCGAGTTTATAAACATAAAGACTTTAGTAAGTAGAACTAGAGATTTGTAAATGCGATTCCCTAATTTTAGGGCTATTTGTGATATTTGATTTTAAGGCATCATAAGTTTGGAAGGGCCTCCTCATTTTATCCCATCTCTAAAGAAATTTTTGTAGATGTCGTGAGTCCATTTTTGGTTGATAAAACCCCAAAATTCTCTTTGCATTTCTATATTAAAAGGTGTAATGAAAGGACACTATTTGGTCGGTACAATCAATATTAGTTAGGTTGAAATTATCTTCCAAACAGCCACATCCGAAATCTTTTAATTGATGCAACGAAATTTGGAATTGTCCCCGAGAAATATAATAAAGTCCTTACTCTTTTCTTGAAAATTTGTAATTTAGCTAAAATTGTCCCATAGGTAATTTCAAGTTGTCACATGGGTAGGTTACATTATCGATGATGACCGACAAAGCTTCACTTTAGTTTGGGAAAAAATTCAAAAACCATCTTCGGTGTCCCACCCCTTTATGCATCCTTAATTTTAAAAACTACAATTTGCATTTCCCAACAAAACACGAGAAATAAGAATTCTAGGTATAGTAAGAATGTCTTAAATATTGATATTGACGTTAGATACTCCATTAGAATATAAACACATTACTTTATAAATCATTTTTGTAAATCAATCTTAGTATATCGAATATTTTTCTAAAGAATATAGCATATATATTTACAAATTCATAGGCAAGTGGGGAACTTCGTGTACTCATGATTACCTTTTCCCAGAAAGGCACGAGCTTTGTGCTGGTTTAGCATTAAATATTTCCATTTTCATTAAATCCTGAAAAATTATAATATATTTTCAAATCTATTCCTAAAGACTCGCGATGTTATTTATTGTCATGTAAAATATTTTTAGTTTAAAGTTTTTTAAGCAAAGGTCTTAAAAGAACGATCCACCAATCACTGGGAGCTCTTTCCGACTTTACAATGACTAAATAATGCAATGTCTCTGTGCCCATGAAAATCTTAATTAAATTATAATCAAGAAGATAAAAAAGGATAACGTGGGGGTATCATGAGAGGAATCCTATTGATATATTTTAAGACCGTGTTATCAGAGATATATTTTTTGTGTCATACCTTATATAATTGAACTTATGGTTCATTCGAAAATTCATTTTGTATTAGTGATATTCATCAAGAGAGCAAGTCACAGTTTCAATAGTAGAGACTAACATTCTAAAATTGTCTATCCAAGTTCAATTTTCATTTATTTATATCTTTTTGTGTCGAAAGATCAATATGGATGGATCGCAATTCGAATCAATCAAATAAAAAAACTGAAATTTTCCTTACAATGCTTTCCTAATTACTGTAAACTGGTTTTCACGCACTCGTGAAGAGAACTGATTTGTTTTTTCAAAAGAGTTAAGTGATTATTTAATTAAGTGGATAAGCAGTGGGTAATTATAAACACGTGTATATCGAGAGGTTAATGAAGAGAATAATGGGCAGTTTTATTTTTCCATGCAAGATTAACTTTGAAAACCAAAAAGTAGAAAATGGAACTTGTTAGAAATGATAATTATATCTTTTTATTAGTTAATGTAGGGATAATTAGTAAAAGTTATTTCTTCATGCACGGCAAACTTAATTTTCACACAATTACTCAATTTTAATTGATGAATTGTCTCTCTTCTTTCTATTTCATTCTAAATACTTATGGCTGATACTATAGCGACATTGTAGGGACCATAAGAATCACCATCTAAAATATGGATAACTTTTTGCTGATTCTTAAATAGATTATGCAGATTCATTCTTGTTTTATTATTATTATTATTATTATTATTATTATTATTATTATTATTATTATTATTAAAGGAATCGTGTATGGGGTCTCGTCTGTTCTGCTGCCTCAGGTTGAGGTTAGGCTAACCACCAAAGTGCCTTCTCTTTCTTCATTTTCTTTTTCCATTTTTTCTTGGGATATTAAATAAACAAAAATATATGAAAAGACTCGATCCTCTTTCAACGCTTTCTACCAAGCTAGATCCATACTCCTTTTTGGAGTACATGTCAATGTTTGTAGGAATAGTATTTGGTTGACCTTGGGAGTTGAGGAATTCCCAAAAAAGAAAAAAAATTACAAGTGACGAATTCTAAATATTCTTAAATAATGGTCGTTAGTGTTGTGTGAAAAAACAAATAGATTGTAAAGACATTGTCTTTGATATTGATCCATAAATACAAATAGTAGTCACAACTTCCAGGTAATTTATATAATTAATTATGAATCTATTGTGTGAATGTAAATTCAGTTCAAACTTTCAAATTTTTCGAATTTATTTCTAAACCTTTACCAAAATTATAGTGTAATCAGTCCCTTCAATTTTCACTAAAAATCACGAATGTGACGGTCAAGTCATTGTCGAGTGATCAAGTTATCATCTGCCATACATGACACACCACTATGTCAGCAACTTTTTATGAAAATTAGTTAAAAGGAATACATTTAGAAATTTGCATAATTTATGACTAAATTGGTAAAATTAGAAAGTTTATGACTAAATTGATGTCGGTACAATAGATTTAGCACCGATTGAACAATTTCCCTAATTTATTCTTTGGGTTAAAAGAAAATCTTTTGACATTTTTTCTGGTTTTCTCTATTTGATAATAATGAAAAGCTATAGCTAATCCCATATTCTCGATTCATCAACATATTACTAATCCAATCACGGGGATTGTCAGGGTTAGTCAATTTGATGGCCGATCTAAACAAAGTTATTTATGTTCTTTCGTTGCCATCAAACATATCCTTATTTTATATCTATTTATAAATACATAAAATGTCATAACTCATTCGTTTCCTTTCTTTTTTTCCTTGTTTATATCCTTATTTTACATCTATTCATGAATTCCCAGGCACAATATTAATGTCATAACTCAATCTTTTCAATCCCTTTCTGGCTATTTCCTCCAACAAAAGGAGTCACATCATTCATGGCCGGCATCAGAAGCTCTTTTCTACAAGGTTAATAAAGCCTGCTTACTCTTTCTTAAAAGAATGGAGATTATCGACTTGATTATAGATTACAACCTAGCTAATTCCCACCTGCCCTGTCTGTCTTTGAGCTAGCAGTAGCTACCGACCCACCTCAAACTCTCCTAAGACTTGCCCTTTGTTTTCTACGAAAAACAGGTATGCCGCTTGTTGAACGAAACCTTTCAGTTAAAAGATGCTTTGAAATCTGACTTTCTACGTAAGTGTGAAATTCATGTGATTCCGTCCAATCTATATAGGCAACACGAAATCTGACTTTTCTAGATGTTAGGTACGCGGCCAAAGCTATTACAATGCCTATCTAATTGAACTATGTCGGGTGTAGTTCCGTCTTGTCGTGATGGGGCGATTGTTGAGAACTGGTCACTTATTTTTTTCCACTACTTTTTTTCATTACTTTTTTCTCACCACTTCGAATCGGATCGAGATAGAGTTTCATTCACATTTTATTAATTTTTGAAGAAATAATAAAATATATATATATATATATATATATTTAATCGGTTCGGTCTAGTTCTCTCTTGGAATAAAAAATCGGGTAGACCACTTAGACATCGATTCCATTTTTAAGAATTGGGAACCAGATTGACACTCCCGAAAACTAAACCAAATCGGCCAATCCATTCTGATATGGTCTAGGCAGTTTTTAGTTTGGGTGGTCCGTTTTGTACAACCCCAGTAATCAGGCGTTTGAATCGTTACTAATCTTTGGGTTTAGGTCTAACATGTGCAAGGTGGGGTCATGGTTCTTATGATTTTATGCAAGAGCGAGAAGAGAGCAGACCCCAGCCTAGACCCGGGCAAACTGCTTGAGAACGAGCCTTTGAATGGGCTAAAACCGGAGCCGTTGAACTTGACGCTTGAAGCTGAACCCTAATATGCAATATAGAAAAAGTCCCTACGACCGCGTCAAGCTCCGGAGCTGGCTGAGTCAAACCCCTGCGTTCCTCAGTCAAAGTTTTCCGCAGCTACGACCTCTTCTCCCTCGCATTCACGTCCCTTGCTCCAGCTTATATAAGTGCAAACCGAGATGGGAACCTCCAACATCCATAGCCAAACCCACTCCAGATTCTCAACCAATCCCTCTCGAAACCGACGACACAAGATCGATTGCTCCATTGATGGCCGCTTTGCAAGCTTCCTCACTCTTGATCCCTTCTTCCTCTTCGGGTTGTCCTTCGAAGAGAAGGGTCTCTGCTTCGATCCATGCTCCGAAGCTCCCCAAACTCCGCCTCTCCGATGCGAGCTCGGCGATGAGGCGGAAGCTGGTGGAGGAGTTCAGCAACAGGAACGGTTACACCATCACGGAGCCCTTGCAAAAGGAGGTCGTGGAGAAAGTTAGTCCTTCTGAGGCACACCGTTCACCTGGCCGATCGCCTACTTCTTCTATCGAAACAACCACGAAGCTCTATGCGATTCTGGAGGCTGTTGAAGATAGAGTGGAGATGCACGATAACATCGGCAAGCAGCGGGACAACTGGAACAAGCTCCTATTGAACTCAGTCAACACGATGACCCTCACTGCCGCCACCACGGCTGCGATGGCTGCGGCTGTGCCGGCTCCGTCACTGAGAGCATGCTCTGCTCTCTTATTTACAGCCGCCACCGGGATGTCACTCGTGATGAGCAAAATCCAGCCCTCGCAGCTGGCTGAAGAGCAACGCAATGCCTCAAGGTTGTTCAAGCAGCTTCAGAGCGAGATAAAGTCGATGCTCGTGCAGCAATCTCCGACTGAGTCAGACGTTAAGGAGACGATGGAGAAGGTGCTGGCGCTTGATAGAGCTTTTCCGCTGGCTCTGCTAGGAAAGATGATCGAGAAGTTCCCTGCGAAATTTGAGCCTGCTGTGTGGTGGCCAATGGTTTCCGGCAACTGCCGCCAATCCCAAGGGCACAAAACCTTCACGAACACTGAGCGAAACGGATGGAGCGAGGAGCTGGAAGTGGAGATGAGAGCAATCGTCCAAGTCCTCAAGAGCAAAGACAAGAAAGACTACTTGAGGCTCGGAAATTTAGCTCTAAAATTGAATAAGATGTTGGCGGTTTTGGGTCCTCTACTCACCGGCATCGCCACAGGCTGCTCAGCCTTTGGCGGCTCAACAGCTACAACAGTGGCAGCCATCGCCGGTGCAGTGGCGGCTATTGTCAATGGCTTCGAGCATGGAGGACAAGTCGGCATGGTCGTTGAGATGTACAGAAACAACGCGGGGTTCTTCAAGCTCATGGAAGAGACGATCGAAGCGACGCTCGAGGAGAGAGACTACGACAAGCGAGAGAACGCAGAGATGTTCAAGATGAAGGTGGCGATGAAGCTGGGGCGGAGCTTGTCGCAGCTTCGAGACCTGGCAAGAAAATCAATGGCTTCTTGTCTACAAGGGACAGAGGTGGACGAGTTCGGAAGCAAGCTTTTCTGAAACTCTCTTTTGAGCAAGATTAGTGGAGTACATAATGTAAAATGTACAAGTTAGGCTCATTAACATGATTGTTTCATTCCTTGATTCTTGTAACAAAGAAAAGGAGCTTAAATCGCTCATTTTGGTTTAACTTCGATTTTTGACTAAATTGAAAATTATTCACTCAAATTCCACATGGATTCATCTTTGGAGATACGTTAATTTTGGTACTAGAACATATGCGACTATGATTTTATTATAAAAAGAAGATGGTTTTTTTCCGTGCCTATAAAACTTTTTGAAAGAGTTGATAAGCATTAGATGACCGTTGTTAAGATGCTCCTTTTTGCCTACCCTTGATGCATCGCCGGTATACAAGCGAGAGAGAGAGAGAGAGAAACCTTTCATAACTTCTATACAAATTCTCTCGAGAAAGGAATCCCCGGATCTCGACCGGCCATAATTTCTGATAACTTTTCATAACTTCCATACAAAATCTCTCGAGAAAGGAATTCTCGGATCTTTAATTGGCGGTAATTTCACAATAACTTTTCGTAACCTCTACATAAAATGTCGCAACATACAAAAATCTAAGGACTCTACGATCAAACGGGTGAGACCGACTCTCTTGTCATCCTAAGGTCATCAAGAGATCGAGAATCCGTTCCTCCAAGATCCTTTGAAATTCCTTTCGCTTTGTGGGAGGTATACTTCCTCATGGTCAAAGAGTCATGCAAAATGTGAACTTCAAGAAAGCAACAAAGCAGTGGACCGTTGAATCTAATGGGAATGGGAGAGACAGGATGCAAAATGGCCTGGAAAACGACGACGCTCCAGTCAGAAATGACATGCTATGTCATTCAATTTTAGCCTCAAACCTCGAATCATTCGAGATCAGCTGATGTTGAACACGTGAGGGGCGACACCCATGCGCGTACGCGTGTGTTTTTTCCCTCTTTTTCCATTTTATGACCATTTTTCTGCAAATTCGTCCTTGTACTATTGTATGTTCAGACTACTATGACTAAGTTGATTTAGGGGAGATGGTCTTAATTAGTTTACGATTGTTCGAGGGTAATTATCATGATGTTGATTTATATAGTAGAGAAGGTGTCACGATTAATTAAAATACGAGCCGATCTATGTAATGTATGTAATAGTTCGGGGGCAGCAAAAGATTACTAGGAACATATATTCTGTAGTGGATTGCTCAAGCTCGAACTCAAACAGAGCAGTAATTCGAGCATTTCATGAACAAGCTCCTTGAGGGCAAAACCGATTTTAAGCTATAATGTTTGGCGCAAAAGATTGAAGTTGTTAAAGCATACTTATTTATGAGTTTTATTTAGTCTTCCTCCACCTATTAGCTTAATCTTTAGGTTGGACCTTCTAGCATGTAAAAATGTTTTGTTAAAGTATCAAACGACGTTTATCCACGGGGTACGCGTCTGGCCTCCCTACACTCCGCATGCTATTTTAAACACTCTGATCAAGGACTAAGATATGATTAAATTGCTGTTCTAAGTGGGACAGCAAAGCAAAAAGTCAGCGCCCAAAAACAAAGGGCAAAGAGAGTCTGCACGTGCCAATGGGTCAACACCATCAGAAAATTCAAAGCCGCTTTCGGCGGAAGACATTAAAGAATTCAACCATTGGATCGCGTCCACATCGTGAAAAAAAGGTATAGTGTGTCGAGCTAGATTAAAGCATATATCCATTTCAATAATTAAAAAGGGAAATAAAAATTTCCATACTTCGATCATCTATCTTTCTCTGCCGTAAAATATACATAAAATATGTACACCGAACGTCTTTGTGCAAAGGAGTCAAAAAAGCTTGCTCCCAAACTCATCTACCTCAGTCCCTTCTATACAAGAAGCCATTGATTTTCTTGCCAAGTCTCGGAGCTCCGACAAGCTCCGCCCCAGCTTCATCGCCAACTTCATCTCGAACATCTGTCCGTTCTCTCTCTTGCTGTAGTCTCGCTCTTCAAGTGTCGCTTCGATCATCTCTTCCATAAGCTCGAAGAACCCTGCACAGTTTCTGTACATCTCCACGACCATACCGACTTGGCCTCCGTGCTCGAAGCTGTTAACAATTGCAGCCATTGCCCCTGCGATGGCCGCCACCATTGTGGCCGTCGAGCCACCGAAGGCCGAGCCGGCCGCAGCAATGATGGTTAGCAAAGGAGCTGAAATCGCTAACATCTTATTCAATTTTAGCGCCAGATTCCCAAGTCTCAGGTAGTCTTGCTTGTCTTTGCTCTTGAGCACTTGGACGATCGCTCTCATCTCCACTTCTAGGTCCTCGCTCCATCCATTTCGCTCACTATTTACAAAAGTTTTCCGCCCTCGGGATCGGCAGCTGTTGTTGGAAACCCTAGGCCACCATGCGGTGGGCTCAAATTTCGCAGGGAACTTCTCGAGCATCCCTCCGAGCAGAGGCAGCGGATAAGCCCTATCAAGGGCCAGCACCTTTTCCATCGTCTCCTTCACGTCTGTTTCTGTTGGAGATTGGAGCGCAAGCATCGACTTGATCTCGCTGCAGAGCTGCTTGAACAACCTCGAGGCATTGCGTTGCTCTTCAGCCAGCTGTGAGGGCTGGATTTTGCTCATCACGAGCGACATGCCAGTTGCCGCTGTAAACAAGAGAGCGGAGCATACTCTCAGCGACGGAGCCGGCGCAGCCGCAGCCATCGCAGCCGTGGTGGTGGCAGTGAAAGTCATCATGTTGACTGAGTTCAACAGGAGCTTATTCCAGTTGTCTCGCTGCTTCCCGATGTTATTGTGCATCTCCACTCTATCTTCGACAGCCTCCAAGATTGCATAGAGCTTCTTCGGCATTTCAACCGAAGAAGTAGGCGATAGGCGCGGCTCCAAAACCCTATCTTTCTGGCTGACGTCCATTTGTAGTGGCTCCGCGAAGGGGTAACCATTCCTGGTGCTCAATTCCTCGACTAGCTTCTTCGTGATCACAGCGCTTGCATCATTCACAAGGCTGAGTTTCGAGGGCTTTGTGAGTTGGATCGAAGCGGTGATCGTTCGCTTTGAAGAACAACCCGAAGAGGAGGAGGAAGAAGAAGAAGAAACCAAGAGAGATGAAGCTTGTAAAGCGGCCATTAACTTTTTGTGTTTTTCAAGTGTATAATGCGATGATTTTGAGAGGATTGCTTGAGGATTGGAGTGGCTTTGGTTATGGAGGTTGGCGGTTCTTTGGGGTGCGTATTTATACATGCGAAGTCCGCGTACGCGATGTAAAATGAGAAGTGGTCGGAATTGTTGAAATTTGACCGTAGAACACAGGGAGTTGACTCCGCCCATGAGCCTGACCTTTTCTATTTGAATTTGTATATGTCAAATTGTTACATCACATCACGTCATCCGTACGTTCCTTAAGTAGAATCACTGTTAGTGGCAGAAATGCGGAAATGAATACGGTATATTGCAAATAACTATTTAAATAACGAGAATGACAATTTGAAAAAGTATTTACTATTACCGCATGTGACATGCGTCACTGCCTGTGAGTCTCTTTTGTCAATTTGGCTAGCCCAAATAGTTAGACCTCCCTACCCATTCCCACTTATAACTCACATAGTTTATCTTTTCGTGAAATCTTTCATAAAAATAATTAATTAATTATTCGTATTTATTGGCAAACCCTATTCGGATTACATATGATATGTTCTTGTTATGAATGGCCATTTGATATTGATTTGCCAGACTATATCTTATACGAAAAATTAATTAGCAAACTATAGAATGGCCCCAGAGGGAGGGGATTGTCAAGTCAAATCTTTGAGTTGTTTCAGGTTTGACCATTTCTGGGATTCAAAGAGTATGGGGTTCTTTTGGGTTGGGTCGGGTCGGGTCGGTTTCCAAATTTCGCATTGGGCAGCTTTGGATTGAGTTCATTATTTTGCGATCGAGTCAACTTAATTTTTTAGCATTTCACTTTTTGTTTTTTCCTTCAAATTGGCTACAATGTGTGGGCGAGTCAATTTGATGTGGGTTCAAGTTTTGCCTGCTTTTCTTGAAAATGTCAAGTCCGTATGACAGAAGGGTAGATAAAAAAGCATAGTTGGATATTAATTATATTTCTCGTTAATCTTAGCCGTTGAGAAAGCGACACATACTTTTATGAAGACAATCTATCTTAAATAAGTAAGCTTCGAAGTCATGAAAGCGAGTGTTGTCACAAATGTCAGGGTTATTTGAAGACCCACTATAACGTTACTGCATTAGTCGGTCAGTAAATATGTTTAAGCAAGAAGTAGGCCTATTTTGACCGTCGTTTTTTAAAATGATATAAAGGTCATTCATAAACTTATAGACGCAAAACTCAAATAAATTGTTGAATTGTGGATCATGCTCCTCATCAACAAGAAAGCACAAGGATTGCAGGGGGCAACACCCTTGGGCAGCCAGAGGAATTTTATAGTTTAGATCCGTATTTTATTGGTTGGACTTGAGTTCAAAAATAATTACTAAGTGGCCTAGGGTCTTCTCGGCTCCTAGGGTTTTCTTGTGCCACTTATATATAATATATTTCTCTTATAATTGAGAGTTATGTAGAGAGAGGTGAAATGTATTAATATAGCGGAATCCTCTACTAAATATAACTCTAATTTAAGGGTAAAACAAGATAAACATTGTGCCTGATTTCTCTTTCTCGCATTTATCTCTATTTAGTTGTGTTTGTGCACCTAATACTAACAAAACTACTTCAAGAATCATTGAAAAGTTTAACCACGACACACTCAAGGTATTCTTCACTTTCATTTGTCCTATATCGAGTTTCATAATTTTGTCCTTTGATGTATGGATAGGCACTTTTCCTAGAGATCACTCATCTTCATAATGTTCTTACTTGAGCACGCTTTAAGATTGGAACGTTTCAATTACGTCATGCATCTTGTGAGTTAATCCCAATTTCACATAATCCAAGAATGTTCTCTCCATGTTTGGTGTGCAATTTGATTCAATCTTGCTCCCTTCGTCGTCTTGGAAGCGTTTTTAGGGGTTTCTTAGGGCGCGCATGACAAAATTTCTATTTCAGAAATTGATTTCGGCCAGAAATCAATTTCTCAATTTCTATTCCCGGACAAGTTTCGAGCAAAGAAACCCGTTTGATAACAACACAAAATTTCTATTTCGAAACAAAATCCGTTTGATAACGAGAATAAAATTTCTATTTCTAGGAATAAAAATTGATTAGATAACAACATAAGAAATCCTCAAATACAAAATAATAGTCGAAATAATACTAAAACAACATAGCAAATCCTCAACTACAAAATAATAGTCGAATTACAAAAGTTGAAAATACAATTTCATGGAATCAATCAAAGAGCAGCTACTCAGCCGCCGCCGCCGCCTCCGTCGTCATCCCCACCGCCCACGTCCCCTCCCTCTCCGTCTCCTTCCCCCCGCACCCCCCGCGCCTTCTTAACGACGAAGGCAGCAGAGGAAGGGCACCCTCTTTCCTCATGAAGAAATCCCGGGACCTGTCAGTGGGCTCAACCACATACTGATCCGGGAATTCCCAGAGCCTCATGCGCGTGTACAGCTTCTACTCTGACTCCACCTTCTCCATCATTATTGGGAATCAAGCTCTCACCCAACACATAACCCATCACTCAGAATTTCGACTCCGCCTTCTCCATCAAGCTCTCACCCGCAAGAAGATAAAACAACTAAAAGAAGAATTCGGACCAAAAAACTCATTAGATAAGTACATGCTACTTGTGAGTCTTGATGCAGAACACGCCAATAGGAAGAATTCCGACTCCACCTTCTCCATCAAGCTCTCACACGCCATCCATCGACGAAGCCAAAAAACCAGAATTCATAGCACATCGCAATTGCCCACTTCGTCCAAACGCAATTAAGAATCTAATTTTTTCATCTAATTCCGCCTGGGACGAGGAAAAATTCGGACCCGGGACGGCATGGGTTGTCCGCCCATGATCTCCAACGAAAACAGAACAAACAATGTGCATCGATCGAGCTCGGTGAAACCCAAAACAGAACAAACAAATCGCGCACAGAGAGAGAGAGAGAGAGAGAAGACTAACAGCGAAACCCAAAACAGAACAAACAAATCGCGCACAAACAAATCACGCACAGAGAGAGAGAGAGAGAGAGAGAGAGAGAGAGAGAGAGAGAGAGAGAGAGAGAGAGAGAGAGAGAGAGAGGAAGACCTCGAATCGGAGAGGAAGGAAGGCGACGGCGAGGATGGACAGGTTCTTCAGAGACGCGGACGGAGGAGGCAACGGAGGACACGGACAGAGGAGGCGACGGTGAGGATGGACAGGTTCTTCGGAGACGCGGACGGAGAAGGCGGATGGAGGACGCGACGGAGGACGCGACGGAGGACGCGACGGAGGACGCGGACGGAGGAGGCGACGGCGAGGATGGACAGGTTCTTCGGAGACGCGGACGGAGGAGGCGGACGGAGGAGGCGACGGAGGAGGCAGACGAAGGAGGCGACGGCGAATGGGCAGGCTCTTCGTAGTCGCTAGGGTTTCGTTGAGGCGTTAGAGGAGAAAAGAGAAGCAACCCAAATAGAAAAGAGATAAGCCGTGAATGAAGAAGAATTGCCCAAATGGAGAAAAAAAAATTTCTATTTCTACTTCAGAAACAGAGAAGTTATAAATTTCAGCTTCTGATTTTTTCGATTTCTCTATTTCTGAAGTAGAAATCTGTTTCAGAAATAGAGAAATCAAATTGCGTTGCCAAACGGATTTCTCTGTTTCTCTGTTCCAAACCTGT
This sequence comes from Eucalyptus guilfoylei, assembly GCA_016097605.1. Lineage (NCBI taxonomy): Eukaryota > Viridiplantae > Streptophyta > Magnoliopsida > Myrtales > Myrtaceae > Eucalyptus > Eucalyptus guilfoylei. Next base: position 43,949,128 of record CM027864.1, on the reverse strand, counting down.
TCCGGGGAACAGAGAAACAGAGAAATCGAGAAACAGAAATTTTATCATGCGCGCCCTTATTGTTCAAGCCCTTTGGATCCAGCAAACACTCCCCACCATTGTTGAATCAAGTCATTACAAGCCCACCGGCTTTCTCATGGTTCATCCTTGAACAACCCGCCTACTAGAGAGAGTTCTACTTCGATATCATATAACCCAATTTAAAATTTTTAAACTAATAGATGAAAGAAAACCACATTAATATGAAAAAAAAAACATATAATCATCATATCAAGAAATATGAGAATTTAAACACAAAAGCCCGAAGAAAGAAAAATAGAACTCTTGAAAAAGATCAAATGTCTCAAACACTTAAACAAGCACTGAGTATTGAATATCTCACATCACTTGTCTACAAAGTTTATGCACTCTTTATATATATATATATATATATATATATGCGATCTTCCTCATTTATCAATTTAAATTTTTATTAGACATTCTAATATTGTATTAGAGTCAAGTTCTATTATAGTTTATTTCACATTATGGCCTCAATTTATCAAATTTAATGGGCCGTTCTTGATCCAAGGTGTTAAATATCCCACATTACTTATCCATGGATTTATATATATTTTATATACATGTGATTTACTTCCACATATCGGATTAAGCTTTGGCATTAGGCACTGTAACACTAGGAAATATGCTCAAATTGCTGCTACAGGGTGGAAAAGAGCAAAAGTCAACGCCCAAGAACAAGGGGCAAGGAGAAACTGCATGAATCGATAAGGTCAACTCTCAGAAAATTCAAACCGCTTCCACATGGGGACCGTTTGTGAAGTAGGAGACATTTAAAAATGCAACCATTTGATTGTGTCGACATCGTGAAAAAGGTATGACGCATTGCCCTTCGTTTTTCTTTACAAATCTTACATTTATGAAAATTAAAAACATGGCATATAAAAATGCTTCATCGATTAGTAAGAAAATAGACTAACCAAATTTTTATTTAAGAAGTGCAATATTAGATAAGATGTGGAATTCTTATATGGGTCGAAACCAGACTAAGAGCATATATTATATTTACCTGAGTATTTACTTAAGATTTGACCATTTGTGCAAACCAAAAAATCAGACCCTCGTATCAATTAATGCTTTTAATTAATTCTTTTGTGGAATTAATTGATACAATTATGCACCAAGAAATAAAGAATGAAAGAATCATGTTAATGAGCATCATTGTACATGTCTTGTATGTACCCTATGTATCTTTGTTCAAAGGAGTTCAGAAAAGCTTGCTTCCAAACTCATCAACCTCAGTCCCTATACAAGAAGCCATTGATTTTCTTGCTAAATCTCGGAGCTCCAACAAGCTCCGTCCCAGCTTCATCGCCACCTTCATCTCGAACATCTCTCCGTTCTCTCTCTTGCTATAGTCTCTTTCTTCGAGCGTCGCTTCAATAGTCTCTTCCGTGAGCTCGAAGAACCCTGCGCAGTTTCTGTACATCTCCACGACCATGCCGACTTGGCCTCCGTGCTCGAAGCTGTTGATGATTGCGGCCATTGCCCCAGTGATGGCTGCCACCATCATGGCTGTTGAGCAACCGAAGGCTGAGCCGGCAGCGGCAATGCTGGTTAGCAAAGGAGCAGAAACCGCCAACATCTTATTCAATTTTAGAGCCAGATTTCCCAGCCTCAAGTAGTCTTGCTTGTCTTTGCTTTTGAGGACTTGGACAATGGCTCTCATCTCCACTTCTAGCTCCTCGCTCCATCCGTTTCTCTCTGCGTTCGCAACGGTTTTCCTCCCTCTGGATTGGCGGTGGTTGTTGGAATCCCTAGGCCACCATGCGGCGGGCTTGAATTTCACGGGGAACTTCTCGAGCATCGCGCCAAGCAGAGGCAGCGGATAAGCCCTATCAAGGGCTAGCACCTTCTCCATCATCTCCTTCACGTCTGACTCAGTCGGGGATTGGAGCACAAGCATTGACTTGATCTCACTCCGGAGCTGCTTGAACAACCTCGAGGCATTGCGTTGCTCTTCAGCCAGCTGTGAGGGTTGGATTTTGCTCATTATGAGAGACATCCCGGTGGCTGCCGTAAACAAGAGAGTGGAGCATATTCTCAGCGATGGAGCTGGCGCAGCCGTAGCCATCGCTGCCATGGTGGTGGCAGTGAGAGTCATCATGTTGACCGAGTTCAACAAGAGGTTGTTCCAGTTGTCTCGCTGCTCACCAATGTTATCGTGCATCTCCACTCTATCTTCGACAGCCTCCAAGATCGCATAGAGCTTTGTGGTCGTGTCGATAGAAGAAGTAGGTGATAGGCGTGGCTCCAAAACCCTATCTTTCTGGGCGACGTCCATTTGTAGTGGCTCTGCAAAGGCATAACCATTCCTGGTGCGCAATTCCTCGACTAGCTTCTTCATGATCGCAGCGCTTGGATCAGCAAGGCTGAATTTTGAGGGCTTCGGGAATTGGATCGAAGCCGTGATCATTCTCTTCAAATGACAACCTGAAGAGGAAGAAGAAGGAATTGCAAGAGAGGAAGCTTGTAAAGCGGCCATCAATGGAGGTGACGGTTCTGGTGTTGCTGTTAGTTTTCAGTGTGTGAATGTGATGGTTTTTGAGATGATTGAATGAGAATTTGAGTGGTCTTGGTTGTGGAAGATAGAGGTTCTTCTGGGTTGCATTTATATGTGGGGGAAGCAAGCAACGTTCATGGGAAGAGACGAGGTCGTGTCTGTTGAAAATATCGACCGAAGAACATATTGGTTGACCCAGCCCATGAGGCTGACCTTTTCTATTATCTGAATTTGTACATTTCAAACATCTGAATGCTACGTGAATTTGCAATGTAGAAACATTGTCAAATCACAGCTCAATTCTATCTACATAATTAGTACATTAATGAATTACGACATGTTGTAAATAAACATTTAAACATACAAGTTATATTCAATTTTTAGATAGAAAATTTGTCACATTATTTAATATTAAAATTTTGAGAATCAGTGTTGGTGTATCTTTTAATTACAGGTGATATATATGATAGATCACTTTTGCATAAATAAGTATATGAAATGAGTGGTAGCATTACATGGACAATAGGTAGGATCCGGATGACTCTATTCTTTGATTAAAAATTGTTAGCATATGCTTGAATTTCACGATATAATCATTAGTATAGTTTGATTTGAGTAAATCTTAAAATTAATATGGTCAAATAGAATGAACTTTATGAAATCATTTACTATTACACATGCGCCCTCGGCTTGTGAACCTATGCCTCTTTTGTCAACTTGGCTAGCCCAAATTATTAGACCCCTCTAAACCCTTTCCCACTTATAATTCACATATATTTTATTTTAGGGATTTTTTTTGCAAAAAAAAAATTAAATATTCATATTTACTGGGCAACCAATTCGAATTTACATACGTTATGCTTTATAAAAATTAAATATTCATATTTATTGTGGACACAATTTGAATAACCTATGATATGCTCTTGCTGGACAATAGAAATATTGCTTATATGACAAATTCGTTCGCAAACTATATAATCGGTTGGGGACAAGAACTGTCAAATCAAATATCTGAATTGTTTGAGGTTTGACCATTTCTTGAAATGGAGGATTCGCACGGTATCGAGTTTTGGGTCGGGGCGGTTTCCGATTTCGCATTGTACATCTTTGGATTGAGCTCATCATTTTGCGATCCAGTCAACTTAATTTTCGAGCATTTGACTTTCTTCTTTTTCCTTCAAATCGGCTATAATGTGTGGGTGAGTCAATTTGATGCAGGACGAACTTTTGCCTGCTTTACTTGATTATGCCAAATCCAAATGACAAAAGGGTGGATAGAAAGAATAGTTAGATACTATTTATATTTCTTGTTAATCTTAGTCGTGACGCGTACTTTTATGAAGACAATAATAAGTAAACTTTGAAGACATGAAAACAAGTGATTTCATAAATGTCATGATCAGTTGAAGACCTATTGTAATATTATTGCATTAGTCTGTAAATATTTTAAGCAAGAAGTAGGCCTATGTTGACCATCATTTTCAAAATATTATACAAGTCATTCATAAAGTTACATACAAAACTGGAAGAACTACTTCAAGAATTATTGAAAAGTTTAACCGTGGCTCTTCTAGATTAACTTACTTAAGATATTGTCCGCTTTAACTCATCCTATATCAAGTTTCATGGTTTTGTCCTTTGACATAGGGCACTTTCGAGAAGTCACCCATCTTGGTAGTACTTTCATCTAAACATGCTAAACAAACATTGGAGTTCCAATGATAAAGGTTATCATTAGGTCAAAAAACACTTATATGAGTTAATTTTAGATTAAGATATATATCTGAAGAACACTTTCTCATGTCCAGTGAGTAATTCAGTTCATTCATGCTCCTTCCGCCATCCTAAAAGCCTGCTAGAAACTAATCATTGTTTGGGCCGGCCCAAGGGAATACTCTCCGCCCTCGTTGAATTAGGTCATTACAGACTCACCAGCTTTCTCGTGGTTCATCCTGAACCACACACCTACAAGAGAGGATTTTGCTCTAATACCATATTAGGACACTCCTAGATTGACTTACTCGAGGTATTGTCCACTTTGGCATGTCCTATATCGAGGCTCATGGTTTTCTCTTTTAGCATACAAATTGAAATTTTCACAAGAGGTCGCTCATCTTGATAGTGCTTTCACCTAAGCATACTTAACATTGGAATGCCCAAATGTTATTGTTACGTCAAAGAACATTTTTTGTGAGTTAATTTCAATTTCACATATATATCTCAAGAATGCGTTCTCATTATTGGGTGCACAATTCGATTTATTTTTGCCCCGTTCACCATTTTAGGAGCCTGTTAGGAATCACTTTTTGCCCAAGCCCACTAACCCCCATGAACACTTCCCACCCCCGTTAGACTAAGTCATTATAGACCTACCAACTTCTATGTGTTATTCTTGAATCATATACCTACCGGAGAGGATCTCACTCTAATATTATATTATAACATCCTTAGATTAACTCACTCGTTGTATTGTCTGCTTTAGCCGATCTTATACTAAGCCTCAAGGTTTCATACTCTGAGCTATAGGTGGGTACTTTCCTTGGAGGTCGCTCATCTTAGTAATGCTTTCACTTGAGCATACTTAATATTGGTGTTTCAATGCTATATGTTCTCATTACATAAAAAAGCATCTCTCGTGAGTTAATTCCAATTACACACGCATCCCAGGAATGCTTTCCCCTAGTTTGATGCTCAATTCGGTTCTATATTGCCACTCTTTTTCTAGGCTCTCTAGCCTCGACAAACATTCCCCTCATAGGATCATAACATGATTTCAAATGATTAGGTCGCTCTATACTAACCAATGTTAAAACATCATACACTAAAAGGCAAAAAGCTAGAAGTAAAAATTTCGTCTAAACAACTTGAGTATATTAATAAACCCTCCTATTGAGAACATAACCAATTAAGTTATTTACCACATATTAAAAAGTCCAACTCAAAAACTTAAATTGATAAATTGAGAGAGAACACATGTATATAAAAGGGTATAGAAACCTCGTAATCAAGCCATGTGGTTATTTCAACAACACAAAAGACTAAATCAAAAGGGGAAAAAAATGGAAAAAAGATAAAAAGTCTCAAACATTTTGACAAAGTGTTCAATATCTCATATTGCTTGTGTACCAGTTTTATATGCTTTTTACATACATGCAATATCCCTTCACATATAACTTGAGTTTTTGTTGGACATTCTAATATCGTGTTAAAAGCAGGTTCTGTTTCTGTTTCTTTTTTTTTTTTCTTTTTTAATTATGTTTCAACTTGTTCGTCAAATTTCATTTGTCATTTATTGATCCATGTTTCAATAATGTCAACTGTTTCAGAAAATTCAAAGCCGCTTTGCATGGGGACCCTTTGTGCGGTAGGAGACATTTGAGAATTCAACCATTTGATTGTGTCCACATCGTGAAAAAGGTATGATGCATTGCCCTTCGTTTTTCTTTATAAATCTAACCTTCATGAAAATTAAAACCATGGCCATACGCAAATGCTCGATCTTTTAGCAAGAAAGTAGAAAAACATTATATTCATTTAGGAATTGGAATATCAGATAAGATGTGGAATGTTCATATGGGTCAAAACCAGGCTTGAAGCATGAATTAACATGAGTATTTAATTATGATTTGACAATTTGTGCACATAAAATCGTATGATTCTATCAGTATATACTTCATGATAATATGTTAAGACAACATTTTAAAAACAATTGTTTCCTTACAGGCACCTCTGTTATTTAGTTCGTACTTTGAGAACTAAAACACTTGACTTTTCACGTTTTATATGTGATAGTGATGGACACATTTTGTCTTAGAAAAGCCTTTAGTACCAAATTTTGCTACCGTACTATATAATAAAAGCGTTGTCCATTTGACAATTATTTACACAGGCAATCTAAAAAGAATCAATCAAATCAACAGTCCAATTAATTAATGAAATGAAAAGGGGTTGTGAAAATCAGATCCGCATATCAATTAATGCTTTTAATTTTTTTGTTATTAATTGATACAATTATGCACCAAGAAATAAAGAACGAAAAGAATCATGTTAATGAGCCTCATTGTACATGTATAGTATATACACTATATATCTTGGTTCAAAGGAGTCAGAAAAGCTTGCTTCCAAACTCATCCACCTCAGTCCCTTCTGTACAAGAAGCCATTGATTTTCTTGCTAAATCTCGGAGCTCCGACAAGCTCCGTCCCAGCTTCATTGCCACCTTCATCTCGAACATCTCTCCGTTCTCTCTCTTGCTGTAGTCTCTCTCCTCAAGCCTCGCTTCAATCGTCTCTTCCATGAGATCGAAGAACCCTGCGTTGTTTCTGTACATCTCCACCACCATACCAACTTGGCCTCCATGCTCGAAGCTGTTGGTGATTGCCGCCATCGTTCCGGCGATGGCTGCCACCGTCATGGCCATCGAGCCACCGAAGGCTGAGCCGGCTGCGGCAATGCCGGTTAGCAAAGGAGCAGAAACCGCCAACATCTTATTCAATTTTAGAGCCAGATTCCCGAGCCTCAAGTAGTCTTGCTTGTCTTTGCTCTTGAGGACTTTGACGATGGCTTTCATCTCCACTTCTAGGTCCTCGCTCCATCCGTTTCGCTCTGTCTTCACAACGGTTTTCCTCCCTCTGGATTGGCGGTGTTTGTCGGAAACCCTAGGCCACCATGCGGCAGGCTCAAATTTCACGGGGAACTTCTCGAGCATCGCTCCGAGCAGAGGCAGCGGATAAGCCCTATCAAGGGCCAGCACCTTCTCCATCATCTCCTTCACGTCTGACTCAGTCGGGGATTGGAGCATGAGCATCGACTTTATCTCCCTCCGGAGCTGCTTGAACAACCTTGAGGCTTTGCGTTGCTCTTCAGCCAGCTGTGAGGGCTGGATTTTGCTCATGACGAGCGACATCCCAGTGGCCGCTGTAAACAAGAGAGCAGAGCTTGCTCTCAGCGATGGAGTCGGCGTGGCCACAGCCATCGCTGCCGTGGTGGTGGCAGTAAGAGTCATCATGTTGACCGAGTTCAACAAGAGCTCGTTCCAGTTGTCTCGCTGCTCACCAATGTTATCGTGCATCTCCACTCTATCTTCGACAGCCTCCAAGATCGCATAGAGCTTTGTGGTCGTGTCGATAGAAGAAGTAGGTGATAGGCACGGCTCCAAAACCCTATCTTTCTGGGCGACGTCCATTTGCAGTGGCTCTGCAAAGGCGTAACCATTCCTGGTGCGCAATTCCTGAACTAGGTTCTTCGTCATTGCAGCGCTTGGATCAGCAAGGCTGATTTTTGAGGGCTTCGGGAGTTGGATCGAAGCCGTGATCATTCTCTTCAAATGACAACCTGAAGAGGAAGAAGAAGGAATTGCAAGAGAGGAAGCTTGTAAAGCGGCCATCAATGGAGGTGACAGGTCTGGTGTGGCTGTTCGTTTTCAGTGTGTGAATGTGATGGTTTTTAAGAGGATTGAATGAGAATTGGAGTTGTCTTGGTTATGGAAGATGAAGGTTCTTTTGGGTTGTAATTATATATAGGGGAAGCAAGCGGCGTACATGGGGACAGAAGAGGTCGTAGCTATTGAAAATGTTGACCGTAGAACACAGGGGTTGACCCGGCCCATGCGGCTGACCTTTTCTGTTCTCTGATTGTGTACATTTCAAACATTCAAATGCTACGTGAATTTGCAGTATAGAAACATTGTCACGTCACCTCCATATACGTAAAATGCGTCACTAAATATAAATTTCATCATAGTACGTATTTCAAATCCATCTACATAATTCGTACATTAATGAATCATAACATGTTACAAATAAACATTTAAACATACAAGTCATATTCAATTTTTAGAACGACAATTTGTCATATTATTAAATATCATAATTTCAAAAATTAGTGTCGACGTATCTTTTAATTATAGGTGATACTTATGATAGATCACTTTTGCGTAAATTAAAGTGGTCCTACTATATGAAATGAGTGGTAGCATTACATGGACAATATATAGGATCCGATGTATCCTATGCTCAAATTTCACTATATAATTATTAATCTAGTTTTGATTTGACTAATCTTAAAATTAGTTTGGTCAAATAGAATGAACTTTATGAAATCAATTACTATTATCACATGCGCCCTCGGCTCGTGAACCCATGCCTCTTTTGTCAACTTGGCTAGCCCAAATAGTTAGACCCCTCTCAATCCTTTCCCACTTATAATTCACATAGATTTTATTTTAGGGATTTTTTACAATAAATAAATAAATTATTCATATTTATTAGGCAAACCAATTCGAATTACATACCTTATGCTCTACAATAAATTAAATATTCATATTTATTGCAGACGCAATTTGTATAACATATGATATGCTTTCGCTAGATTATAGATATATTGCTTGACAAAGTCATTTGCAAACTATAGAATTGGGGACAACTGTCAAATCATATCTCTGAATTGTTTGAGGTTTGACCATTTCTTGAAATGGAGTTTCCTCGGATGGTATCGCATTTTGGGTCTTCCAATTTTGCATTGGACAGTTTTGGATTGAGTTCATTATTTTGTGGTCAAGCCAACTTAATTTTCTGACATTTGACTTTTTTTCTTTTTCCTTTAAATTGGCTATAATGTATGAATGAGTCCATTCGATGCAGGGTGAACTTTTGCCTGCTTTATTTGAAAATGTCAAGTCCGACTGACAAAAGGGTGGATGGAAAGCATAGTTAAATATTGTTGACACCTAATTTAGGATCAAATTTTTTTAGAAAATAAAATAGAGAATAATAAATAAAATAAAACATTTGAGTCTGTGGAGGGAGATTTCAAAAAAAAAAATTCGAATAAAGAAGCGCATTTCTTGTTGAACACATATCTTCATTTCAAAATTTTAAAAAAATTTTGGCGGTGTGATTTTGGAGCCTTTTTACTGTTGGATGGTTGAGTGAATATTTGAAAATCTTCAACAAACTTTGAGCGTTTTCACTATAAAATGCGAGGCTTCAGAACCGAGCAGGGGGCTCCTTATTTTCACTTCGTAAGGGGAAGAACTTCTTTTGGGGGGGGGGAGGGATTCAGAAAAATCGACAAGAAAAATTCGAAAAAAGTTTCTTCCTTCGGGGGCTTCTCGGGGGCGACTTCTCTTCGTCGAAGGAAAATGAAAGCAAAAGGGAAAAGTCAGTAGGGGAGTTTCTATTGCTTCAAGGAAGAAACAAAAAAAAAGCAAAGAAAAGAAAAGTCAAAAGCTTCTGCAGAAAGTGAGAGACAGGTGAGAGAGAGTGTCAGGAGAGAAAAAGTAAACAAAAAAAAAAAGAAAAGAGGACACACTGTTCATCTTCCTCGTGGATTCCTCCTCCGCGAAGCCCCACACCGCTGCCGCTCCGGCGCCCCACATCGCCGCCGGTCCAAGATCTCCACCAGTACGCCTGTAGCCCGTAACCGCGCCACCCCTGCTCAGCCCGCGCTGACCCACGATTCCTCCGCCTCATCGCGCGCCCGAGCCACCCCCGGACGAGTCCGCTCCAGTCGCACTGCCCGCTCTGGTTCGCTGCTGTGACCGACTCCCTGCTCCGCGTCGAGCCTCGCTGTTCCATCACCGCCCATTCGCGACCGCCCAGCCGCGACCCGCTTCTACTCCGACATCCCCAGTCGCCGGTCCCCTGCGCGGCTGTCGACTGCCGCGCCCACGACGCTCGTCCGCGAACACCGGCGCCACCCAATTCCGCCCGCCTCTGCTCTGTCTCGTCAGAGTCAGACCCGAGCCAGGTCTGCCTCACCTCCAACAACCCGCGAGCCCGAATGTCTGCAGCGCTCGCGTCCAACTCCGCTCGCTGATCTCCTCGTTCTCGCCGTGCTCGATGCCGCGGCCCCCGACGACAGCAGATCCTGATTCGCCTCTGCTCCGACGCCTCTGAAGATCCCGCGAAGACCCGACGCTTCTGCTCGCCCGTCTGCGAGCCCATCTCGCCTGCGCCTCTGTCCGTGTGCTCGCCCCCTCGCCACGACCCCGCTCCGCGCCTGCACCGGTCCCGACGCCGCCGTCTCTGCTTCGGCGCCCAGGAACCCGAATCGGACTGCAGCTCTCCGCCGGTCCCCGCACGCCGCTCGGGCCTCCCCTCCGAGCTGTTCGGCCCATTCGCCCGCTGCTCCGCTCGTCGCCAGCAACGCCCGCGATCCACCGCTGCTGCAACACTCACCGACGCCGTCCTCTGTCCACGTCGCGCTCCGCCTCAACCCGACGCGGTTGCTCCCTCCGCAGCAGCCCGAACCAGTAGCCCGACGCCCCTGCACACGACGTTGCTGCGCGTCTCCGCCCTTGCTGCTCTGCACGCCCGAGTGACCTCCCTGCTGTTTACTCGATGCTACTGTGGTCTTCCCGTTGACGCTCTTGAGACGCCTTTGCCGAGTTGTGTTGTGATTATCTTCTGTTTCGCGGACACCCGGTCGAGCGTCCATAGTGGGGTTCATCATCACTGAGCGTAAACCTTCCATCTCTCGGAAGTCTTTTATTTTCGCAGGTTTTTTTGGCTGGCCCCGCGGAGGTGGAATTGTCATTAGACCCTCAACAAGCTCCCGTTAAGTCTCAGTAATGCCTCTTTCCTCGATCCGCAAGCCTTGCCGTCGCCCTCTCGAGACAGCCATGCGTTAGAAGGTAAATTTTTAGATATTCGGTTTCATAATTTTTATTTTATTTTTTTTATTTTATTCTAACTTGATTTGTTTTGATTTATTTTTATCATTTTCCATGATAATCAAAAATATTGAGCCGCGAGACATCGGGTTAGATTTTTGATTATTTCGACTTTTCATGACAAAATTCATAAATTGCTTTGCATCATTGAAATAATATGTCATTGATTTATATTGATGAATTTTCAATAGAACATATTTTGGTGTGTTATTTTTATTTGTTCATCACATATCATGCATCATATGTCATATCTAGGATTTAGGTATTTAGGTCCGTACACATTTCATGTTTAAAGCAACGCATTTTAATTTTTAAGATTCATATAAAATTAATATAATTTTCCTTTAATAAAAAAGAACAAAAAAAAATGTTGTTTAGGTTATATAGATTTCATAATGTGCATATTACATGTTGCGTTTTAATTAGTGGATTATAGGTTAATGTTTTAGCATTCTCATCATGTAGTATTTTTAAAAAAAATATAAAAAATAAAAAAAAAAAAATGCCAAAAATTAGCATTGCATCATTACGTTACTTATTTTTTTAATAAAAATTATTAGGTCATTTCAAAAAAATAAAAAAGAAAACACAAAAGTCATTTACTTGGTTAATTAATAGGATAGTTCATAATTAATCCCATTTCATATCATCATTGTTTAATATAGGATGCATATGTATAAAGTATAATTTATCGGGATTGCATTATTTTAAAATGAACAATCATAAATAGAACATGCATATAGAATTACCACGCCATCCATCACATGTCATTAAAATAAAACTCATGCATACCAAATTTAAATTAAGATTGCATATAATTAACATTTTTAAAAGAAAAAGAAAAATTAGGTGTCATGTCATTTAGAAACTATGTTTAGGGCATGCATTTTTATTAGCATTTTTTTATTGAATGTTATTTTATTAATTGTGCACCCGCATGACTATCATTTGCATGTTAGTAACTTAGGTTAAAATTAATCAATAATGCCTGCAAAATATTTTGAAAATTAAAAAAGGTACCGAAAGGGCGTTAGATTAATCTAGTGTAACCATGTCCCTGAACCTATTGAATCTCTGGTTCGCAAAAGTAAAGTATTCTTCCATACTTTACTTGGGTTTCTAATCAATCCTAATTGGTTAGTGGCGGCTCCAAATTGAGTATAATTGCATGTTTAAATTAGTTAATTTCTTAATATTAAGTCGCGATTGGTAGGACTTGGGAGAGTCCGTGCCAAGTCTTCGGACTTAGTAATCCAATTAGCCTTCTTTAGGTAATTCACCCTCGAAAAAGTAGGTCGCGACAAATATTAATTATATTTCCCGTTAATTTTAGTCGTAGAATAACGTGACACATACTTTTATCAGGACAATAATAAGTAAACTTCCAAGACATGAAAACAAGTGGTGTCATAAATGTCATGGTTACATGAAGACCTACTGTAATGTTACTGCATTAGTCTGTAAATATGTTTAAGCAAGAAGTAGGCCTATATTGACCGCCATTTTTGAAATAATATACAAGTCGTTCATAAACTTACACATGGAAAAAACTACTTCAATAATTATTTGAAAAGTTTAACTGTGGCTCTCCTAGATTAACTTAGGATATTATCTGCTTTGACCCATCTTATATCAAGTTTTACAGTTTTTTCCTTTGGTATATGAATAGACACTTTCCTAAGAGCGCCCCCCCCAAAAAAAAAAATCTTGGTAATACTTTCATCTAAACACGCTAAACAAACATTGGAGTTCTAATGCTAAAGGTTATCGTTAAGTAAAATATATATATTTGTTGACACCTAATTTTGACCATACTATTTACTTGTTACATTAAGCATTTCATAGCATTGCATTTAGATAATAATAACATTTAGGATCAAACTTATCTTTTAGAAAATAAAAAATAGAGGATAATAAATAACATATAAAAAAAATTTGGAGGGAGATTTTGGAAATTTTTTAATAATGAAACATTTTTCTTGTTAAACATTTCTCCTCATTTAAAAATTCAAAAAAATTAATTATTGTATGATTTTGGAGCCATTTTTTTGTTAAGTGGTTGAGTGAATATCTCATTTGCAAAAAAAATTAAGGGTTTTCCATGGCTTTTCCGTTCGTGCCTTTGAGGAAAACCTGCTGAGGAAAAGTCAGAAGAAGTGTGCAGAGAGAGAGAGACAAAGGGAGGAGACGTGAAAGCGACGTGAGAGAGTGAGAGGTGAGAGTGACCAGTCAACAAAGCAAAAAAAAGGTGGGGCATCGTCTTCCTCCCCTGCACTAGCCGCCAGCACCGGTTTTCTGCAACTCACAGCAGCCTCCTCGCCGCGCCATCGCACCACCTCGCCGCTTCCGTTCGTCGTCGCCGGCGCACCAGCAACCCGCTGCACTGCTGCAGCGCCTCGCCTGCACTGCCAGCCTCCGCTGCACCAATCATCGCCGCCGCTCCACAACCGTGCCGGCGCACCAGCAACCTGCCGCACTGCTGCAGCGCCTCGCCTGCACTGCCAGCCTCCGCTGCACCAATCATCGCCGCCGCTCCACCACCGTGCCAACGCTAGCCCGCGGACAGATCTGAGCCCGTCGCTGATCCCTACACCGCGCGAGCTCCCGCACCGGCTTGCGTGTCCTCTGTTTGCGCTGCGCCAGCCACTGCCGCGTCCCGCCGGGCATCTCGCCTCGACATCCGGCCCTGTCGTCAATACGCGTAGCTGCTCCCTCGCCGCGACCCGATTCCCCCGCTCGCCGGACGCTGCACCTCTGCTCCGCCCGACGAAGCTGCCGCTGTGCTGATTCGAGTCTCCCCCAAGCAACTCCCCTGTTCTGTTGTCTCTGCTGCCCGTGTACCTTCTGTTGCCGAGTTTCCCTGCGCCTTCGCGATCTGCCCGCCAGCGACGACCGCGCTTGCAGCGCCCACAACCCAGCACCAGCAGCCCGCGCCACCTGCGCATCCGCTCGAGCCAGCACCCGACGACGCCCCTCTGCGCTCCCGTCCGCCTTGCCTGCCGCGCCTCAGCCTCTACAATCCACGCCCAGCAAACCGGTGGTTCGCCTCCCTCGGCCGACGCCACTGCGCCAGCGCCCGACGTCCGCAACGCTGCCTCCACTGTTGCTGTCACGATCTCATCGCTCGGTTGCCCCGACGCCGGCAGATGTGAACCTGCCTCCAACCCGACACCCCTACAGTGCCTCCGTCCGCGACCGCCCGGTGTCCGACGCCTCCTCCGCCGTGCGACGACTCCACAGCAGCTCTGTGCTCGCTGCTGCGGTGCTTCTGCTCTGTCTCCGCCCAAACCCGAAGCCGCAGCCGCTCGACGCCACCAGCCTCCGCCCAGCCTCATCGTCGCCGCCCGTCAGCCGCGCCGGACGCCACAGCTCCGCCGGTTGTCCCCTTTGCCCGCGCCTACTCCCATCGCGCCGCTGTCTTCTTGAGTCCCATTAGGTGGTTTTATTTTTATTTTTATTTTTCATTTTATTTATTTATTTAAATTTAGTTATTTAAATATTTGGATGTCAATATTCATATTATCTTGTAGGCATTAACCGCAGGGGTTTCGCCCAAAATTATTGCAATTATTAATTTGATCCATAAGACGTCGGATCATTTTTTTAATTATATTAATTTTTGGGCATTTTGATAGTATTTTAATTGTTAAATCATTATAATTATTAATTTGATCCGTAAGATTTCGAATCAAATTTTTAATTATTTTGAACTCTCTTATATGTTGTGATATTTAGGGTTACGATAATTGTTAATTTGATCAGTGAAACAACGGATTATTTTTTCGATTATTTTAATCATTTGTTTGATAAACATCTTGATTAGTTTAGATATATTGTTTATCGATAATTGCTTGTCTCGAAAAACACTAAAAAAATAATAATAAAAAGAATAAAAAAATCAAATCTGTTTAGTAAATTATGATTGAATTCTTTTAGGATTGCACTTTTTGATAATTTTTTTGAATAGATTAGGATTGGATTTAAATAATTTTTTAGAATTAGGCCATTCTTTGCACGTCATTGCATATTAATATACTCTTAGTTTTAGGTTATACTTCAAAAGATCACCATATTTTTTGCTAGAATTGTGAAAGATCAATTTCACGTCATCAGAAATGAATGTTAGCATTACTAGACTTGGATGACTATATTCTTTGATTAAAAAAGTGTTATCCTATGTTCAAATTTCATGATATTACTACATGTGACATGCGCCACCGGCCCGTGAGCCTTTGCCTCTTTTGTCAACCTGGCTAGCCCAAATAGTTAGACCTATCTACCCTTTTCCCACTTATAGTTCACATATATTATCTTTTAGGGATTTATTTTATAGAAATAATTAGTTAATTATTCATATTTATTGGCGAACACAATTCGAATTACTTTTGATATGCTCTTGTTACGAATGGCCTTTTGATATTGATTTGCTAGACTATATGCAAATTGCTTATCCAACAAATTCCTTGGCAAACTGTAGAATTGGAGAGAAGAACTGTCAAGTCAAATCTCTAAGTTGTTTCAGGTTTGATCATTTCTTGAAATGGTGTTTCCTCGGATTCATAGACTATCGGGTTTTCGCATGGAAAGTTTTGGATTGAGTTATTTAATTTGCGGTCAAGTCGACTTAATTTTCAGGCGTTTGACTCTATGCTTTTTCCTTCAAATTGGCTATAATGTGTGAGCGAGTCAATTTAATGCGAGGTGAACTTTTTGCCTGCTTTGCTTGAATATGTCAAATCCGAATGATAGGAGGGTGGTTAGAAAGCATGGTTAGATATTAATTATACTTCTTGTTACTCTTAAGAGTTGAATAAGGCAACGCATTCTTTTATGCAGACGATCTCTCTAAATTAAACAAAAAAACAACTTCGAAGCCACGAAAATTAGTGGTTTCATAAATGTCGTGGTTATTTGAAGACCCGCTGTAATGTTATTGCATTAGTCGGCAAATATGTTTACACAAGAAGTAGGCCGATTTTGACCGTCATTTTTAAAATAATATAAAGATCACTAGTAAATTTATGCACACAATACTGGAAAAACTACTTCAAGAATTATTGAAATGCTTAAAAATGTGGCTCTCTTATATTAACTCACTCAAAATGTTGTCCGCTTTGACTCATTCTATATTGAATTTCACGGTTTCATCGTTTGATATACGGGTGGGCACTTTTCCAAGAGGTTATCCATCCTAGTAGTGCTCTAATCTATATACACTTAACAAAGATTGGAGTTTCGATACTTTTGTCAAGTCAAAAATGATTTTTGTGACTTAATTTTAGGTATATATATATGAGGAACTCTCTCTCCCGTCTAGTGAGTAATTTGATTCATTTATGTTCCTTTCGCCATGTTAGAAGCCTACCGGGAATGACCTATTGTCTGGGCCTTCTAGTCTCTGCAAACACTCCCTACCCTCGTCAAACAGGGTCATTACAGGCACACTAGCATCCATGTGGTTTGTTCTCAAAACACATACCTACAAAGAGGGTTTCACTCTAATACCATATTTTGATACTTCTAGATTGACTTACTTGAGATATTGTCCACTTTGGCCCGTCTTATATCAAATCTCATGGTTTTGTCCTTTAGCGCATAGGTTGAAACTTTCATATGAGATCACTTATCTTGGTAGTGTTCTCATCGGAGCATGCTTAACTTTAGAGTTCTAATGCCAAATGTTATTGCTACATCAAAGAAAAGCTTTTATGAGTTAATTCCAATTTCACATATATTTCTTAAGAATGCTCTGTCATTATTGGGTGCACAATTTGGTTAATTTTTGCTCCATTCGCCATCTTAGAAATCTAACAGGAGTCACTCCTTACCTGACTGAGTCCTTATAGATCCATTAGATTCTATGTTGTTTATTTCTAAATCATACACCTACTGGGAGAGGATCTTGCTCTAATATCATATTATGATATCTTTGGATTAACTCACTCGATGTATTCTTTGCTTTAGCCCATTCTATGCCAAGCCTTAAGGTTTCGTCCTTTGAGGTACAAGTGGGCATTTTCTAGGAGGTCACTCATTTTAATAATGCTCTCACTTGAGCATGCTTAACATTGGTTTTCCAATGCTAAAAGTGGTCGTCACATGAAAAACATCTTGGCGAGTGAATTTCAATTTCACATATATATCTCAGGACCGCTTTCCTTAGTTTGATGCGCAATTTAGTTCGACACTGCCCTACTCTCCATCCTAGATGTCTACTGGGAACCGCTTTTTATCCAGATCCTTTGGCCTCAACAAACATCCCCCTCTTATAGGATCACGTTGTTATGTTAACATGATTTCATATGATCAGGTTGCTCAGTACTGACCAAAGTTAAAACATCAAATACTAAGAAGTGAAAAGCTAGAAGTAAAATTTTGTCTAAATAACTAGAGTATTTTAAGAAACACTCGTATTAAGACATAACCATTTAAGCTATCTAAAACATATTAAAATGTCTAATTCAAAATCTTAAACTGATAGATGGAAAGAGAACACATGTATATAGAGAATATAGAAACCACGATGTGGTTGTTTCAACATCACAAAACTAAAGCAAAGGCAAAAATGAACTTTTGAAAAATAGATAAAAAGTCTCAAACATTTTGACTAAGTGCCGAATACCTCATATCGCTTGTGTCAGATTTTATATACTTTTCATATACATGTGATATCCCTTCATATATAACTTGAAATTTTATTGGACATTTTGATAATGTATTAAAGGTGGGTTCTATTCTACTCTATTTCATGTTTTGACCCTCGTTCGTCAAATTTCATCTGTCGTTCTTGATCCATGAGTTAAATATCACAAATCGCATGTCCTCGGATTTGTATATTTTTCATATACATGTGATTTTCTTTACTTATCGATTTGAATTTTTGAGCTGTGGACTATCACACTAAAGAAATGTGCTCAAATTGCTGCTACAGGATGGAAAAAAGCAAAACTCAACGCCCAAGAATAAGGGAAAAGGATAAACTGCATGCATCACTAAGGTCAACTCTTTCAGAAAATTCAAAGCCGCTTTCGCATGGAGACCGCTTGTCCAGCAGAAGACATTTAAGAATTCAAACATTTGATTATGTCCACATCGTGAAAAAGGTATGATGCATGGCCCTTCGTTTTTTTTACAAATCTTACCATTATGAAAATTAAAAACACTGCTTATGAAAATGATTCATCGTTTAATAAGAAAATAGACTAACTAAATTCTTATTTAAGAAGTGCAATATTAGATAAGATATGGAATTCTTATATGGGTTGAAACCAGACTGGGAGCATATATTATATTTACCTGAGTATTTAATTAAAATTTGACCATTTGTGCAAACTAAAAAATCAGACCCGTATATCAATTAATGCTTTCAATTAATTCTTTTGTGGAATTAAACGATACAAACTATGCACCAAGAAATAAAGAATGAAAGAATCATGTTAATGAGCCTCATTGTACATGTATAGTATATACACTGTTGTATATCTTTGTTCAAAAGGAGTTTAGAAAAGCTTGCTTCCAAACTCATCAACCTCACTCCCATCTATACAAGAAGTCATTGATTTTGTTGCTAAATCTCGGAGCTCCGACAAGCTCCGTCCCAGCTTCATCGCCACCTTCATCTCGAACATCTCTCCGTTCTCTCTCTTGCTATAGTCTCTCTCTTCGAGCGTCGCTTCAATCGTCTCTTCCATGAGATCGAAGAACCCTGCGCAGTTTCTGTACATCTCCACCACCATACCAACTTGGCCTCCATGCTCGAAGCTGTTGGTGATTGCCGCCATCGTGCCGGCGATGGCCGCCACCGTCGTGGCTGTCGAGCCACCGAAGGCTGAGCTGGCTGCGGCAATGCCGGTTAGCAAAGGAGCAGAAACCGCCAACATCTTATTCAATTTTAGAGCCAGATTCCCGAGCCTCAAGTAGTCTTGCTTGTCTTTGCTCTTGAGGACTTGGACGATGGCTCTCATCTCCCCTTCTAGGTCCTCGCTCCATCCGTTTCGCCCCGTCTTCACAACGGTTTTCCTCCCTCTGGATTGGCGGTGTTTGTTGGAAAACCTAGGCCACCATGCAGCGGGCTCAAATTTCACGGGGAACTTCTCGAGCATCGCTCCCAGCAGAGGCAGCGGATAAGCCCTATCAAGGGCCAGCACCTTCTCCATCATCTCCTTCACGTCTGACTCAGTCGGGGATTGGAGCACAAGCATTGACTTGATCTCACTCCGGAGCTGCTTGAACAACCTCGAGGCATTGCGTTGCTCTTCAGCCAGCTGTGAGGGCTGGATTTTGCTCATGACGAGCGACATCCCAGTGGCCGCTGTAAACAAGAGAGCAGAGCATGCTCTCAGCGATGGAGCCGGCACGGCCACAGCCATCGCTGCCGTAGTGGTGGCAGTAACAGTTATCATGTTGACCGAGTTCAACAAGAGCTCGTTCCAGTTGTCTCGCTGCTCACCAATGTTATCGTGCATCTCCACTCTGTCTTCGACAGCCTCCAAGATTGCATAGAGCTTCTTGGTAGTTTCGATGGAAGAAGAGGAAGGCGATAGGCGTGGCTCCAAAACCCTATCTTTCTGGGCGATGTCCATTTGTAGTGGCTCTGCAAAGGCGTAACCATTCCTGGTGCGCAATTCCTCGACTAGCTTCTTTGTGACTGCAGCGCTTGGATCAGCAAGGCTGAATTTCAAGGGCTTCGGGAGTTGGATCGAAGCCATGATCTTCCTCTTCGAAGAACAGCCCGAAGAGGAAGAAGAAGAAGAAGAAATTAAGGGAGAGGAAGCTTGTAAAGCGGCCATCAATGGAGGTGACGGGTCTGGTGTTGCTGTTAGTTTTCAGCGCGTGAATGTGATGGTTGTTGAGAGGATTGAATGAGAATTGGAGTGGTCTTGGTTATGGAAGATGGGTTCTTCTGGGTTGTACTTATATATGGGGGAAGCAAGCGACGTACATGGGGAGAGAAGAGGTCGTGGCTGTTGAAAATGTTGACCGTAGAACACAGGGGTTGACCCAGCCCATGAGGCTGACCTTGTCTATTCTCTGATTTTATAAATTTCAAACATCCAAATTCTACGTGAATTTGCAGTATAGAAAAATCGTCACTAAATATAATTTTCATCATGCAATGTATTTCAATTCCGTTTAGATAATTAATATATTAATGAATCACAACACATTAAAAATAAACATTTAAACAAAGAAGTTATATTGAAATTTTAGAAGGACAATTTGTAATATTATTTAATATCCTAATTTCAAGAATTAGTGTCGATGTATCTTTTAATTATAGGTGATACTTATGATAGATCACTTTTGCATAAATTAAAGTGGTTCTACTATATGAAATGAGTGGCAGCGTTACGTGGACAATATATAGTATCCGATGCATCCTATGCTCAAATTTCACGATATAATTATTAATCTAGTTTTGATTTGAGTAAATCTTAAAATTAGTTTGGTCAAATAGAATGAACTTTATGAAATCATTTACTATTACCACATGCGCCCTCGGCTCGTGAACCCATGCCTTTTTTTGTCAACTTGGCTAGCCCAAATATTTAAACCCCTCTCAATTCTTTCCCAATTATAATTCACATATATTTTATTTTAGGGATTTTTAAAATAAATAAATAAATTATTCGTATTTATTAGGCAACCTAATTCGAATTACATATCTTATGCTCTATAATAAATTAAATATTCACACTTATTACGGACGCAATTTGTATAACATATGATATGCTTTTGCCAGACTGTAGATATATTGCTTATATGACGAAGTCATTCGCTAACTATAGAATTGGGGATAATAATTGTCAAATCAAATCTCTAAATTGTTTGAGGTTTGACCATTTCTTGAAATGGAGTTTCCTGAGATGGTATCGGATTTTGGGTCTTCCAATTTCGCATTGGACAGTTTTGGATTGAGTTCATTATTTTGCCGTCAAACCAACTTAATTTTCTGACATTGGACTTTTTTTCTTCTTCCTTCAAATTGGCTATAATGTGTGAGCGAGTCAATTTAATGCAAGGTGAACTTTAGCCTGCTTTTCTTGAATATGTCAAGTCCGAATGACAGAAGGGTGGATAGA
Organism: Eucalyptus guilfoylei; assembly: GCA_016097605.1. Lineage (NCBI taxonomy): Eukaryota > Viridiplantae > Streptophyta > Magnoliopsida > Myrtales > Myrtaceae > Eucalyptus > Eucalyptus guilfoylei. Next base: position 43,927,809 of record CM027864.1, on the reverse strand, counting down.
AAGCCTGGTTAGATATTAATTATATTTCTTATTACTCTTAGTAGTTGGATAAGGCGACCCATTCTTTTATGAACACAATCTACCTTAAATAAGTCAACTTTGAAGCCACGAAAATGAGTGGTTTCATAAATGTCGTGGTTATTTGAAGACCAGCTGTAATGTTATTGCATTAGTTGGCAAATGTGTTTATATAAGACGTAGGCCAATTTTGACCGCGTCTTTTTCAAAATAATACAAAGGTCACTCATAAACTTACGCGCACAAAACTGGAAAAACTACTTCAAGAATTATTGAAAAGTTTAAGTGTGGTATTCTTGGATTAACTTACTCAAGATATTGTCTACTTTAACTCGTCATATATCGAGTTTCATGGTATTGTCCATCGGCAAACGGGTGGGAACTTTTCTAAAAGGTCACCCATCTTGGTAGCGTTCTAATCTAAATGCATTAAGCAAACACTGGAGTTTAAATGCTAAAAGTTATCGTAAATTAAAAAAAAAATGCTTTTTGTGAGTTAATTTTAGGTTCACACGCGCGCGCATGCGCACACATCTCAAGAACACACACCTGCCTAGTGAGTAATTCGATTCATTTATGTTCCTTTTGCCATCTTATAAGCCTGCTAGGAACCACTCATCGTCTAGGCGCTCTAGCCTTGGCAAACACTCTCTACTCTCATTAAATCGGGTCATTGTAGGCCCACCAATGTCTGTGTAGTTCGTTCTCAGACCACACACCTACAGAGGGTTTCACTCTCATACTATATTATAACACTTTTGGATTGACTTATTTGAGTTATTGTCCACTTTGGCCCATCTTATATCAAATCTCATGATTTTGTCCTTTAGCATACAAGTTGAAACTTTCACAAGAGATCACTCATCTTGATAGTACTCATATCTGAGTATGCTTAACTTTAGAGTTCCAATGCCTAACATTATTGTTACGTCAGAGAATTCCTTTTGTGAGTTAATTTCAATTTCACATATGTATCTTAGGAATGCTCTCTCATTATTGGGTGCACAATTTGGTTAATTTTTGCTTTGTTCACCATCTTAGAAGTTTGCCAAGAGTCACTCCTTGCTGAAGCGCCCATGTCCACTTCCCGCCCTCATCAAACCGAGTCATAATAGACCCACTAGCTTCTATGTGGTTTATCTCTGAATCATACACCTGCTAGAGAGGATCTCACTCTAATACCATATTATGATATCCTTGGATTAACTCACCCAATGTATTACTTGATTTAGTCCATCCTATGCCAAGCCTCAAGGTTTCATCCTTTGAGGTATAGGTGGGCATTTTCCTAAGAGGTCACTCATTCTAATGATGCTCTCACCTGAGCATGCTTAATATTGGTGTTTCAATGCTAAACGTTGTCGTTACATAAAAAAGTCATATATTTTAAATAATTTCACATACATATCTCAGGATTGTTTTCCCTTAGTTTGATGAGCAATTTGGTTCAATACTGCCCTATTCTCCATCCTAGGTATCTTCTGGGAGCCACTTTTTATCCAGACCCTCCGGCCTAAACAAAAATTCCCCTTGTAGAATCAAGATTATAACATTAACATGATTTCAAATGATTAGGTTGCTCATTACTAACCAAAGTTAAAACCTCATATGCTAAAAAGCGAAAACCTAGAGGTAATTTTTAGTCTAAATAACTAGCGTATTTTAGGAAACACTCGTATTAAGGACATAACCATTGAAGCTATTTAACACATATTAAAATGTCCAATCCAAAAACTTAAATTGAGAGATGGAGAGAGAACACATGTATATAAAGAGTATAGAAATCACGTAGTCAAGCGATGTGGTTATTTTAACAACACAAAAGACTAAAGCAAAGGGAAAAAAGAACTTTTGAAAAAGGATAAAAACTCTCAAACATTTTGAGTAAGTATTGAATACCTCACGCTTGTGTACAGATTTTATATGTTTTTCATATTCATGTAATATCCCCCCATATATAACTTCAAATTTTATTGGACATTTTGATATCGTATTAAAGGCAGGTTTTATTACAGTTTATTTTATATTTCGACCCTCGTTTGTCAAATTTAATTTGTCGTTCTTGATCTATGTTGTTAAATATCACAAATCTTATGTCCTCGGATTTGTATATTTTTCATATATATGTGATTTTTCCCTACTTATCAATTTAAACTTTTGACCTGGGTACTGTCACACTAATGAAATATGCTCAAATTGCTGCTACAGGGTGGAAAAAAACAAAAGTCACCGCCCAAGAGCAAGGGGCGAAGAGAAGCTGCATGCATCACTAAGGTCAACTCTTTCAGAAAATTCAAAGCCGCTTTCGCATGGAGACCGTTTGTGCAGCAGAAGACATTTAGGAATTCAACCATTTGATTGTGTCCACATCGTGAAAAAGGTATGACGCATTGCCCTTCGTTTTTCTTCACAAATCTTACCTTTATGAAAATTAAAAACACGGCTTATGAAAATGCTTCATCGTTTAGTAAGAAAATAGACTACCTAAATTCGTATTTAAGAAGTGCAATATTAGATAAGATATGGAATTCTTATATGGGTCGAAACCAGACTAGAAGCATATATTATATTTACCTGAGTATTTAATTAAAATTTGACCATTTGTGCAAACTAAAAAATCAGACCCGTATATCAATTAATGCTTTTAATTAATTCTTTTGTCGAATTAAACGATACAAACTATGCACCAAGAAATAAAGAATGAAAGAATCATGTTAATGAGCCTCATTGTACATTTATAGTATATACACTGTTGTATATCTTTGTTCAAAAGGAGTTTAGAAAAGCTTGCTTCCAAACTCATCAACCTCACTCCCATCTATACAAGAAGTCATTGATTTTGTTGCTAAATCTCGGAGCTCCGACAAGCTCCGTCCCAGCTTCATCGCCACCTTCATCTCGAACATCTCTCCGTTCTCTCTCTTGCTATAGTCTCTCTCTTCGAGCGTCGCTTCGATCGTCTCTTCCATGAGATCGAAGAACCCTGCGCAGTTTCTGTACATCTCCACCACCATACCAACTTGGCCTCCATGCTCGAAGCTGTTGGTGATTGCCGCCATCGTGCCGGCGATGGCCGCCACCGTCGTGGCTGTCGAGCCACCGAAGGCTGAGCTGGCTGCGGCAATGCCGGTTAGCAAAGGAGCAGAAACCGCCAACATCTTATTCAATTTCAGAGCCAGATTCCCGAGCCTCAAGTAGTCTTGCTTGTCTTTGCCCTTGAGCACTTGGACGATGGCTCTCATCTCCACTTCTAGGTCCTCGCTCCATCCGTTTCGCCCTGTCTTCATAACGGTTTTCCTCCCTCTGGATTGGCGGTGTTTGTTGGAAACCCTAGGCCACCATGCGGCGGGCTCAAATTTCACGGGGAACTTCTCGAGCATCGCTCCCAGCAGAGGCAGCGGGTAAGCCCTATCAAGGGCCAGCACCTTCTCCATCATCTCCGTCACGTCTGACTCAGTCGGGGATTGGAGCACAAGCATTGACTTGATCTCACTCCGGAGCTGCTTGAACAACCTCGAGGCATTGCGTTGCTCTTCAGCCAGCTGTGAGGGTTGGATTTTGCTCATGACGAGCGACATCCCAGTGGCCGCTGTAAACAAGAGAGCAGAGCATGCTCTCAGCGATGGAGCCGGCGCGGCCACAGCCATCGCTGCCGTGGTGGTGGCAGTAACAGTCATCATGTTGACCGAGTTCAACAAGAGCTCGTTCCAGTTGTCTCGCTGCTCACCAATGTTATCGTGCATCTCCACTCTATCTTCGACAGCCTCCAAGATTGCATAGAGCTTCTTGGTAGTTTCGATGGAAGAAGAGGAAGGCGATAGGCTTGGCTCCAAAACCCTATCTTTCTGGGCGATGTCCATTTGTAGTGGCTCTGCAAAGGCGTAACCATTCCTGGTGCGCAATTCCTCGACTAGCTTCTTCGTTACTGCAGTGCTTGGATCAGCGAGGCTGAATTTCAAGGGCTTCGGGAGTTGGATCGAAGCCATGATCTTCCTCTTCGAAGAACAGCCCGAAGAGGAAGAAGAAGAAGAAGAAATTAAGGGAGAGGAAGCTTGTAAAGCGGCCATCAATGGAGGTGACGGGTCTGGTGTTGCTGTTAGTTTTCAGCGCGTGAATGTGATGGTTTTTAAGAGGATTGAATGAGAATTGGAGTGGTCTTGGTTATGGAAGATGGGTTCTTCTGGGTTGTACTTATATATGCGGGAAGCAAGCGACGTACATGGGGAGAGAAGAGGTCGTGGCTGTTGAAAATGTTGACCGTAGAACACAGGGGTTGACCCAGCCCATGGGGCTGACCTTGTCTATTCTCTGATTTTATAAATTTCAAACATCCAAATTCTACGTGAATTTGCAGTATAGAAAAATCGTCACGTCACCTCCATATACGTGAAATGTCACTAAATATAATTTTCATCATGCAACGTATTTCAATTCCGTTTACATAATTAATATATTAATGAATCACAACATGCTAAAAATAAACATTTAAACATACAAGTTATATTCAAATTTTAGAAGGACAATTTGTAATATTATTTAATATCCTAATTTCAAGAATTAATTTCGATGTATCTTTCAATTATAGGTGATACTTATGATAGATCACTTTTGCATAAATTAAAGTGGTTCTACTATATGAAATGAGTGGCAGCGTTACATGGACAATATATAGGATCCGATGCATCCTATGCTCAAATTTCACAATATAATTATTAATCTAGTTTTGATTTGTGTAAATCTTAAAATTAGTTTGGTCAAATAGAATGAACTTTATGAAATCATTTACTATTACCACATGCGCCCTCGGCTCGTGAACCCATGCCTTTTTGTCAACTTGGCTAGCCCAAATATTTAAACCCCTCTCAATTCTTTCCCAATTATAATTCACATATATTTTATTTTAGGGATTTTTAAAAAATAAATAAATAAATTATTCGTATTTATTAGGCAACCTAATTCGATACATATGTTATGCTCTAAAATAAATTAAATATTCACATTTATTACGGACGCAATTTGTATAACATATGATATGCTTTTGCCAAACTGTAGATATATTGCTTATATGACGAAGTCATTCGCAAACTATATAATTGGGGATAATAACTGTCAAATCAAATCTCTAAATTGTTTGAGGTTTGACCATTTCTTGACATGGAGTTTCCTGGGATGATATCGGATTTTGGGTCTTCCAATTTCGCATTGGACAGTTTTGGATTGAGTTCATTATTTTGTGGTCAAACCAACTTAATTTTCTGACAGTGGAATTTTTGTCTTTTTCCTTCAAAATGGCTATAATGTGTGCACGAGTCAATTCGATGCAAGGTGAACTTTTGCCTGCTTTATTTGAAAATGTCAAGTCCGAATGACAGAAGGGTGGATCGAAAGTATAGTCAAATATTAATTATATTTCTCGTTAGTTTTAGTCATAGAATAGCGCGATGCATACTTTTATAAGGACAATAATAAGTAAACTTCGAAGACATGAAAATTAGTGATGTCATAAATGTCATGGTTATATGACGACCTATTATAATGTTAGAGCGCGTTTCGTAACGTTTATGTTCCCGAGAACAATTTCTGATAAAAAAATGATTCTTTTTTATTATATTCTCAAAAACAATTTCTAAGCATTTTAAATCGTTTGATAACTGTCCAAAATTTCAATTTCCGGAATAAAATTGAGTTTGGTACTGTGCTCAAAACTTCTACTCCAAATAATTTTCTTTTAATATTTAAATAATTCTATTACTTTTTTCCTTTTTTTCTTTTTTCTTCTTTTCTTCTTTTCTTTTTTCCCTTTCTTTCTCCTATTCTTCTTCAACTGGCCGATCGCCAGCAGGCCAACCGGCGACCGGCTAGACGAGGGTCGGCGATCTCATCGGAGCATCGCTGGCCCTCGGCGAGGTCGGCCGTCGTCGGCCGAGCCTCGCCGGGGTTGGGCGAGCCTTGCTCAGTCAAGCAAGCCTTGCCGGTGGTAGAGAGAGGCCTGGGCAAGGCCCGCCTTGTCGATGGCTAGGCTTGCCTTCGGCGAGCTCGTCAAACCTCGCCCTGGCCTAGCGAGCTCGCCAGACCAATTGCCGACGACCGGCGGCGATGGGCGGCGGACGGCAATCGCAGCGGTGGCAACAAATGAAGAAGAAGAAAAGGGAAGAAGAACAAGAAAAAAGAAAAGAAAAATAAAAAATAGGTGCTTGATTCTAGTATTGTTTCGGGAACAATAATCAATTTTTTCTTTTATTCTTGATTCCGTTCCAAATCTATTTCCAAGAACAAAAAAATAGAAATTCATTCCTGGGAACAAAGATTTTATCAAACGCATTTCTATTCCAAATCTACTCCCGGGAACAAAAGAACAAAAACAAGCACTATTTGGCAAATTGTCAAACAGGCCCTTACTGTCTATAAATATGTTTAAGCATGAAGTAGGCCTATGTTGACAGTCATTTTCTAAATAATATACAAGTCGTTGATAAATTTACACACAAAACTGGAAAAAAACTACTTCAAAAATTATTGAAAAGTTTAACTATGGCTCTCTTAGATTAACTCACTTAGGATATTATCTATTTTGATCCATCCTATATCGAATTTTACGGTTTTGTCCTTTCGCATACGGATGGGCACTTTCCTAAGAGGCCCCCTCATTCCGATAGTACTTTCATCTGAACACGCTAAACAAACATTGGAGTTCTAATGCTTAAGGTTATTGTTAAGTTAAAAAATACCTAGTGTTGGTTAATTTTAGCTTCACATCTCTCAAGAACACTCTTCCCTATTCGGTGAGTTCATTCATACTCCATTTGCCATCCTACAAGCTTGCTAGAAAGTACTCATTATTCAAGCCCTTTGGCCCTGACGAACACTCCCCACCCTTATTGAATCGGGTTATTACAGACACACCAGCTTTATCGTGGTTCGTTCTAGACCACACACCTATGAGAGAGGATTTCGCTTTAATACCATATTATGACACTTTAGGGTCGACTTACTCGAGGTATTATCCATTTTGGCCCATCCTATATCGAGTCTTACAGTTTTATCTTTTAGCATACAAGTTGAAATTTTCACAAGAGTTCATCCATCTTAATAGTGCTCTCACCTAAGCATGCTTAACATTGGAGTTCCAATGCCAAACGTTATTATTACATCAAAGAACACTTTGTACTAATGTCCGTTGGCCGAAGTGGTAAGGAGCTTGGGTTCCCTTAAGGAAGGTCTCGAGTTCAAGCCTTGTGTATGGAGTAGACGGCATTGGCAGAGCCCCACCATTATGGTCTGACGGTGCTCACATCCGGATCAGTTGGGGTCAAAGCTTCGGATAACGGGGGGTCATAGACTGAAAAAAAGAAAAAAACACTTTGAAGCGGTGATCGTCCGCTTTGAAGAACAACCTAAAGTGGAAGAAGAAGAAGAAGAAACTAAAAGAGAGGAAGCTTGTAAAGCGGCCATTAACGAAGGTCACAAGCCTTGTGTTGCTGTTAATATTTTGTATGTGAATGCGATGGTTTTGAGAGGATTGCTTGAGGATTGGAGCGGTTTTGGTTATGGAGGTTGGAGGCTTCTGTGGGTGCGTATTTATACATGCGAAGTACGCGATGTAGAATGAAGAAGAGGTCGGAATTGTCGAAAATTTGACTGGAGAACGCAAGGTGTTGACTCGGCCCGCGGGGCTGACCTTTTTTATTATTTGAATTTGTACATGTCAAATGGGTACATCACTTCATCCGTACGTTCCTGAAGTAGAATCACTATTAGTGGCAGAAATAAGTATATAAACACGGTAGATTGCAAGTAAGCATTTTGACAAGCGAGTTGTATGCAATTTCAAAAAAGACAGTTTTTTTTTTTGTAGGTAAAAAAAAAATAGACAATTTATAATATTATTTAATATGATCACTCTGAAAATCAGTATTATTATACCTATTACTTTTAGGTAATATTTACGAAAGATAATCATTTTTTTTGCTAGAACTATGAAATATCAATTTCGCTGGTAGCATGAACTGGACACGGATGACTATATTCTTTGATTAAAAAAGTGTTGTCATCTGCTCAAATTTCATGATATCACCACATGGGACATGCGCCACCGGCCTGTGAGCCGATGCCTCTTTTGTCAACATGGTTAGCCCAAATTGTTAGGCCTCTACCCCTTCCCACTTATAATTCACATATATTATTTTTCAGGATTTCTTTTAAAGAAGTAATCAGTTAATTATTCATATTTATTGGCGAACCCAATTTGAATTACGTTTAATATGCTCTTGTTACGAATGGCTTTTGATATTGATTTGCTAGACTATATGCACATTGCTTATGTGACAAATTCAATGGTAAACTGTAGAATTGGAGAGAAGAACTGTCAAGTCAAATCTCTGAGTTGTTTGAGGTTTGACCATTTCTTGAAATGGAGTTTCCTCGGATTCATAGAGTATCGAGTTTTCACATGGACAGTTTTAGATGAGCTCTTTATTTTGCGGCCAAGTCGACTTAATTTTCAGGCGTTTGACTATATGTTATTTCCTTCAAATTGGCTATAAGCGAGTCAATTTAATGCAAGGTGAACTTTAGCCTGCTTTTCTTGAATATGTCAAGTCCGAATGAGAGAAGGGTGGATAGAAAACCTGGTTAGATATTAATTATATTTCTTGTTACTCTTAGTAGTTGAATAAGGCGACACATTCTTTTATGAACACAATCTACCTTAAATAAGTCAACTTTGAAGCCACGAAAACGAGTGGTTTCATAAATGTCATGGTTATTTGAAGAGCAGCTGTAATGTTATTGCATTAGTTGGCAAATATGTTTATATAAGACGTAGGCCAATTTTGACCGCGTCATTTTCAAAATAATACAAAGGTCACTCATAAACTTACGCGCACAAAACTGGAAAAACTACTTCAAGAATTATTGAAAAGTTTATGTGTGGTATTCTTGGATTGACTCACTCAAGTTATTGTCTACTTTAACTCATCATATATCGAGTTTCATGGTATTGTCCATCGGCAAACGGGTGGGAACTTTTCTAAAAGGTCACCCATCTTGGTAGTATTCTAATCTAAACACATTAAGAAAACACTGGAGTTTAAATGCTAAAAGTTATTGTAAATTAAAAAAATGTTTTTTGTGAGTTAATTTTAGGTTCACATGCGCGCGCATGCGCACACATCTCAAGAACACTCTCTCCTGCCTAGTGAGTAATTCGATTCATTTATGTTCCCTTTGCCATCTTGTAAGCCTGCTAGGAACCAGTCATTGTTCGGGCCCTTTGGCCTTGGAAAACACTCCCTACTCTCATCAAATCGGGTCATTATAGGCCCACCAGTGTCTGTGTAGTTCGTTCTCAGACCACACACCTACAAAGGGTTTCACTCTAATACTATATTATGACACTTCTATATTGACTTATTTGAGTTATTGTTCACTTTGGCCCATCTTATATCAAATATCATGATTTTGTCCTTTAGCATACAAGTTGAAACTTTCACAAGAGATCACTCATCTCGATAGTGCTCATATATGAGTATGCTTAACTTTAGAGTTCCAATGCCTAACATTATTGTTACGTCAAAGGATACCTTTTGTGAGTTAATTTCAATTTCACATATGTATCTCAGGAATTCTCTCTCATTATTGGGTGCACAATTTGGTTAATTTTTGCTCTATTCACCATCTTAGAAGTTTGTCAAGAGTCACTCCTTGCTGAAAAGCCCATGGCCACTTCCCACCCTCATCAAACCAAGTCATTATAGATCCACTAGCTTCTATGTGGTTTATCTCTGAATCATACACCTACTAGAGAGGATCTCACTCTAATACCATATTGTGATATCCTTGGATTAACTCACCCAATGTATTATCTGATTTAGTCCATCCTATGCCAAGCCTCAAGGTTTCTTCCTCTGAGGTATAGGTGGGCATTTTCCTAAGAGGTCACTCATTCTAATGATGCTCTCGCCTAAGCATGCTTAATATTGGTGTTTCAATGCTAAACGTTGTCGTTACATAAAAAAATCATATATTTTAAATAATTTCACATACATATCTCAGGATTGTTTTCCCTTAGTTTGATGAGCAATTTGGTTCAATACTGCCCTATTCTCCATCCTAGATATCTTTCGAGAGCTGCTTTTTATCCAAACCCTCTGACCTAAACAAAAATTCCCCTATTGTAGAATCAAGATTATAACATTAACATGATTAGGTTGCTCAATACTAACCAGAGTTAAAACCTCATATGCTAAAAAGCGAAAAGCTAGAGGTAATTTTTAGTCTAAATAACTAGCGTATTTTAAGAAACACTCGTATTAAGGACATAACCATTTAAGCTATTTAACACATATTGAAATGTCCAATCCAAAAACTTAAATTGAGAGATGGAGAGAGAGCACGTGTATATAAAGAGTATAGAAATCACGTAGTCAAGCGATGTGGTTATTTTAACAACACAAGACTAAAGCAAAGGGAAAAAAGAACTTTTGAAAAAAGATAAAAAGTCTCAAACATTTTGACTAAGTATTGAATACCTCACGCTTGTGTATAGATTTTATATGTTTTTCATATTCATGTAATATCCCCTCATATATAACTTCAAATTTATTGGACAATTTGATATCATATTAAAGGCAAGTTCTATTCCAGTTTATTTCATGTTTCGACCCTCGTTCATCAAATTTCATTTGTCATTCTTGATCCATGGTGTTAAATATCACAAATCTTATGTCCTTGAATTTGTATATTTTTCATATACATGTGATTTTTCTCTACTTATCAATTTAAACTTTTGACCCAGCTACTGTGTAACATCCTGATTTTTCAATTCTATTTTCAGTAAAATGCGATGGGCATTTCATCTGCACGCATATAGTTCTTTTCTCTGAGTTGGCCACTCACGAGAAGACTAGTCTATCAGGTGAAGCCATTTAGAGATTCTAATGCATCAGACTCGAGAATTTGACTAGGAAGCGACCTTTCGACCTAGTTAATCTGCAAGGGTCATTACGGCACAGTTAAAAATCGATTAGAGACCGAAGATAGGTCGACTCGACCAAGGCATGTGATCAAGTATGGGTGATTCCACCATATCGCACAATTCTTGTCGATCGGCACTAGATCGACTTTTCTGTCGTTTTGATACCCTGTGTTCGTATTTGAAACTTTGAAATAACCTCGACAACCGAGAGTCGCTAATGTGTCGAAGATGTACATTGTGGCTTGAAAATGATCAACCATAAGTCAAATACATGAAAATTTCTAAAAGCTACCCGTTAAATTAGGACGCGCTAGTATCGTGCCAGAGTAAAATTAACTGTGAAATTGAAATCGAATTCTGAAATTGGAAGTCCTGTTATGTCACAAATCATTTTAGGAATGTTGACTCATATTCGGAAAATTTTTCATGCAAGCCGAGTTTTTCAGCAAAATAATCAGGTGTGGTTAAATCGGTTCGGGAAAATTGGTAGGCCCGCTTTTGGTCGTACTTTTGGGATCCAAGATGGTTCAATGGTCAAGTAAAGATGTGAATTAAAGTGTGGTGACATTAGATTAATTTTATGGACTTCAATTTGGCTCAATTGTAAGTGGATTGAATGGAATTGAAGAATTTGATGTACAACTTTGCAAAATTCGTATGCCATGGTGTATAAGGCAAAATGGACCCATTGGAGGATTGTTGTGGAAGATTTGAGTGAGTAGAAAGTGATGTCACATGAGGTCATGGTGGGGCCTAAGTTGAGGAGATTTGGACAAGTGTAGGGTGCTTCTTTGCCCCCAAAATGTGCCCTCCCATCAACATCATCTTCTTCCTTGAAACTTGGCTCTTCTTGGAACTTGGGGAAAAGAGGAGAGAGAAGCAAACGGACAGAACCAGCAGCTCACCCAGCCCGCACGCTCGCCCGACCAGCCATCGCTAGCACCGCCGGAGCTGTCGCCGTCGCTACCCGTCCGTGCATGCCGTCGGTGCCGCTCCTCCTTCGTCCACGCGCGCGCCGCTCGAGCTCGCCTCTCCTCCTCCGTTGCAGCGTCCCTAGCCGTCGTCCCCTGCAACTCGTCCGTCCAGCACCGTCGCCCATTGTTGCCAACAATAGCTCGCCATCGCCAAGGCTACCAGAGCCACCGCCGAAGTCAACTTGTCGCCGGTGCCGCTTCTCCTTCGCCCGCGACCGTCACTCCTCGCTGCTCACGCATCCAGCTTCGTCGTCCGCCTCCGTCCTTGGTTGTCAGCTGTCGTCGGAGCCAGCAAAGACCCGCCGGAGCCGTCGTCCCCACAGCTTGAGCTGCCGCCGCCTCTCTCCGCCATTTCCGCGCCCGACCAGCGACCGGCGCCCCTTCGTCCGACCGTGAACAGCAGCCGTGAACCAGCAAGGTCGAGGAAGCTTCAAGGCCCGTTTTGGGTGCCTTCCGGTCCTCTTTTGGCGTCGCCCCAAGGAGATTTCTCGACCGCTCCGCTGTTGTCTTCGCCGGAGAACCATCGGAAAGCGATTCCGATGAGTTTAGCTCACTAAACCTTAATTAGAGGATTAATAATACTTTAGGTGTGCTTAGTTTAAGTTAAGTGAGTTTAGGTTGGTAGATGGATTTATTTAAGTGAAGATTAGATTAAGGGGTGTGATTAGTTTAGTGTAGGTTTAATTAAGGCTAAATTGATGTTTATGTTAGTATAACAGTGATTTAGCTTTAATTGATTATTTTTGAATAAATAAATATTTCAAAATTATTTAATTATTTAATAATATTTTATATTATTTAATTAATTTTCGGAATAAATTTAATTATTTATTAAATTTCAAAAATTATTTCGGGACCCTATTCTTAGAATTTCACGCTGATCGCTGTTGTGTATTCAGATTATGAATTTGATGAGTGGATATTGCAAATTGAGTGTTGATAGTGAAAAATATAAATTTTATTCAGAAAATCCCAGGTGTCGGATTTTGATACCAAAATTGGATTTTAAATATTATATTAAATAGTAGGGTTTGAGAAAGTAAGATATTAGTTTTTCTGGTTCGAAATTAACGTGCCCCCACACACGTGAATAATTTCTTGATTATTTTTAATATGAAGAAAAGAGGCTGGGATTATTATTTTAAGTGGAAGCATTGAGTGAAATGCAAGGGGTCATGGGCCGAGTATGATTTTGTTGTGTGATAATTAAGAGGAAATTTTCCTAAGCTGTTGAGCCGGACTTGCCCCTATATGGGATGCCCCATATGCAGGTCGCAGTAGATTCTGGGCCCATGCTCCTTCGGGAACGCCGTCAACGTAATGACGAAGCCATGCTCCAAGGTTGGGAGACGATACCTGACTAAATGCTAGTAGATAGCCGAACTGCGAATAGACTATGCCTTTGTGTGGCAATGAATATCAATTGGAACGCATGCTAAATGATTTGATGTGTCAGATTATGAGACGGAATTGTGTGGCACGGTATGGGACGTGTCATATCAATTTAGTCTTACAATCAGGACTCCTATGGTTGTAGGTTATGTGAAAATATTGACGTTCCGGTTGTTTGAATTCTATTACTATATATGCTTTAGTAATATGAACTGTGCTAACCTGCAGGAAGGAATTAAGGCAAATGTAAGTCTCATTGTTTGTGATGGTGTGGCTAAGCCATCCTTGAGTGTATTTTCTTTCTAATAGGGGTTTAGGGGAAGTGAACTTGCTGAGACAATGTCTTACCCCGTCGTGGGCTTACATTTTCAGGTCCTTAGTGGACGGAGCGGCCAGTTCGTTATGGTTGGCCTTGTGGAGTTACAGAGGTGAAGTTGAAGGATTGGAGATCGTGTTCGGCTTGTAGGTCGTAGGACGGTCCATTTTTATAAGCTGAACTTTTGAAGACTTTTGGTTGTAGACCTCTGTTTGTAAATTCCGTTGGTTTATGTAAGTATTTGGTTGTGATTGATTGCCTGCTTTTCTATCCCAAGTTAATTGTTGTCAGGGGATTTGTTTTGCTTTTGCATGCGTAATAAAATGAATGGGTCGGCGACGTGTCCTGAGATGTCGCATATTTGATCAATCGCAGTGGGATCTGCGCACACTCGCGGTTCGGCTCGTGACATACTGTCACACTAATGAAATATGCTCATATTGCTGCTACAGGGTGGAAAAAAGCAAAAGTCACCGCCCAAGAGCAAGGGGCAAAGAGAAACTGCATGCATCACTAAGGTCAACTCTTTCAGAAAATTCAAAGCCGCTTTCGCATGGAGACCGTTTGTGCAGCAGAAGACATTTAAGAATTCAACCATTTGATTGTGTCCACATCGTGAAAAAGGTATGACGCATTGCCCTTCGTTTTTCTTTACAAATCTTACCTTTATGAAAATTATAAACACGGCTTATGAAAATGCTTCATCGTTTAGTAAGAAAATAGACTACCTAAATTCGTATTTAAGAAGTGCAATATTAGATAAGATATGGAATTTTTATATGGATCGAAACTAGACTGGGAGCATATATTATATTTACCTGAGTATTTAATTAAAATTTGACCATTTGTGAAAACTAAAAAATCAGACCCGTTTATCAATTAATGCTTTTAATTAATTCTTTGGTGGAATTAATCGATACAAATTATGTACCAAGAAATAAAGAATGAAAGAATCATGTTAATGAGCCTCATTGTACATGTATAGTATATACACTGTTGTATATCTTTGTTCAAAAGGAGTTTAGAAAAGCTTGCTTCCAAACTCATCAACCTCACTCCCATCTATACAAGAAGTCATTGATTTTGTTGCTAAATCTCGGAGCTCCGACAAGCTCCGTCCCAGCTTCATCGCCACCTTCATCTCGAACATCTCTCCGTTCTCTCTCTTGCTATAGTCTCTCTCTTCGAGCGTCGCTTCAATCGTCTCTTCCATGAGATCGAAGAACCCTGCGCAGTTTCTGTACATCTCCACCACCATACCAACTTGGCCTCCATGCTCGAAGCTGTTGGTGATTGCCGCCATCGTGCCGGCAATGGCCGCCACCGTCGTGGCTGTCGAGCCACCGAAGGCTGAGCTGGCTGCGGCAATGCCAGTTAGCAAAGGAGCAGAAACCGCCAACATCTTATTCAATTTCAGAGCCAGATTCCCGAGCCTCAAGTAGTCTTGCTTGTCTTTGCTCTTGAGGACTTGGACGATGGCTCTCATCTCCACTTCTAGGTCCTCGCTCCATCCGTTTCGCCCCGTCTTCACAACGGTTTTCCTCCCTCTGGATTGGCGGTGTTTGTTGGAAACCCTAGGCCACCATGCAGCGGGCTCAAATTTCACGGGGAACTTCTCGAGCATCGCTCCCAGCAGAGGCAGCGGATAAGCCCTATCAAGGGCCAGCACCTTCTCCATCATCTCCTTCACGTCTGACTCAGTCGGGGATTGGAGCACAAGCATTGACTTGATCTCACTCCGGAGCTGCTTGAACAACCTCGAGGCATTGCGTTGCTCTTCAGCCAGCTGTGAGGGCTGGATTTTGCTCATGACGAGCGACATCCCAGTGGCCGCTGTAAACAAGAGAGCAGAGCATGCTCTCAGCGATGGAGCCGGCGCGGCCACAGCCATCGCTGCCATGGTGGTGGCAGTAACAGTCATCATGTTGACCAAGTTCAACAAGAGCTCGTTCCAGTTGTCTCGCTGCTCACCAATGTTATCGTGCATCTCCACTCTGTCTTCGACAGCCTCCAAGATTGCATAGAGCTTCTTGGTAGTTTCGATGGAAGAAGAGGAAGGCGATAGGCGTGGCTCCAAAACCCTATCTTTCTGGGCGATGTCCATTTGTAGTGGCTCTGCAAAGGCGTAACCATTCCTGGTGCGCAATTCCCCGACTAGCTTCTTCATGACTGCAGCGCTTGGATCAGTGAGGCTGAATTTCGAGGGCTTCGGGAGTTGGATCGAAGCCATGATCTTCCTCTTCGAAGAACAGCCCGAAGAGGAAGAAGAAGAAGAAGAAATTAAGGGAGAGGAAGCTTGTAAAGCGGCCATCAATGGAGGTGACGGGTCTGGTGTTGCTGTTAGTTTTCAGCGCGTGAATGTGATGGTTTTTGAGAGGATTGAATGAGAATTGGAGTGGTCTTGGTTATGGAAGATGGGTTCTTCTGGGTTGTACTTATAAATGGGGGAAGCAAGCGACGTACATGGGGAGAGAAGAGGTCGTGGCTGTTGCAAATGTTGACCGTAGAACACAGGGGCTGACCTTGTCTATTCTCTGATTTTATAAATTTCAAACATCCAAATTCTACGTGAATTTGCAGTATAGAAAAATCGTCACGTCACCTCCACATACGTGAAATGTCACTAAATATAATTTTCATCATGCAATGTATTTCAATTCCGTTTAGATAATTAATATATTAATGAATCACAAGATGTTAAAAATAAACATTTAAACATACAAGTTATATTCAAATTTTAGAACGACAATTTGTAATATTATTTAATATCATAATTTCAAGAATTAGTGTCGATGTATCTTTTAATTATAGGTGATACTTATGATAGATCACTTTTGCATAAATTAAAGTGGTTCTATATGAAATGAGTGGCAGCGTTACATGGACAATATATAGGATCCGATGCATCCTATGCTCAAATTTCACTATATAATTATTAATCTAGTTTTGATTTGAGTAAATCTTAAAATTAGTTTGGTCAAATAGAATGAACTTTATGAAATCATTTACTATTACCACATGCGCCCTCGGCTCGTGAACCCATGCCTTTTTTTGTCAACTTGGCTAGCCCAAATATTTAAACCCCTCTCAATTCTTTCCCAATTATAATTCACATATATTTTATTTTAGGGATTTAAAAAAAAAATTATTCGTATTTATTAGGCAACCTAATTCGAATTACATATCTTATGCTCTATAATAAATTAAATATTCACACTTATTACTGACGCAATTTGTATAACATATGATATGTTTTTGCCAGACTGTAGATATATTGCTTATATGACGAAGTCATTCGCTAACTATAGAATTGGGGATAATTACTGTCAAATCAAATCTCTAAATTGTTTGAGGTTTGACCATTTCTTGAAATGGAGTTTCCTGGGATGGTATCGGATTTTGGGTCTTCCAATTTCGCATTGGACAGTTTTGGATTGAGTTCATTATTTTGCCGTCAAACCAACTTAATTTTCTGACATTGGACTTTTTTTCTTCTTCCTTCAAATTGGCTATAATGTGTGAGCGAGTCAATTTAATGCAAGGTGAACTTTAGCCTGCTTTTCTTGAATATGTCAAGTCCGAATGACAGAAGGGTGGATAGAAAGCCTGGGTAGATATTAATTATATTTCTTATTACTCTTAGTAGTTGGATAAGGCGACCCATTCTTTTATGAACACAATCTACCTTAAATAAGTCAACTTTGAAGCCACGAAAACGAGTGGTTTCATAAATGTCGTGGTTATTTGAAGACCAGCTGTAATGTTATTGCATTAGTTGGCAAATGTGTTTATATAAGACGTAGGCCAATTTTGACCGCGTTTTTTCAAAATAATACAAAGGTCACTCATAAACTTACGCACACAAAACTGGAAAAACTACTTCAAGAATTATTGAAAAGTTTAGGGATATGTTCAGCAGAAGTCCTAAAACTTGTCAAGAAAGTGCAATTGAGTCCTAAAACTTACAAAAAGTGCAATCAAGTCCTAAAACTTGTCAAGTTGGTTCAATTAAGTCCTAAAGTTAACACCGTCAAAACTACTAACGAATTTCTTTGTACGCGACGTCATATTTGAAATGAATTTTTTATTTTTCAAATGGTTTTTTAAAATTATTTTTTATTCAAAATCTTTAAAAATTAGATTAAAAACTAAAAATGAAAATCTAAATTTATTTAAAAAACAAAAATGTAAAAAAATAATTTTTAAACAATAATTTTTAACAATTTAAAAAAATAATTTTAAACAATTTTAAAAAATAACTAAATAATAATAATAATAATTTAAAACTATTTTGTAAACAATAATTTAAAAAAATAATTTAAAAAAATTTAAAAAAAATTTAAAAAAAATTTAAAAAAAAAAAAAAAAAATTTTAAAAAAATTTTAAAAAATTAAAAATAATTTTAAAATAATTTTAAAATAATTTTAAAATAATTTATTTTTTATTTTAAAAAAAGTAATTTTTAAACAATTTTTAAAAAAAATCTCCGGCGATGGGGCGGCGGCAAAGGAGAGAGAAGCCTGATTTTTTAAAAAAAATTTTAAAATAATTTTTAAAAATTTTTCTTTTTTAGTTTTTGGTGAAAATAAGATAAAATGAATAAATCTAATTTTTTAGTTTTTAAATCTATTTTTTTAAATGAATAAAAAATAATTTAAAAAATCCACGTGGAAAATAAAAAATTATTTAAAATGCCACGTCGGCATTTATAACGGAAAAGGCTAACGGTGTTAACTTTAGGACTCAATTGAACCAACTTGACAAGTTTTAGGACTTGATTGCACTTTTTGTAAGTTTTAGGACTCAATTGCACTTTCTTAATAAGTTTTAGGACTTCTGCTGAACATATCCCAAAAGTTTAAGTGTGGTATTCTTGGATTAACTCACTCAAGATATTGTCTACTTTAAGTCGTCATATATCAAGTTTCATGGTATTGTCCATCGGCAAATGGGTGGGAACTTTTCTAAAAGGTCACCCATCTTGGTAGTGTTCTAATCTAAATGCATTAAGCAAACACTGGAGTTTAAATGCTAAAAGTTATCGTAAATTAAAAAAAAAATGCTTTTTGTGAGTTAATTTTAGGTTCGCGCGCGCGCGCATGCGCACACATCTCAAGAACACACTCCTGCCTAGTGAGTAATTCGATTCATTCATGTTCCTTTTGCCATCTTATAAGCCTGCTAGGAACCACTCATCGTCTAGGCGCTCTAGCCTTGGCAAACATTCTCTGCTCTCATTAAATCGGGTCATTATAGGCCCACCAATGTCTGTGTAGTTCGTTCTCAGACCACACACCTACAGAGGGTTTCACTCTAATAGTATATTATGACACTTTTGGATTGACTTATCTGAGTTATTGTCCACTTTGGCCCATCTTATATCAAATCTCATGATTTTGTCCTTTAGCATACAAGTTGAAACTTTCACAAGAGATCACTCATCTTGATAGTGCTCATATCTGAGTATGCTTAACTTTAGAGTTCCAATGCCTAACATTATTGTTACGTCAGAGAATTCCTTTTGTGAGTTAATTTCAATTTCACATATGTATCTTAGGAATGCTCTCTCATTATTGGGTGCACAATTTGGTTAATTTTTGCTCTATTCACCATCTTAGAAGTTTGCCAAGAGTCACTCCTTGCTGAAGCGCCCATGGCCACTTCCCGCCCTCATCAAACCGAGTCATAATAGACCCACTAGCTTCTATGTGGTTTATCTTTGAATCATACACCTACTAGAGAGGATCTCACTCTAATACCATATTATGATATCCTTGGATTAACTCACCCAATGTATTACCTGATTTAGCCCATCCTATGCCAAGCCTCAAGGTTTCATCCTTTGAGGTATAGGTGGGCATTTTCCTAAGAGGTCACTCATTCTAATGATGCTCTCACCTGAGCATGCTTAATATTGGTGTTTCAATGCTAAATGTTGTCGTTACATAAAAAAATCATATATTTTAAATAATTTCACATACATATCTCAGGATTGTTTTCCCTTAGTTTGATGAGCAATTTGGTTCAATACTGCCCTATTCTCCATCCTAGATATCTTCTGGGAGCCACTTTTTATCCAGACCCTCCGGCCTAAACACAAATTCCCCTTGTAGAATCAAGATTATAACATTAACATGATTTCAAATGATTAGGTTGCTTAGTACTAACCAAAGTTAAAACCTCATATGCTAAAAAGCGAAAACCTAGAGGTAATTTTTAGTCTAAATAACTAGCGTATTTTAGGAAACACTCGTATTAAGGACATAACCATTGAAGCTATTTAACACATATTAAAATGTCCAATCCAAAAACTTAAATTGAGAGATGGAGAGAGAACACATGTATATAAAGAGTATAGAAATCACGTAGTCAAGCGATGTGGTTATTTTAACAACACAAAAGACTAAAGCAAAGGGAAAAAAGAACTTTTGAAAAAGGATAAAAACTCTCAAACATTTTGAGTAAGTATTGAATACCTCACGCTTGTGTACAGATTTTATATGTTTTTCTTATTCATGTAATATCCCCCCATATATAAATTCAAATTTTATTGGACATTTTGATATCGTATTAAAGGCAGGTTCTATTCTAGTTTATTTTATATTTCGACTCTCGTTTGTCAAATTTAATTTGTCGTTCTTGATCTATGTTGTTAAATATCACAAATCTTATGTCCTCGGATTTGTATATTTTTCATATATATGTGATTTTTCCCCACTTATCAATTTAAACTTTTGAGCTGGGTACTGTCACACTAATGAAATATGCTCAAATTGCTGCTACAGGGTGGAAAAAAACAAAAGTCACCGCCCAAGAGCAAGGGGCGAAGAGAAGCTGCATGCATCACTAAGGTCAACTCTTTCAGAAAATTCAAAGCCGCTTTCGCATGGAGACCGTTTGTGCAGCAGAAGACATTTAGGAATTCAACCATTTGATTGTGTCCACATCGTGAAAAAGGTATGACGCATTGCCCTTCGTTTTTCTCTACAAATCTTACCTTTATGAAAATTAAAAACACGGCTTATGATGCTTCATCGTTTAGTAAGAAAATAGACTACCTAAATTCGTATTTAAGAAGTGCAATATTAGATAAGATATGGAATTCTTATATGGGTCGAAACCAGACTAGAAGCATATATTATATTTACCTGAGTATTTAATTAAAATTTGACCAATTGTGCAAACTAAAAAATCAGACCCGTATATCAATTAATGCTTTTAATTAATTCTTTTGTCGAATTAAACGATACAAACTATGCACCAAGAAATAAAGAATGAAAGAATCATGTTAATGAGCCTCATTGTACATTTATAGTATATACACTGTTGTATATCTTTGTTCAAAAGGAGTTTAGAAAAGCTTGCTTCCAAACTCATCAACCTCACTCCCATCTATACAAGAAGTCATTGATTTTGTTGCTAAATCTCGGAGCTCCGACAAGCTCCGTCCCAGCTTCATCGCCACCTTCATCTCGAACATCTCTCCGTTCTCTCTCTTGCTATAGTCTCTCTCTTCGAGCGTCGCTTCGATCGTCTCTTCCATGAGATCGAAGAACCCTGCGCAGTTTCTGTACATCTCCACCACCATACCAACTTGGCCTCCATGCTCGAAGCTGTTGGTGATTGCCGCCATCGTGCCGGCGATGGCCGCCACCGTCGTGGCTGTCGAGCCACCGAAGGCTGAGCTGGCTGCGGCAATGCCGGTTAGCAAAGGAGCAGAAACCGCCAACATCTTATTCAATTTCAGAGCCAGATTCCCGAGCCTCAAGTAGTCTTGCTTGTCTTTGCCCTTGAGCACTTGGACGATGGCTCTCATCTCCACTTCTAGGTCCTCGCTCCATCCGTTTCGCCCTGTCTTCATAACGGTTTTCCTCCCTCTGGATTGGCGGTGTTTGTTGGAAACCCTAGGCCACCATGCGGCGGGCTCAAATTTCACGGGGAACTTCTCGAGCATCGCTCCCAGCAGAGGCAGCGGGTAAGCCCTATCAAGGGCCAGCACCTTCTCCATCATCTCCGTCACGTCTGACTCAGTCGGGGATTGGAGCACAAGCATTGACTTGATCTCACTCCGGAGCTGCTTGAACAACCTCGAGGCATTGCGTTGCTCTTCAGCCAGCTGTGAGGGCTGGATTTTGCTCATGACGAGCGACATCCCAGTGGCCGCTGTAAACAAGAGAGCAGAGCATGCTCTCAGCGATGGAGCCGGTGCGGCCACAGCCATCGCTGCCGTGGTGGTGGCAGTAAGAGTCATCATGTTGACCGAGTTCAACAAGAGCTCGTTCCAGTTGTCTCGCTGCTCACCGATGTTATCGTGCATCTCCACTCTATCTTCGACAGCCTCCAAGATTGCATTGAGCTTCTTTGTAGTTTCGATGGAAGAAGAGGAAGGCGATAGGCGTGGCTCCAAAACCCTATCTTTCTGGGCGATGTCCATTTGTAGTGGCTCTGCAAAGGCGTAACCATTCCTGGTGCGCAATTCCCCGACTAGCTTCTTCATGACTGCAGCGCTTGGATCAGCGAGGCTGAATTTCGAGGGCTTCGGGAGTTGGATCGAAGCCATGATCTTTCTCTTCGAAGAACAGCCCGAAGAGGAAGAATAAGAAGAAGAAATTAAGGGAGAGGAAGCTTGTAAAGCGGCCATCAATGGAGGTGACGGGTCTGGTGTTGCTGTTAGTTTTCAGCGTGTGAATGTGATGGTTTTTGAGAGGATTGAATGAGAATTGGAGTGGTCTTGGTTATGGAAGATGGGTTCTTCTGGGTTGTACTTATATATGGTGGAAGCAAGCGACGTACATGGGGAGAGAAGAGGTCGTGGCTGTTGAAAATGTTGACCGTAGAACACAGGGGTTGACCCAGCCCATGAGGCTGACCTTGTCTATTCTCAGATCCGACCTGGCCCGCGACTGGAATTTCTTTCCTCCCTTTATTTTGCAAGATTTTGTATCTGCCGACGCAATAGCTTATGGATGTAATGTTGCGACTATTTAAATAATATCTACATTTTCGACCAAAAACAAACATCCAAATTCTACGTGAATTTGCAGTATAGAAACATTGCCACGTTACCTCCATATACATGAAATGTCACTAAATATAATTTTCATCATGCAATGTATTTCAATTCCGTTTAGATAATTAATATATTAATGAATCATAACATGCTAAAAATAAACATTTAAACATACAAGTTATATTCAAATTTTAGAACGATAATTTGTAATATTATTTAATATCATAATTTCAATAATTAGTGTCGACATATCTTTTAATTATAAGTGATACTTATGATAGATCACTTTTGCATAAATTAAAGTGGTTCTACTATATGAAATGAGTGGTAGCGTTACATGGACAATATATAGGATCCGATGCATCCTATGCTCAAATTTCACGATATAATTTTGATTAGAGTAAATCTTAAAATTAGTTTGGTCAAATAGAATGAACTTTATGAAATCATTTACTATTACCACATGCACCCTCGGCTCGTGAACCCATGCCTTTTTGTCAACTTGGCTAGCCCAAATGTTTAAACCCCTCTCAATTCTTTCCCAATTATAATTCACCTATATTTTATTTTAGGGATTTTTTAAAAATAAATAAATAAATAAATAAATTATTCGTATTTATTAGGCAACCTAATTCGAATTACATATGCTATGCTCTAAAATAAATTAAATATTCACATTTATTACGGACGCAATTTGTATAACATATGATATGCTTTTGCCAGACCGTAGATATATTGCTTATATGACGAAGTCATTCGCTAACTATATAATTGGGGAAAATAACTGTCAAATCAAATCTCTAAATTGTTTGAGGTTTGACCATTTCTTGAAATGGAGTTTCCTGGGATGGTATCGGATTTTGGGTATTCCAATTTCGCATTGGACAGTTTCGGATTGAGTTCATTATTTTGTGGTCAAACCAACTTAATTTTCTGACATTGGACTTTTTTTCTTTTTCCTTCAAATTGGCTATTATGTGTGGACGAGTCAATTCGATGCAAGGTGAACTTTTGCCTGCTTTATTTGAAAATGTCAAGTCCGAATGACAGAAGGGTGGATCGAAAGTATAGTTAAATATTAGTTATAATCCTCGTTAATTTTAGTCGTAGAATAGCGCGATACATACTTTTATAAGGACAATAATAAGTAAACTTCGAAGACATGAAAATTAGTGATGTCATAAATGTCATGGTTATATGACGACCAACTGTAATGTTACCGTCTGTAAATATGTTTAAGCACGAAGTAGGCCTATGTTGACTATTGTTTTTGAAATAATATACAAGTCGTTAATAAACTTACACACAAAACTAGAAAAAAATCTACTTCAAAAATTATTGAAAATTTTAACCGTGGCTCTCTTAGATTAACTCACTTAGGATATTATCTATTTTGACCCATCCTATATTGAATTTTACGGTTTTGTCCTTTGGCATACAAATGAGCACTTTCCTAAGAGGCCCCCTCATTCTGATAGTACTTCATCTGAACACGCTGAACAAACATTGGAGTTCTAATGCTAAAGGTTATTATTAAGTAAAAAAATGCCTTTTGTGAGTGACGAACACTCCCCGCCCTTGTTTAATCGGGTAATTACAGTCACGCCAGCTTTATCGTGGTTCATTCTAAACCACACACCTATGAGAGAGGATTTCGCTTTAATACCATATTATGATACTCTAGGGTCAACTTACTCTAGCTATTTTCCATTTTGGTCCATCTTATATCGAGACTCACGGTTTTGTCTTTTAGCATACAAGTTGAAATTTTCACAAGAGTTCATCCATCTTAATAGTACTCTCATCTAAGCATACTTAACATTGGAGTTCTAATGCCAAATGTGATTGTTACATCAAAGAACACTTTCATATATATGTGACTTTTCTCTACTTATCAATTTAAATTTTTGACCTGGGTACTGTCACACTAATAAAATATGCTCAAATTGCTGCTACACGGCGGTAAAAGGCAAAAGTCAACGCCCAAGAGCAAGGGGCAAAGAGAAACTGATCGCATCACTAAGGTCAACTCTTTCAGAAAATTCAAAGCCGCTTTCGCATGGGGGCCGTTTGTGCAGCAGAAGACATTTAAGAATTCAACCATTTGATTGTGTCCTCATCGTGAAAAAGGTATGACGCATTGCCCCTCGTTTTTCTTTGCAAATCTTACCTTTATGAAAATTAAAAACATGGCTTATGAAAATGCTTCATCGTTTAGTGAGAAAATAGACTAACTAAATTTTTATTTAAGAAGAGCCAAAGATGTGGAATTCTTTTATTGGTAGAAGCCAGACTAGGAGCATATATTATATTTACCTGAGTAATTAATTAAAATTTGACCATTTGTGCAAACTAAACAATCAGACCCATATATCAATTAATGCTTTTAATTAATTCTTTTGTGGAATTAATCGATGCAAATTATGCACCAACAAATTAAGAATGAAAGAATCATGTTAATGAGCCTCATTGTACATGTATCGTATATACACTGTTGTATATCTTTGTTCAAAAGGAGTTTAGAAAAGCTTGCTTCCAAACTCATCAACCTCACTCCCATCTATACAAGAAGTCATTGATTTTGTTGCTAAATCTCGGAGCTCCGACAAGCTCCGTCCCAGCTTCATCGCCACCTTCATCTCGAACATCTCTCCGTTCTCTCTCTTCCTATAGTCTCTCTCCTCGAGCGTCGCTTCGATGGTCTCTTCCAGGAGCTCGAAGAAGCCCGCACAATTTCTGTACATCTCCACCACCATGCCGACTTGGCCTCCGTGCTCGAAGCTGTTGATGATTGCGGCCATCGCCCCGGTGATGGCCGCCACTGTCATGGCTGTCGAGCCACCGAAGGCCGAGCCAGCTGCAGCAATGCCGGTTAGCAAAGGAGCAGAGACCGCCAACATCTTATTCAATTTTAGCGCCAAATTCCCAAGCCTCAGGTAGTCTTGCTTGTCTTTGCTCTTGAGGACTTGGACGATGGCTTTCATCTCCACTTCTAGGTTCTCGCTCCATCCATTTCGCTCGGTGTTTTCAACGGTTTTCCCCCCTCGGTATTGGCGGCAGTCATTGGAAACCCTAGGCCACCAGACAGCGGGCTCGAATCTAGAGGGGAACTTCTCGAGCATCGCTCCGAGCAGAGGCAACGGATAAGCCCCATCAAGGGCCAGCACTTTCTCCATCGTCTCCTCCACGTCTGACTCAGTCGGGGATTGGAGCACGAGCATCGACTTGATCTCACACCGGAGCTTCTTGAACAACCTTGAGGCATTGCGTTGCTCTTCAGCCAGCTGGGAGGGCTGGATTTTGCTCATGACGAGCGACATCCCGGTGGCCGCCGTAAACAAGAGAGCTGAGCATACTCTCAGCGATGGAGCCGGTGCAACCGCAGCCATCGTGGCTGTGGTGGCGGCAGTGAGAGTCATCATGTTGACCGAGTTCAACAGGAGCTTGTTCCAGTTGTCTCGCTGCTCGCCGATGTTATCGTGCATCTCCACTCTATCTTCAACAGCCTCCAGGATCGCATAGAGCTTCTTCATCATTTCGACTGAAGAAGTAGGCAATCGGCGCGGCTCCAAGACCTTATCTTTCTGGGCGATGTCCATTTGTAGTGGCTCCGTGAAGGCGTAACCATTCCTGGTGCTCAATTCCTCGACTAGCCTCTTCGTGATCACAACGCTTGGATCATCAGCGATGCTGAGTTTCAAGGGCTTCGGGAGTTGGATCGAAGCGGTGATCGATCTCTTCAAAGAACAACCTGAATAGGAGGAAGAAGAAGAAGAAGAAACTAGGACAGAGGAAGCTTGTAAAGCGGCCATTAACGAATGCGATGATTTTGAGAGGATTCCTTGAGGATTTGAGTGGTTTTGGTTGCGGAGGTTGGAGGTTGGAGGTTCCTTCGGGTGCGTATTTATAGATGCGAGGTGCGCGATGTCGAATGAAGAAGAGGTCGGAATTGTTAAAATTTGACTGTAGAACGCAAGGTGTTGACTCAGCCCATTCGGCTGACCTTTTCTATTATTTGAATTTGTATATGTCGAATTCTTACATCGCATCCTTTCATCCGTACGTTCCTGAAGTAGAATCAATATTAGTGGCCGAAATGCGTAATAAACGCGATATATTGCTAGTAAGCATTTAGACATGCAAGTCATATCTAATTTTGAAAGTGACAATTTATCATATTATTTAATTAATATAATAACTCTAAAAATCAGTATTAGTATACTTTTTAGTTTTAGGTAATGCTTACAAAGATCGCCAATGAATGGTAGCATTCTTTGATTAAAAAAGTGTTGCCATATGATCAAATTTCATGATATTACCGCATGTCACATGCGCCACCGGCCGGTGAGCTTATGCCCCTTTTGTCAACCAAGCTAGCCCAAATAGTTAGACCTCTCTACCCTTTTCCCACTTATAGTTCACATATATATATATTATCTTTTAGGGATTTTTTATATATAAATAATTAGTTAATTATTCATATTTTTTATTAGCGAACCCAATTCGAATTACATATGATATGCTCTTGTTACAAATGGCCTTTCGATATTGATTTGCTAGACTATATGCATATTGCTCATATGACAAATTCAATGGCAAACTGTAGAATTGTTGAGAAGAATTGTCAAGTCAAATCTCTTGAGTTACTTGAAATTTCGTTGGATTCAAAGAGCGTCGGGTTTTAGGTCAGGTCGGTTTCCGATTTTGCATTGGACAGCCTTGGATTGAGTTTTCGGGCGTTTGAATCTTTTGCTTTTTCTTTCAAATTGGCTATAATGTGTGGGCGAGTCAATTCGATGCTGGGTGGACTTTTTGCCTGCTTTGCTTGAAGATGTCAAGTCCGAATGACATAAGGGTGGAAAAAAGTATAATTAGATATTAATTATCTTTCTCGTTAACCTCAGACGTTGGATAACGCAACGCATACTTTTATGAAGGCAGTCTATCTTAAATAAATGAACTTCCAAGCCGTGAAAATGAGTGGTGTCGTAAATATCATGGTTATTTGAAGACCCACTATACTGTTATTGCATTAGCTGTTAAATATGTTTAAGCAAGAAGCTGGCCTATTTTGACCATCATGTTTAAAATAATATGAAAGTCGCTCATAAACTTATACACAAAACTAGAAAGACTGCTTTAAGAATTATTGAAAAGTTTAATCATGGCCCCTCCTAGATTAATTCACTTAAGATATTGTCTGTTTTGACCCTTACCATATTGAGATTTGCGGTTTTGTCCTTTTCGCATATGGGTGGGTATTTTCCCAAAAGATCACCCATCCTGATAGTGCTCTTATCTAAACACTCTAAACAAACATTAGAGTTACCACGCTAAAGGTTACCGTTAGGTCAAAAAATGTTTTTTGTGAGTTAATTTTAGGTTCACATATATATCTCAAGCTATCTTATGAGTAATTTGGTTTATTTCTATTCCCTTTGACATCCTAAAAGCATGCCAAGAAGCACTCATTGTCTAGGCCCCCTAGCCCTAGCAAGCACTCTTCACCTTCATTGAAACAAGTCATTACAGGCCCACTAGATTCCTCGTAGTTTGTCCTCGAACAACACACCTACAAGGGAGGTCCTACTCTAATACCATATTATGACACTTTCGGATTGACTTATTTGAGGCATTATCCACTTTGGCCCTTCTTATATCAAGTCTCACAATTTTGTCCTTTAGAAATAAGTTAAAGCTTTTATAAGAGGTTGTCCATTTTGGTAGTGCTCTCACCTGAGCATGCTTAATATTGGAATTCCAATGCCAAATGTTGTCATTATGTCAAAGAACATCTTTTGTGAGTTAATTACTGTTTCATGTATATATCTCGAGAACACTCTCTCATTATTGGGTACACAATTCAATTTTTTTTTTTTGGCTCCATTAGCCATCTTACTAGATCATCGGGACGCACTCTTGGCCCGAGCACTCTAGCCCTCATGAACACCTCCTGCCTTTGTCGAACCAAGTCATTACAGACCCACTAGTTTATGTGTGGTTTATCCCTGAACCATACACCTACTAGAGAAGATCTTATTCTAATACCATATTATAACACCCTTGGATCAACTTACTCGATGTATTGATTGTTTTAACCCATTCTATACCAAGCCTCAATGTTTCATCCTTTGAAGTATAGATGGGCACTTTCCTAGGAGGTCACTTATTTTAATAATGCTCTCACTTGAGCATGCTTAACATTGGTGTTCCAATGCTAAATGTTGTCGTATATAAAAAAGCGTTTCTTGTGAGTTAATTCCAATTTCATATATATATCTTTGGAATGCTTTCCCTCAGTTGAATTCGCAATTTGGTTCAATACTTTCCTATTCATCATCCTATAAGTTTTTCAAGATCCACTCCTTATCTTAGCCCTCTAGCCTTGTCGCAACCTAATCGCGACCTAATTTTCAGGTGAACCACCTAAAGTTTGACTAATGAATTATTAAGCCTAGATTTAACTTGGGCTCTTCCAAGTTCATACCAATTCGCGACTTATGTTCAAATTATTAACATGCATATAGATTTTATCTAGGAGTTGCTACTAATCTATTTTTGGTGGGTCGATTAGAAATCCAAGTAAAGTAATGGGTCCTACGAACCAGAGACTATGGGTACGGGGACTTGGTTACACTAAATTTCTCTAATGCCTTTTCGGTACCATTCTTTTATTTTCAAAAATGTTTTTGCAAGCAGCTTAAATTGATTTTAAATCTATTTCCCTAACATGTAAGGTGATCATACGGGTGCACAAACCACCAATTTAACATCCAATTAAAGCAATAGATAAATCGCAAAACTTACCTCAAAGCAACGAAGGCATCTGCAATGTTAAATTAGAATTCACATCAATAATCCTAGATATGATTTCTAATTAACACACAATTTCTTTTTTGTTTTCATTTATTCAATGAAAATCATGCTTTATGCAATGCAATATGACCTAATTCTAATGACAGGCAATTTCTAGTTAAATGGACCTAGCAACAATCACTAAATGACATGCATTTCATGAATCTAATTCTAGATGGCATGCACATAATATTTTTTTTTTGTGTTTTCTTAATAAATGTGCAATCTATCCTAGAGAATGCAATTAATTTATCATAAGACATTTTTTGTATTTTTCTATGAAATTCGAAATTAGAAAAATGTGAAAATTATCTAGCTAACTTAAGATCCTATCCAACTTATATTAAGGATTAGGTCAGGCTAAACCCTAATTTAAACCAAAATATTATCTTAACTTAGCAATTTCTACCTAAGATGCAGTCTATATAAATCAATCTAAATTTAAAATGAAGTATGCAATTTATCCTAATGTGCAATGACGTACAAAAGGATATCCTAATTCTACATGACATATACATGACGATTTTTGTTTTTTTTTTTTTAATTAATTTCAAAATTAAGAAATGTCAAATAATTAAACACGCAATTTAAGCTAATGAAACAAAAATCTAACATCCTAAATTTATTTATTTTTATGATTCTTATGATTTTTTATTTCAAAAATTCATGATAAATAAAATGTTTAGTCTAAATATGCAAATAACACTAAAACATGCAATATTCTAACTCAAACGTGTTTCTAGATAAATAAAGTAATCAAGACAAGACAAACCATTCACAATTATCAAAAATATCACACATCGTTCAGATCAAAATGTAATATTTCGCTAGTAAAATCGATAAATTGATTTTAAGCCTTAAAGATCAAAATATCAATTTTATTCCCGCTTGATTAATTATTTCATCTAAAACCTTATAGATGAAATAAAAAACACATGCGCAGTTGCGAATAGGTAATATGTTGGAATTTCCAATCATATACTAAGGACTAATTATACTAAAAAAAACAAGATAAAGTAAAATAAAAATAAACTAAAAAAAACTACCTAATATGTTTTCTTTTTTTTCTCCTTTTTTCAAAATTGGGGTGGCAGCCGTGGGGTGGCGCTCGGACGGAGGACTCAACAGCAGGCTCTGGCGTCACCGTCGCGAGCTGCTGCAGGGACGCGGAAGCGCAGTGACCGGCGTGGGCTGGCGTCAGCAGCAGCGACTAGCGGGCAAGGGGGCGGAGCAGCTCAGAGTCGCCGGCGGTTGCTGTGGCGTTGACGACGGGCTGAGGTGCGCGCGGAGCACGGGCGTCGTTGCTGGTGCAGAGGGTGATCACCGGGAGTCGGACCAGAGGCGTAGGCGTGCGGCGGTGGATCGGCGTCGGGCTATGACTTCGTCGGGCTGGTGGAAAGGCTCGGAGAGGCAGCAGCAGTTTTGCAGGGGCGACGGAGCTGGAGCGCGGATCGCGGGTCGTCGGGTCGCGGCGAGGACAGCGGCACGGCAGCGGCTGAGTATCGGACGGAGGCGAGCAGGGGCGCCGGGATCGTCGCGGCTTCAGCAGCCGCGTCCGGAGACGGGGGCAGGGCGTCGCGGGTCGCTGGCGTCGGGTCGCGTGGAGCGGGAGCAGCAGCAGCGGCGGCAACCGGCGCAACGGAGGCCGGCAGGTGGAACGGCTAGGGGAGACTCGGAGAAGATGATGAACAGGAGCCTTTTTCTTTTTCCCTCTCTCTCTCTTCTCTACCGCACGTCCTTTCCTCTCTGTGTTTTCTACTTTTGCAGCTGACTTTTCTCTTCTTTTCTCTTTACTTGCAAAATTTTTTCTTCGAATTTTCTCTTCTGTTCGAATTTTTCGCACGAACTTCTCCGAAAATTTTTTTGCTCTGAATTTTTCGAATTCGCCCCTCGAACCCTATGTAGGTCAACTCATTTTATTCTGAACAGCCGCATTCTATGGCAAATTTCAAACTTTCATCTTCTGTTGCATTAAATCATGGATGTAAATCGGAGCATGATTTCCCAATCAGCTCGATTTTGCACCGATTCCTTCCATTTTATCAAAAAATCATTGCCCTTTATTCATCTGATTTTTAATTGTTTCTGCATTTATCAAAATCTGAATATTCATTAGAATTTCAAATTTCCATGCATAATCAATTAAATCGATTTCCCCCATTTTTTTTCATTTTTTCCTTTTATTTGTTCTAATGTGTTGACACCTAAATTTTAACTAATCACTTAGTAATTAGTTGCATAAAAAAAAATAATAATAATAAATAAAAAAATAAAAATAAAGTTCTTCACGTATGTTGTCTCTCCTCATTAATGCATGCACATGCATGGACAAAATTCAGCGGACGTGAAAATTCTAGAGAAGCCGCAAGCGTGAAGAAAGCAAAGAAAAAAATTCTCCACTGCACACGCGAGAATGCCGGAGAAAGTCTGCAAGAAGATGGGCTCACAATTTTATAATATTTTATAGTGAGTTGTTGCAAGAAATTCTCTCCTTCCGGGAGAGCAAAGAGAAGAAAGAGGAGTTCTTCACGTATGTGGTCTCACGCTCATTAATGCATGCACAAGAATTCGGCGGACGTGAACAGCAAGAAAGAATTTGCGGCGCCTCTTGTTCACACTAAAGGCGGTGGGATGCCTATAAATACGCAAGGGGAGGCCACGCAAAAGGGGGGAGAGATTCATTCGAGAGGTTTGTCGAGAGGGAGAAAGAATTGATTGGAGAGGTTTGTCAGAAAGGAAAAAAGAAAACATTTCATTGTGAGGGGGTGAATTTTGAGGTTTTCTCCTTCGGTTAAAAGGAAGAGAGAGAGAGAGAGTCTGTCAGAGAGAAAAAGTTGCAGTCAGGGGGGAGGAGATTAAAAAAGAAGGGAAAAAGCAGAGAGAGAGGACAGATACGGAGAAGGGACGTGCGAAGGAGAAGCGCCCACTGTTCTTCTCCTTCACTGGACTTTCTGCCGGTTTCTGCTGCTCGTGTCCGTGCTCGCACCGCCGCACCTCCACCTCCGCCGCGCGCTGCCTCGCCGCTCCACCGCCTCCGCTCAAGCCAGCACCTGACGACGCTCCTCTCTGCCTGTTCCCGACGCCGACGCCCCTGCTCCGCCTCTGCCGTCGCCGATCTGCAGCGCCAGAAGCCCCACGACGACCCGCTGCTCCTTCTTCGCCCGCCGCTGCAGCAACCTGCCCCTCCGCCCGAGCGTCGACGAGCCGGTCACCGCATCACCAGCAACCGTCACGTCCCGCCTCGCCTACCCGCGACCACCCGACATCGCTCTCGGCTCCACTGCGGCCGTTAGTCGCCGTGCCGGCCTCTGCCCGCCACCGGCGACGTCTCGCAACTCCACGGCCACCTGCGCTTGTCGCCATCACCGCAAAGCAACCGTTGTAGCAGCCCGCCTGAACGCTGCCGCTGCTGCTGCCCGCGCGCTGCGCTTTCGATCCGCCGCCGCACCCAGCCCATCGCTGCACCTCCGCTGGCGTCGCATCTCCTTCCGGCGAGTTCCAAGCGCGCCACCGTCTTTGCTCGAACACCAGCAACCCGTGAAGCCACCATCTCGCCCGTTCCTACACCTCCGCCCGGCGTCCCAAGCCGCTCCGCCCTCTCGCGCTGCGCAGCTTCGCCCTCCGCCGGTGCCTTCGCTCGAGTTCCGACGCCGCGCCACCGTCCCGCGTTCCGTCGCCCGCCCAAGCTCCACCCCTTGCTGCGCACCTTCCTTCGCCCGACATCGCGCACGCCGTTGCAGCAACCGCCGAGCTCGCCTAGCTCCGCCAGCCCGCCGTCCCTTCCGAGCAACGCCACCACAAAGAGCTCGCTGCCCGTTCCGAGCTTGCTGTCCCTCGCCGGAGCTCCGACGACCGTGCCCACCGCACACGGTTGCCCGTCGCAGCTGCAGCAGCCACCCCGGACGTGAGCCGAACCTCCATCGTGGTCCACAAAATACCGCTTGTTGTTAAGGCAAATTTGGAAAAACTTCAAATTAGGTAGATTTATTTTATTTTATTAGGTAGATTTACTTCATTTTATTTCTTTTTAATTTCGTTTCTTTATTTGAATTAGTTCTTAATGCATGTTTGAAAATCCCGGACGTACCACTTAATTTGCAACCGCACACGAATTTTTATTCCGTCTATAAGGCTTTAGATGGAATAATTAATCACGCGGGAGTAAAATTGATATCTTGATCTTTAAGGCTTAAGATCAATTTATCGATTTTATTAGCAAAATAATTAATTTTGAATCTAAATTCGAATGATGGATAACATTTTTGATGACCATGGATGATTTGGTGTTTAACTTTTAATTGTTCTGTTTATCCCGAAAATACAAAAAAAACTGCATTTGCATTTCACGTAAATTAGAATTGATTTTTTTTTAGATAAAATTGCATGATAAAATAATTATTTTTAATGTAAAAATGCATGTTTAGATGGTATCTAGGTTAGATAATGTCTTTTGAATTAAATGGCATGATGAGGTAATTTTCTAAGTTAAGATAGGATTTAGATTAGTCTATTCCTAACTTAAAATAGATAATATCTCACTTTAACTAGTTTTTTTAGTATTTTTAATTACGAATTTTCAAAAAAATAAAAATAAAAAGAGTGTAGGTTAGTATTAGGTTTATTTCCTATTTTAGGGTTTGTATATTTAGAATAGGATTTTATTTCGAATTAAAAAAATCAAATTAATCAATTTAGGTTGCTAGTTTTTTTAACTTAGGTTTCATGTTTAATTATTTGACATTTTTTAATTTCGAAATTAATACAAAAACATAAAAAAATTAGAATTTTAGCACCATTTGCATGTCATTACATTGTAGGGTAAAATTTCATATAGTTTAACTCTAGATGATAGTTTTTTAATTTATTATAAGTTTAGATAAATTTTTTAGATAGATGGCATTTTAGTTAGGGATTTCTAAGTAAGGATAACATTCTAGTCTAAATTAGGATTTGGCTTAACCTCATTCCTAATATAAATTAGATGATATTTTAATAGATAGTTTTCACATTTTTTATTCCGAATTTCATGAAAAATACAAAAAAAATGTGTCTTGGAATAAGTTAGTTTTGTTTTCTAGGACAAAGTGCATCTTTTAAGAAAAGAAGAAAAAAAAAGCCATGTGCATGTCATATATAATTAGATTCATGAAACGCATGTCCTTTAGTGATTGTTGTTAGGTTCATTTAGTTAAAAATTGCCCGTCATTAGAATCAAGTTATTAGGTTAATTTAGATTGCATATTTAATTGTTACATTTATTTAATTTCAAATTTCATGAAAAATACAAAAAAAATGCCATAGGTTGAATTAGTTTCATTTTCTAAGATAGATTGCATTCTTTCAGAAAATAGAAAAAAAATGTCACATGCACGTTATTAGGATTAGATTCGTTGAAATACCCGTCATGTGGTAGTTGTTGTTAGGACCATCCAAATTACATGTCATTAGTATTAGGTTATTTAGTTATGTTGCATTGCATATTGCATGATTTTCATTAAATAAGCGAAAACAAAAAAAAAGAAAAAGAAAAAGAAATTGCGTGTTAATTAGAAACCATATTTAGGACTGCGATGTGAATTTTGATCTAACAACGCAGATGCTTTCGTTGTTAGGAGGTAAGTCCTGCAATTTATTCGTTGCTTTATCTCGGGTGTTAAATTGGTGGTTTGTGCACCCGCGTGATCGCTTCACATGTTAGGGAGATAAATTAAAATCAATTCAAGTTGCACAAACATTTTTTCTAAAATAAAAGAGAAAGGTACCGAAAGGGCGTTAGAGAAATCTAGCGTAATCAAGTCCCCGAACTCGTTTAATCTCTGGTTCGTAGGAGTGAAGTAATTCTCCCATTACTTTACTTGGGTTTCTAATCGACCCACCAAGAATAGATTAGTGGCGACTCCTAATTGAAAAATCATTTGCATGTTAAAAAAAATTTGAACTTAAGTCGTGAATTGGTATGGGCCTGGGAGAGCCCGAGTTAAGTCTAGGCTTAGCAATCCATTAGCCGAACCCTTAGGTGGTCCAACCCGCTTCGGGGAGGTCGCGACAGCTTGGCGACTCCACTGGGGACTTGAGTTAAATTTCTTAGTGGACTTAGGCCAATTTTCTCTTGTATTTGAAAAAATGTTTTTGTTTGGCAGCGAGGATCCCAGGTACGTCCCTAACATTTAAGGTGTTAAATGGTCTTGCAGGATGGGAGGTATAAGGGGAAGTGTTTGCTGACCTTTGTTTTGCAGGGAGGTGTAGGAATGTATGGTTTATTTTCATGAACGAAGTGTTGTTTGATATAAACTGTTGTGCATGCCTTGCATTTAACACTACACTATTGCACACACGACCCGCCGCCGGACCTGGGCCGCACTAGGACACTTAGGATGGTATTGAGTTGGATACGACTTCGACCGCGAGGCCGCGTAGTAGAGGTTGCCCAACTCAATCCCGAAAACTTCTTTCTTGGTGTCAAGAATGTTTACCTCTGCCCGCGAGACTGCGCCGCATTGGGGTATCATTCTTGACTGAGCCGGAGTTAAAAGGACTTGACTTAGCACGCGAGGCTGCGACTAGTCATCCCACCCTTTTAACTCCACTTTGCTTAGCCGCTTTAGATAGAAATCGAACCTCACATGTCATGTGCTTGTCTATGTGGTTGCTTTAATCGCCTAGTAAAGTAAGTTTTCTACCCTTTACTCTTTGCAATTTACTTACCTTATTATGTCTTTGGTCGGTCCATGACATTAGGTTGGTCGAGTCTCGGTCTATAAACAATGGGAAGGTCTGACATTCGATTCGTGCCTGCACCAAAGGTTGAACTCAAATCATGGTGGGATCGTCTCGGCCCCGATGGTCAAAGTTATGTGGAAAGCAGACTTGGTCGCCTTGTTCCCCTCCTTGACATCGATGTCCAAAGCGGCGTCATGCAAGCACTTCCTCATTTCTGGTGTCCCCAAACATCAACGTTCATATTTGGTAAGCATGAACCGACTCCGACTGGAAGAATACAGCATTGCCATAGGAAAACCTTTGGAATTGGAATTAATAAATCCACCCCTTGGATTAGAACCTGAATCAATTTTGTCGGATTTTCTTAGGATGGATAAAAATCAAATAAAAAGAGTGTTAAAAGATAATTGTTATGCATGTCCTTTCTCTTTCCTAGATCAAAGTTTTGCTAAGGCTAACACTCTTTTAAAAAGCAAGATTTTCCTTTTAGCCTTCTTCGGGTTTATTATTTTTCCTCTTCGAAAAGGCGCCATTAATCCTTCTATCGCATGGGTAGTCAAACAAGTATGTGCAAGGATTAGTTTTGTCAACACCATTTTAGCCGAAACATTCTTGTCGCTCACCCGATTTAAGGAAGATGAAGATAGAACCTTTCGTGCACCAATTGAGCTTTTACAAATTTGGTTCTTTTCTCACATGAGTAGGATCGATATTCGCATGAAAATTATTAATATCACTGATTCCCATCATCCCATCGAGGTGTTCAAAAGTCATCAAGATCGAACTCCAAATCTTTCTTTCTCAAAATGGGTCAAATTGTTGAAAAACCCGGAAACCAAGATTTTCCTATGGCATGCTAAATGGTTCCAAGTCTCCAAGGCACGTCTCTCTCATGGCGATAATGAGCCGATCCCGCTATTGGGGATCACTGGTGCCACTTCCTACTACCCACTCCGAGTGGCTCGTCAATATCAAGTTGTGCAGGACCTACCGCCCCCTCTTAAGTTGGGTTTGTTCCAAGTCCGATTCACCGCCAAGGATGATCACAAAAACGAGCTTCGCTGCATCGAACAAGCTTGGCTCGCATGTCACGAACAAAAGTTGAGCTTGCCTGAAGATGAGCTTGAGGGGAAGGAAAAGACTTACTACGCCACGGCTCGGTACATCCGTCGACAAGATCCCGACCGAGTTTCTCCCAAAAGTGCCGGACGTGATCGAAAGGCCCACTCGACAAGCAGAGCTTAATCGTCACAAAAGGAAGATTGAAGAACTTGAGAAGCAAGCCAAGAAGGACGCTAAAGAGAAGAGGCAATTACGTCGAGCGTTGACTTCCCATTTGTTTATAGATCGGGCCAAATAAAGTGGCTTGAATCTATTTAATCTTTTTACTTTAGCTTAATGTTTAGGAAGTTGAGTCATTTTACTTGATTAGTTTTTTGTTTAGGGCCTTTCAAGTTCTTACATTGTCAATGTCAAACAATTTCATTAAATAAAAGCAGTTAGACTTTCGTCATGGACTGACATGTTTTATATGAAATGCTTATGTGTATTCATTTCTTCAAACTAGGTGATAACGGATCCTCCACGTTCGCCCATCATTACACGATCGAGAGCAAAAATGGCCGACCAAACTGAAATGCGTGATCGTATGACCGCTATGGAAAACCAACTCCGCGGCTTGCTCACCACTATGCAACTTATGACAGATCAGATGCAATCCCTCCAAGTGAACCAGACTCTTGCACCCGCTCTCCCCGAGATAATAGTCCCAAAGCAGACGAACAAGGCCCAAATGAGTGACAACGACATGCCTGAGCTAGAAGATGACCCACTGTTCGTCACTGCCGAAAAGGCTAAGCCTGACAATGTCCCTAAGGCGGAGCAAGATGAACGCGTCGCCAAACTTGAAGAGAAAATGAAACAATTGCAAGAGTCGCGGAATTCACTCCCGTTCGACTTGTCGGTTTATGAGAAGGTCAAAATGCCAAATAAATTTAAAATGCCAGAGTTCGAGAAGTATGATGGTACTTCCTGCCCGAAAGCTCACCTGCAGATGTACCATGTAAGGATGGCTCAGCATGTCAAAAATGAGCCCCTTATGATCCAAATCATTCCAAATGAGTCTGGTCGGGCCCGCACCGAACCGGTATATTATGAAAAATATAAACCTCCTCAACACTTGGAATGAGGTGGCCGATGCATTTCTCAAGCAGTACAAGTTCAATATGGACATTGCACCTTCACGAGAGGATCTCGAACGAATGGAGAAAAAGAGGAGTGAGTCATTTAAAGAATATGCCATAAGGTGGCGGAATCTAGCTGCCCAAATCACTCCCGAACCTACTGACAAAGAATTGATGAAGTTGTTTGTCAAGACTCTCCCATTCGAGTTTCGCAATCGGATGGCCAGCACGTATGTTGAGAACTTCAATCAACTCATCCCAGTGGGTGAACAAATCGAGACAGGACTGAGAGATGGCTGGTTTAATGAACCAACCACTGCAGGTAAAAGATTTACTGCAAAGAAAGACAAAGAACCAATCACTCGAAGTTAATGTTGCATATGCCCAACCAGCCTCTAGTAAGCCTCCGATGGTTCGTGTCCCCGAGAATCAGCAAGATGGAGGTCGAGTGCCCGCACCGCGGCAATTCACAAAACGGCGCTTCTCTCCTCTTCCCGGCCCTCTATCTCGAGTCCCGCCGATACTCCAAAAGAAGGGATTGATCTCCAACGAACCAAAGCGGCCCAATGCTGAAAAATTCTTCAACTATGATCCCTCCAAAAATGTGAGTATCATATGGGAGAGGTGGGCCATTCGACGATGATTGTATGACTTTGAAGCACAAGATCCAAAATTTATTGGATACCAAGGCATTCTCTTTTCGTACCACCCAACCGAATGTCAAGAAGAATCCGTTGCCGGAACATGAGGGAAACGTGAATACAATCTTTGAGTTCAATGCTGGCAAAAAGATGAACTTGAAGGTGTCTCAAAAGATATCTACAAATGGATTAGTTAGAGTTGGTTACTATCCGATAGATGAGAATCCTCCCTTGCTCACCATGAAGGAAAGGGTTCAAGAAATGGTTAAGGCTGGCGTGATCGTGTATGCTGACCAAGCTGGAATAGTGTCAACTATCTCCGAAGTCGTCATCGATTGGGAGGAAGAATTTGCTGAGTTGAGTATTGGAAAGAGTGAACCAGATCCATTGATCAAAGACATGCCCCCACTTAAGGACGCCTCTGACCATGAAGGACTGATAGTGGAAGTGCCTTCAACTGATGAAGAGATAATAATTGAGATGCCCCAGTTGTATGAGTACAAGGATAACAAAGCAGTCCCCTGGTCCTACGAGCTAGATGTTGACCTGATTACAAGGTCTGGTCGGACCTATGCTCAAACCAATACCCAACCGGCAAAGCCAATTACTGATGAAGAGGCTAAAGAATTTCTGGCTATAATCAAAGCAAGTGAGTATAACGTGGTCGACCAGTTGAAAATTGCCCGCTCAAATCTCTTTACTTGAACTCCTGCAAACGTCTCCTACGCATCAAAAGTCCCTAATGAAGGTTTTGAGCGAAGTTCGTGTACCGGAGACAATCGAGGAAAACAGGTTGGAGGAATTTGTAGGGTCGATCCTTCTCAAAGACCTAATAGCCTTTTCTGATGAAGAATTCCCTCTTGAGGGGAGGGGACATACTAAGGCATTATACATATCTCGTCAAGTGCAAAGCTTCTCATGTGGCTCGAGTACTTATTGATAATGGATCTGCGCCCGAATATCTGTCCATTGGCGACTCTTCACCGCCTTAAAATAGATCCTTCAAAAATAAATGCTGCAAAGACCTCTCGTTCGAGCTTTTGATGGTACTAGAAAGGAGGTGATAGGGGAGACCCACCTTGATTTGCAAATAGGGCCGGTGATGTTCAACGTCCTTTTCCAGTGTGATGGACATTCCAACAAAGCATTCAATTTCCTATTAGGTCGTCCCTGGATTCATACTGCAGGAGCTGTGCCATCAAGTCTCCACCAAAGCGTGAAATTTGTTGTCGAAGGAAAACTAGTCATTGTTCATGGCGAGGAGGATCATCGGATTTATCATGAGACGGCCATCCCCTATGTCGAGCCGGAACATAAGGAGGAGTCGAGCTACCAATCGTTTGAGCTCGTATCCACTATTCATGCATCTCAAGGATCGACATCACTCATCCCTGATGTGTCGAATGCAGCAGTTATGGTAGCAAGAGTGATGGTTGGAAATGGCTTTATTCCTGGCCGTGGACTTGGTAAAAGAGAACAGGGTATTCGGAATCCTATTGAAGCCCCTCGAAGGTCTCGTTCCGCCGGATTAGGGTACCATGGAAGAGGTGGAGAGAGGAGAAACTCACAAATCCTCGACATCCGCAAGACATTCCCCGGCCCTGCTAGAATGATGCATGATGAAGGAGGAGTGATCGACACCCGAGGTATCATGACCGATGGATGGAGTGGCATGGATGACCCGACAACTTCAAAGACAGAGGATCCGGATGATGGGATGGAAGGGATCACGACCCTATTCGATGATCTCCTTATAGGTGCCATTGATGAAGAACCATCGGAAGAAATGGGTGCTAGCCCACAAGAGAGCAACCTTATGGCAGGCAAAGAGGTGAAAATGGTCGAATCCAATGCCATGAGCGATGACGGTGATGACCCTGATGATCCAAATGGTGATTCCATTGAAGTGCAACATAGTTGGGAGCAGCATGAAAAACCCAAAGTTCTCACCGCCGAGCAAACCGTCACTATCAATTTGAGTGATGCCGAGGAGCCCAAGGAGATAAAAATTGGGGCAAATCTTCCCAAAGATGAGGCCGAGCACCTGACTCGCTTGCTAAAAGAATATCGGGATATCTTTGCCTGGACGTATGCTGATATGCCAGGTTTAGATCCGTCAATTGTGGAACATTGTTTGCCCACTAATCCGACATGCGCCTAAGAAGCGAAACTTCGGAGGACTAAACCGGAGCTCTCAAAGAAGATAGAAGAGGAAGTAATGAAACTCCTCAAAGTGGAATTCATCGAAGTCTCGCAATACCCCGAATGGGTGGCCAACATAGTGCCCGTCATGAAGAAAGACGGTCGAGTCCGAGTGTGTGTTGATTATCGGGATCCGAACAAGGCCAGCCCAAAGGACGATTTCCCATTGCCACATATCGATGTTCTCGTGGATAGTACCGCCGGATTTGAATTATTCTCTTTCATGGATGGTTTTTCTGGATACAACCAGATAAGAATGAAGGATGAAGACAAAGAGAAGACATCATTTATCACCCCGTGGGGAACATTTCATTATAAGGTCATGCCCTTCGGACTCAAAAATGCAGGAGCAACTTACCAACGAGCCATGGTTACGTTGTTCCATGACATGATGCATGAAGAAATTGAGGTATATGTTGATGATATGATTGCAAAAACCCGACCTGGGAGAAGTCATGTCAAAACCCTCAGGAAGTTATTTGATCGGCTCCGTGAATTCAAGCTTCGTTTAAATCCCGCCAAGTGCGTGTTCGGGGCAGCGTCGGGAAAATTACTTGGGTTCATTGTGAGTAGTAAAGGAATTGAGATTGACCCATCTAAAGCCAAGGCAATATGTGAGCTACAACCTCCGTCGACAAAGAAGGAAGTCCGGAGTCTCCTAGGAGACTGAATTACATTGCACGATTCATCTCCCAACTCTCGAGACCGCTAAGCCGTTCTTCAAACTCTTGAAGAAAAACGCACAAGTTGATTGGAATGATGAATGTCGAGAAGCATTCGACAAGCTGAAGCAATATTTGATGAATCCACCCGTTCTTGTCCCACCAATATCGGGGCATCCTTTGATTTTGTACCTCACAATCCATAGTGAGTCACTGGGTGCGATGTTAGCTCAGAAAAGTCCCGTGGATCAGAAGGAACGGGCCATTTATTACCTGAGTAAAAAGTTCACTGTCTCAGAGCTAAAATACTCTGATGCTGAAAAAACTTGTGCTGCGTTAGTATGGGTATTGCATAGATCTATGACAAAGATACCTTGCATTACCGTATGTTTCTTGTGACTGAAAACGATCCCATCAAGTATTTATTTAATCAACCAGCTTTGGTGGGTAAATTAGCCAAATGGCAAGTCTTGATTTCGGAATTTGACGTACGTTCATGCCACAAAAATCAGTTAAAGGCCGAGTAATTGCTGATATATTGGCTGAGAATCCTAGAACCTCGGATGATGATGATTGTCCTCTCGGATGATCGTATTTTGGCCATAAATAAAGATGCATGGTCTATGTTCTTTGATGGAGCCGTGAACTTGTCCGGTTCGGGTACCGGGGCGCATTGATATCCCTGACGGACAACACCACCCAAAGGGCCGCGAAATTAATATTCCCATGCACTAACAATATAGCTGAATATGAAGCTTGTATTCTCGGACTTCAGCCGCAATTGAAATGGGAGTGGCCAAATTAAAAGTATATGGAGATTCTGCACCGATTATACTCCGCACCGTAGGTGAATGGAAGACCGGGGATGCCAAATTACTGCCGTATCACAAGTACCTCGAGGAGTTGGTGAAGGAGTTCGATGAAATCTCGTTTGACTACTTGGCTAGATCTCATAATCGGTTCGCGATGCCCCGGCAACGTTGTCATCTATGTTGCAAGTTACTGATGGTTTAGAAGTTGAGCCTCTGAAAATTGAGGTTCTAGCCAAACCTTCTTATTGTATGGTCGTGAATGAAGAGCTTGATGAGAAGCCATGGTATTACGACATCATGAACTATATTCAAAAGCAGGAATTTCCTGAAAGGAGCACTCCAAAGCAGATAGAAAATACATAATGAAGATGGCCTCAAAATTCTTCGTCAGTGGTAAGAATTTATACAAAAGATCTTATGATTCAGTCTTGTTGAGATGCGTAGATGAAGCAGAAGCTACCCAAATCATGCAAGAAGTACATGAAGGAGTTTGTGGCCCACACATGAATGGGCACATGTTAGCCAAGAAGATTATGAGGCTAGGTTATTATTGGCTTGCACTGGAAAGTGACTGCATACAGCATGTAAGAAGTTGCCATCGTTGTCAAATTCATGGAGATAAAATAAATGTTCCTCCAACGGAGTTACACCAGCTATCTGAGCCATGGCCTTTCTCAATGTGGGGGATCGATGTGATTGGCCCGATAAATCCCAAAGCTTCAAATGGGCACCGATTCATATTGGTGGCAATAGATTATTTTTCAAAGTGGATTGAAGCCGCATCATATGCTAATGTCACGGCCCGAAACGTTGTGAAGTTTATTAAGCGTGACATAATCGCCCGTTATGGTGTCCCTGAAGCAATTGTCACTGACAATGGGACAAATCTGAATAACAAGTTCGTCGATGAGTTGTTCAAAGAATGCAAAATCAAGCATTTGAATTCATCACCATACCGCCCACAAATGAATGGAGCATTGAGGCAGCTAATAAGAACATCAAGAAGATCCCGGCTAAGACAGCCGAGAATTATCGAGATTGGCATGACAAAGTTACCCTTTGCTCTAATGGCGTATCGGACATCGATCCGAACATCCACCGGTGCAACCCCTTTCTCCTTAGTTTATGGCATGGAGGCAGTCTTACCTGTGGAAGTACAAATCCCCTCTCGAGAATCTTATCCCGTGGGAATTGTCCGAGGCGAATGGACACAACAAAGGTTCGAGCAGTTGAACTTGATCGATGAAAAAGGTTAAGAGCTCTTTGCCATGGTCAGGCGTATCAACAAAGAGTAGCCAGGTCTTTCAATCGAAAGGTACGGCCGAGACACTTCGAAGTGAATGATCTTGTTCTAAGAAAGATGTTGCCGATTTTTCCTGATCCTGGAGGCAAATTTGCTCCAAATTATAGCGGCCCATATATGGTGAAGAAGGTACTCCCTGGAGGTGCCTTAATCCTTACAGAAATGGATGGTCGTGAGTTTTCTAATCCTGTTAACTCTGATGCTGTGAAGAAATATTACCCTTGATAGAATTTGTTGTGAATTGAAGGTACTCATTTCTTCATTGAATTATGTGGGAATGAATTGAATGAGATGAAAAGTATGCCTTGTTCCATACACATATCGAA
Organism: Eucalyptus guilfoylei; assembly: GCA_016097605.1. Lineage (NCBI taxonomy): Eukaryota > Viridiplantae > Streptophyta > Magnoliopsida > Myrtales > Myrtaceae > Eucalyptus > Eucalyptus guilfoylei. The sequence goes on along the minus strand of CM027864.1, from coordinate 43,883,419 downwards.
TTCATTTGATTCGGCATATCAGACATGTTGACCCAGAGTCAGTTCAATTAAATGAAAAAAGAAATGCCCTGAGGACACCACCAGCGCCTCGGCCTGGTGGCATGGGGAATGAAAGGGTCCGAGAACGACCAGGGTTCGATCCCTGGAAACGGCAACAAGTTTGCCACAAAAAAAAAAAAAAAAAACAAAAACAAAAACAAAAACAAAAAAACAATTTTTTTTTAATCAATTCTTTTCTTTCTTTTTGAGCCACAAACTCTTTGTGTTCAAAGCTGATGAGTTCATGAAGTAATTGCGACCTTTCAAAGGAAAATTTTGCATGATAGTTTTACCTGTTTAATTACCAATTCCACTGAGGATTGTCACCATCGATCAAGTTAATGAATGATGTGGAATGGATTGAACATGCCAAATGAGACATGCCAGGGTGATGAAAGGCAAGCCTTATCCTATACACAGTCCCTTGCTCATATACTGGTGAGATGAGTGTAGGAAGTTCCATGTCTGTAAGGTAAAGAGTTCTCTCGCGAAAGGTACGGTCATCAAAGTGATGAGAGGCAATTCATTCTCTATCCCAAATACTACATGCATATCCATTGTTTAAACCCTTTTGAGCCCCACACATGTGGATAATTTTTAAATTACCCCTGTCAAGAACCACCCCACGTTGGGGCAGACTGGAGGTAAGACGACATCATGAGGTGAAGAAATTGATAGGAATATTCTTGCTCTCACTCGCATCAATCTTCAAGTGTTGCTATTACATTGAATTCATACAGTAATTTAAGTGCCTTAGGATGATGAAGAGCAGTTTTTTCTCTATCCTACACACTTTATCCATTGCGTAGCCCCTTGAGCCTGTAAAGTCATTTCATTTAAACCCAATTGGTGATCATCCCCCACACTGGGGCAAGGCAAAAGGTAAAGGCTCAAGCAGCCGAGTCCAGAGCATTGGAAAAATTAAAAATCTGCAAGAGCCCAAATGTTAAAGCATTATGTGGTTATTCAATGCGTGTAGTGTGCAAAAAAAAAAAAATGATGGGCATGAAAAAGCAGTATGCCTGGTAAAAGCAAGGCCAATGCCCATAGAAAATGAAAGAAAGAGTCAAGATAGATAATTATCAGTTGTAAAAGGGAGTATTCCCAATGCAGTGGTACTCAAAGAACTCAAATGCCAAGTTTTTATAGTACCTATGAGGAAAATTCCAATGGTGAAGAAGAAGACCGGTGACAATGCCAAGATGATCATCAATTCTCATCCCCCTATACACATTTTGAGCCTAATGATCCATTCATTTCTCAACCCATGAACTTAACCTACGTTACGTCCCTTACGAAGTCTCTTCAGATTAGGGCACTGAAATTAATGTAGGGATTCATATGCTTATAAGCATCGCTCGAAGAAGTGCGAGCAAGACCGTTTCTATCTCATTTCGCAGGTTTCTTGACTTGTAAACCCGAAGATGATTGTGAAGTATTGTTCTTTCATTAGCCTTGACTCGAAGGGTCCCTCTTTGTTAAGCCGTTGACCAAGCCTACATTACAGTCCTGGAAAAGACCTCTCGTTGATAGGGTCGTACCGCTTGCGAGAATACTCAAACCCTTGCCAACATGATGATGATAAGATGAAGTGATTCCTATGATCCCACATTAATGGTTGGGACAAAATAACCTTCTCAATGAGAGTGAGTGAAAGTCCTTTCTAACTGAAAGTCTCTCATTTGGTATTCTTGAAATTCCATGTCATGAGTGAAATGGTCTTAAACGATGATTCTCCCCAGTGGAAATTCGGTGGTGCAAATATGGTAAAACCATCATACATGAATCTTGATTGAATGGATAAAAACTTCAGTGGACTTTGGAGTATCTTGAATTGCTCACTTCTTTGGCAAATGCATGTATTTTTGCTCTAATAATGTCTAACAGGTAATGTTTCCTTGAAGATCCAAGAGCTCCTGACATTTATGTTGCTTTCAAAAGCCTCGAGGTGAGAAACCTTCATGTCTAACAGGTACATCGTCGATGTCTCAAAACTTCTTTCTACCAAGAGGTAAGTGACCTTCACGAATATCCCAGGTTTGTCCTAGGTATTCCCAAATTCTTGATGAATGTTTCCAAAACTGTTCATTAAGCATTTCATTCTGATATGAATGCTTTCTGATCTTTTTCGTTATACATTAGTTTGGATCTAGGTATTTCGAATCATCTTAATCCAATATTCATCTCACCTAACATTGAGTGTCTATTGGTTAAGTTCCCAATTTCTTGACATTTCAGTCTGGATCTGGATGTCTCAAACCCTTTGTTAAGCATTTCATTTTGGATATGAATGCTTTCCGAGTTTTTTCGTTATACCTTAGTCTGGATCTAGGTATTTCGAATCCTCTTAATCCAATATTCATCTCACCTAACATTGAGTGTCTATTGGTTAAGTTCCCAATTTCTTGACATTTCAGTCTGGATCTGGATGTCTCAAACCCTTTGTTAAGCATTTCATTTTGGATATGAATGCTTTCCGAGTTTTTTTTCGTTATACCTTAGTCTGGATCTAGGTATCTCGAATCCTCTTAATCCAATATTCATCTCACCTAACATTGAGAGTCCATTGGTTAAGTTCCCAATCCTCTTAATCCAATATTCATCTCACCTAACATTGAGTGTCTATTGGTTAAGTCCCCAATTTCTTGACATCTCAGTCTGGATCTGGATGTCTCAAATCTCATCGATCTTACTCGCTATACCTTAGTATGGATCTAGGTATTTCGAGTCATCTGAATTCAACAAGGCATCTCACCTAACATTGAGCGTCTGTTGGATAAATTCACGTGGACTCTTCGGGAACCTGAAATGAAAACTGGACACTGGTTGAGCAGATGAAAATTCGTCCCGATGCTCTGACTGGTAAGTAATTACAGGTATGCTCTCCTTTTCGACATCTCACATTTGCATTACCATTTTCATGACATTGCATTTATATATATATATAAAAAAAAAAAAAAAAAAAAAAAAAAAAAAGGATCCATGATCTCGCCAAAATACCATCAATTGCATGTGCATGGTCAAAATTTAGGTATCATATTGTCTTTGAATGCAACCTCTGCGAGCTCACCTTCAAAGAGGGGCAGCTGTTGACACCTAAATTTTAACTAATCACTTAGTAATTAGTTGCATAAAAAAAAATAATAATAATAAATAAAAAAATAAAAATAAAGTTCTTCACGTATGTTGTCTCTCCTCATTAATGCATGCACATGCATGGACAAAATTCAGCGGACGTGAAAATTCTAGAGAAGCCGCAAGCGTGAAGAAAGCAAAGAAAAAAATTCTCCACCGCACACGCGAGAATGCCGGAGAAAGTCTGCAAGAAGATGGGCTCACAATTTTATAATATTTTATAGTGAGTTGTTGCAAGAAATTCTCTCCTTCCGGGAGAGCAAAGAGAAGAAAGAGGAGTTCTTCACGTATGTGGTCTCACGCTCATTAATGCATGCACAAGAATTCGGCGGACGTGAACAGCAAGAAAGAATTTGCGGCGCCTCTTGTTCACACTAAAGGCGGTGGGATGCCTATAAATACGCAAGGGGGAGGCCACGCAAAAGGGGGGGAGAGATTCATTCGAGAGGTTTGTCAGAGGGGAGAAAGAATTGATTGGAGAGGTTTGTCAGAAAGGAAAAAAGAAAACATTTCATTGTGAGGGGGTGAATTTTGAGGTTTTCTCCTTCGGTTAAAAGGAAGAGAGAGAGAGAGAGTCTGTCAGAGAGAAAAAGTTGCGTCGGGGGAGGAGATTAAAAAAGAAGGGAAAAAGCGAGAGAGAGGACAGATACGGAGAAGGGACGTGCGAAGGAGAAGCGCCCACTGTTCTTCTCCTTCACCGGACTTTCGCGGTTTCGCTTGCTCGTGTCCGTGCTCGCACCGCCGCACCTCCACCTCCGCCGCGCGCGCCTCGCGCTCCACCGCCTCCGCTCAAGCCAGCACTGACGACGCTCCTCTTCGCTTGTTCCCGACGCGACGCCCTCGCTCCGCCTCGCCGTCGCCGACTGCAGCGCGAAGCCCCACGACGACCCGCTGCTCCTTCTTCGCCCGCCGCCGGCAGAACCCGCCCCTCCGCCCGAGCGTCGACGAGCCGGTCGCGCGCATCACCAGCCACCGTCGCGTCCCGCCTCGCCTACCCGCGGCCACCCGACACGCTCCTGCTCCACCTGCGGCCGTTAGTCGCCGTGCCGGCCTCGCCGCCACCGCCGACGTCCCGTAACTCCACGCCCACCTCGCTTGTCGCCATCACCGCAGCAACCGTTGTAGCAGCCCGCCCGAACGCTGCCGCTGCTGCTGCCCGCGCGCGCGCCTTTCGCCCGCCGCCGCACCCAGCCCATCGCGCACCTCCGCCCGGCGTCGCATCTCCTTCCGCCGAGTTCCAAGCGCGCCACCGTCTTTGCTCGAACACCGCAACCCGTGAAGCCACCATCTCTCGCCCGTTCCTACACCTCCGCCCCGGCGTCCCAAGCCGCTCCGCCCGCCCTGCGCGCAGCTTGCTTCGCCTCCGCCGCGGTTTTCGCTCGAGTTCCGACGCGCGCGCACCGTCCCGCTGTTCCGTCGCCCGCCTAAGCTCCACCCCTTGCCGCGCACCTTCCTTCGCCCGACATCGCTGCACGCCGTTGCAAAGAAACCGCTCGAGCTCGCTTAGCTCCGCCAGCCGTCCCCTTCCGAGCAACGCCACCACAGCAGCTCGCTGCCCGTTCCGAGCTTGCTGTCCCTCGCCGGAGCTCCGACGACCGTGCCCACCGCACACGGTTGCCCGTCGCAAATCGCAAAGCGGCCACCCCGACGTGAGCCGAACCTCCATCGTGGTCCACAAAATACCGCTTGTTGTTAAGGCAAATTTGGAAAAACTTCAAATTAGGTAGATTTATTTTATTTTATTAGGTAGATTTACTTCATTTTATTTCTTTTTAATTTCGTTTCTTTATTTGAATTAGTTCTTAATGCATGTTTGAAAATCCCGGACGTACCACTTAATTTGCAACCGCACACGAATTTTTATTCCGTCTATAAGGCTTTAGATGGAATAATTAATCACGCGGAGTAAAATTGATATCTTGATCTTTAAGGCTTAAGATCAATTTATCGATTTTATTAGCAAAATAATTAATTTTGAATCTAAATTCGAATGATGGATAACATTTTTGATGACCATGGATGATTTGGTGTTTAACTTTTAATTGTTCTGTTTATCCCGAAAATACAAAAAAAACTGCATTTGCATTTCACGTAAATTAGAATTGATTTTTTTTTAGATAAAATTGCATGATAAAATAATTATTTTTAATGTAAAAATGCATGTTTAGATGGTATCTAGGTTAGATAATGTCTTTTGAATTAAATGGCATGATGAGGTAATTTTCTAAGTTAAGATAGGATTTAGATTAGTCTATTCCTAACTTAAAATAGATAATATCTCACTTTAACTAGTTTTTTTAGTATTTTTAATTACGAATTTTCAAAAAAATAAAAATAAAAAGAGTGTAGGTTAGTATTAGGTTTATTTCCTATTTTAGGGTTTGTATATTTAGAATAGGATTTTATTTCGAATTAAAAAAAATCAAATTAATCAATTTAGGTTGCTAGTTTTTTTAACTTAGGTTTCATGTTTAATTATTTGACATTTTTTAATTTCGAAATTAATACAAAAACATAAAAAAATTAGAATTTTAGCACCATTTGCATGTCATTACATTGTAGGGTAAAATTTCATATAGTTTAACTCTAGATGATAGTTTTTTAATTTATTATAAGTTTAGATAAATTTTTTAGATAGATGGCATTTTAGTTAGGGATTTCTAAGTAAGGATAACATTCTAGTCTAAATTAGGATTTGGCTTAACCTCATTCCTAATATAAATTAGATGATATTTTAATAGATAGTTTTCACATTTTTTATTCCGAATTTCATGAAAAATACAAAAAAAATGTGTCTTGGAATAAGTTAGTTTTGTTTTCTAGGACAAAGTGCATCTTTTAAGAAAAGAAGAAAAAAAAGCCATGTGCATGTCATATATAATTAGATTCATGAAACGCATGTCCTTTAGTGATTGTTGTTAGGTTCATTTAGTTAAAAATTGCCCGTCATTAGAATCAAGTTATTAGGTTAATTTAGATTGCATATTTAATTGTTACATTTATTTAATTTCAAATTTCATGAAAAATACAAAAAAAATGCCATAGGTTGAATTAGTTTCATTTTCTAAGATAGATTGCATTCTTTCAGAAAATAGAAAAAAAAAATGTCACATGCACGTTATTAGGATTAGATTCGTTGAAATACCTGTCATGTGGTAGTTGTTGTTAGGACCATCCAAATTACATGTCATTAGTATTAGGTTATTTAGTTATGTTGCATTGCATATTGCATGATTTTCATTAAATAAGCGAAAACAAAAAAAAAGAAAAAGAAAAAGAAATTGCGTGTTAATTAGAAACCATATTTAGGACTCGATGTGAATTTTGATCTAACAACGCAGATGCTTTCGTTGTTAGGAGGTAAGTCCTGCAATTTATTCGTTTTTATATGGGTGTTAAATTGGTGGTTTGTGCACCCGCGTGATCGCTTCACATGTTAGGGAGATAAATTAAAATCAATTCAAGTTGCCTGCCAAACATTTTTTCTAAAATAAAAGAGAAAGGTACCGAAAGGGCGTTAGAGAAATCTAGCGTAATCAAGTCCCCGAACTCGTTTAATCTCTGGTTCGTAGGAGTGAAGTAATTCTCCCATTACTTTACTTGGGTTTCTAATCGACCCACCAAGAATAGATTAGTGGCGACTCCTAATTGAAAAATCATTTGCATGTTAAAAAAAATTTGAACTTAAGTCGTGAATTGGTATGGGCCTGGGAGAGCCCGAGTTAAGTCTAGGCTTAGCAATCCATTAGCCGAACCCTTAGGTGGTCCAACCCGCTTCGGGGAGGTCGCGACATAATGCAATTTTTATTTTCTTTATTTTCCTAAATTTGCCAAAATTAAGTGTCAACAAGCCTCGATAAACATTCAACCTTCATAGGATCAGGTTGTTACAGTACTGGCCAAAGTTAAAACACCATATAACTTAAAGTGAAAAGCTAGAAGTTAAATTTAGTGTAAACAACTTGAGTATTTTAAGAAAATATCTTATTGAGTACATAACCATTGAAGTTATTTAACACAAATAAAATGATCAACTCAAAAATTTAAACTAATAAATGGAAAGAGAACATCAGTATATAAAGAGTATAAAAACCTCGTAATCAAGCAATGTGGTTATTTCGCCAACACAAATGATTAAAGCAAAGGTAAAAAAGAATTTTTGAAAGTCTCAAACATTTTGGCTAAGTGTTAAAAAACTTACATCACTTATGTATGAGTTTTATATGCTTCTCATATACAAGTGATATCCCTCACATATAACTTGAGTTTTTGTTGAATATTCTAACATCGTACTGAAGGCAAGTTTTATTCCACTTTATTTCATGTTTTGACCTTCAGTTGTCAAATTTCATTTGCCACTCTTGATCCATGGTGTTATATAACACATGTCGCTTGTCTTCTTATTTGTATATTTTTCATATACACATGATTTCCCTCTACCGATTAGTTAAACTTTTAAGCTAGGCACTGTATCACCAAGAAATATGCTCAAATTATTGCTTCGGGGTGGAAAAAGCAAGTTAGATATTGAAGGACCACAACCAACTATTCTAAAAGTTTAAACTATTATATGAATGCATGATTTATTATTTAAATATTATAACATTCTTCCTTACGCTTAGTATTGTCTTTTGCCTAGTACTAAGCATAGAAATTCAATGGGGAAGGCAAATGAGGCTGGATAAGATTTGAACTCATAATCTCCAGTTCTAATACATGTGAGATTTTGATGAAATCATTATTAACTATTCTAAAAGCTTAATTTATTAAATGAAAGACTGATTTATTATTTAAATATTTAAGCACTCTCCTTCATGCTTAGTCTAGTTTTTTGGCCTAGTGGTAAGGCACGGAAATTTAATTGGGGAGACAAAAAGGGCTTCGAAAGACTCGAACATAGGACCTCCGGTTCTAATACCATGTGAGATATTATAAAATCACAGCCAATTATTCTAAAAGTTTAAACTGTTAAATGAAGGTATGATTTAATAGTTAAATATTCTAACAAGGCAAAAGCCAACGCCCAAGAACAACAGGTGAAGAGAGCCCGAATGTGTCAATGATGTCAACTCTTTCCGAAAATTAAAAGCGGCTTTCGCATGGAGACCGTGTGTGGCAGGAGAAATCGAAGAATTCAACCATTTGATTGCGTCCACATCGTGAAAAAGGTATGACGCACGGACCTTCGTTTTTCTTTACAGATCTTACCCTTATGAAAATTGAAAACATGGCCTTATAAAAATGCTTCATCCTTTAGTAATAAAATAGAATAACTAAATTTTTTTTAAGAAGCGGAATATTAGATTAGATGTGGAATTCTGACTAGGAGCTTATATTATCTTTACCTGAGTATCTAATCAAGATTTGACCATTTGTGCACAAGAAATCATATGATTCTATTAGCATATAGTCCATATTATTTAATCAAGATTTGACCATTTGCGCACATAGAATTATACAGTATATACTTCCTGATAATATGTTAAGACCACATTTTAAAACAATTTTTTCCCTACTGGCAACTTCTTCTTTTAGTTCATATGTTAAGAAGTAAAGCACATGATTTTTCGCATTTTATATGTAATAAAGATGGATTCATTTTGTCTTAGTAAAGCCATTAGTACCAAATTTTTCTACCATGATCTATAATAAAAGCATTGTCCGTTTGACAATTATTTACACAGGCAAACTTAAAGGAATCAATAAAATCAACGGGCTAATTAATTAATGAAAGGAAATGGGGTTGTGAAAACCAGACCCGCATATCAATTAATGCTTTTAATTATTTATTTTGTGGAATTAATTGATATAATTATGCACCAAGAAATAAATAATAAAAAGAATCATGTTAATCAGCCTCATGTACATGTATAGTATATAGTATAGACACTGAATATCTCTGTTCAAAGGAGTTCAGAAAAGCTTGCTTCCAAACTCATCCACCTCAATCCCTTCTATACAAGAAGCCATTGATTTTCTTGCTAAACCTCGGAGCTCCGACAAGCTCCGTCCCAGCTTGATCGCCACCTTCATCTCGAATATCTCTCCGTTCTCTCTCTTGCTAGAGTCTCTCTCTTCGAGCATGGCTTCAATCGTCTCTTCCATGAGCTCGAAGAACCCTGCGTTGTTTCTGTACATCTCCACCACCATACCAGCTTGGCCTCCGTGCTCGAAGCTGTTGGTGATCGCAGCCATTGCCCCGGCGATGGCCGCCACCGTCATGGCTGTTGAGCCACCAAAGGCAGAGCCGGCTGCGGCAATGCCGGTTAGCAAAGGAGAGGAAACCGCCATTATCTTATTCACTTTTAGAGCCACGTTCCCGAGTCTCAAGTAGTCTTGCTTGTCTTTGCTCTTGAGAACTTGGACAATGGCTCTCATCTCCATTTCTAGGTCCTCGCTCCATCCATTTCGCTCCATGTTCGGAATGGTTTTCTGTCCTCGGTATTGGTGGCAGTTGTTGGAATCCCTAGGCCACCATGCGGCAGGCTCGAATTTCGAGGGGAACTTCTCGATCATCGCTCCGAGCAGAGGCAGCGGATAAGCCCTATCAATGGCCAGCACCTTCTCCATCAGCTCCTTCACGTCTGACTCAGTCGGGGATTGTAGCACGAGCATTGACTTGATCTCGCTTTGGAGCTGCTTGAACAACCTCGAGGCAATGCGTTGCTCTTCCGCCAGTTGTGAGGGCTGCATTTTGCTCATGACAAGCGACATCCCGGTGGCTGCCATAAACAAGAGAGCGGAGCATGCTCTCAGCGATGGAGCCGGCACAGCCGTAGCCATCGCCGCCGTGGTGGTGGCTGTGAGAGTCATCATGTTGACCGAGTTCAAGAGGAGCTTGTTCCAGTTGTCTCGCTGCTCGCCGATGTTATCATGCATCTCCACTCTATCTTCAACAGCCTCTAAGATCTCATAGAGCTTCGTGATCGTTTTGACAGAAGTAGGTGATAGGCGCGGCTCCAAAACCCTATCATTCTGGATGACGTCCATTTGTAATGGCTCCGTGAAGGCATAACCATTCCTGGTACTCCATTCCTCGACTAGCTTCTTCGTGATCGCAGCGCCTTGGTGATTGTCGAGGCTAAGCTTCAAGGGCTTCGGGGCTTGGATCGAAGCAGTGATCGTTCTCTTCAAAGAACGACCCGAAGAGGAAGAACAAGAAGGAACTACGAGAGAGCAAGCTTGTAAAGCGGCCATTAATGGAGTCGTTGAGTCTTGTGTTGCTGTTGGATTTTGCGAGTTTCCAGCGTTTGAATGCGATGGTTTTTGAGAGGATTGCTTGAGGATTGGAGTGGTTTTGGCTAGGGATGTTGGAGGCTCTTCTGGGCTCGTATTTATACATGCGAAGTACGCGATGTAAACATGAAGAAACGGTCGTAAGTTTTGAAAATTTGACTTAGAACGCAAGGAGTTGAATCTGCCCATGGGCCTTGACCTTTTCTAGATTTCGGACATTTCAAACTCAAATGCTACGTAAATTAGCAGGAGAAAACCACTCTTAAATCCCATCTATATACGTGAAATGCGTCATCACTTATGTTTTAATAATGGTACTAGGTTTCTTTTGTTTGACATATTCAACGAATACGACATAGTGCGAGTGAACATGTAGGTATGTGAGTGGCACTCAATTTCGACCATGGCAATTTGTCACATTATTCATTATTCTAATTTCGAGAATTTGGTTAGTGTATCTTTTATTTATAGGTAACACTTATGTGTTATGACTAATGCGGAAATTACAACAAAATTAAAACTAAAACGAATAAAAGAACACACAAACTTACGTGCAAAACTCTTATAAGAAAAATCACGGGGAATGAAAAGGCAAAACTCACTATGAAAATTAAAGAATTACAAAAGGTGTCTTGGAAAACCTTAAAAGACTTTTTTTGTCTGTCCACTTTTTTCTCAAATTAAGTTGTCACAAATTTCAACTTGGGTATCGAAACCCAATTTAGTTAAATACTTGAAACAATATTCAAGACACAATCAACATTCAAAAAGATCACTTTTGCATAAAATAGGAGGGGGATGACTATATTCAATCATTGAAAAAAGTGTTTTTTCAGGCTCAAATTTCATGATAAAATTATTAATATAGTTTTTATTTGAGCAAATCTTGAGATTTATTTGGTCCAATAGAATGAAATTGATTCTTCTCAAATACGGCGTTGGTCAGTTCTTTTGGCTTGAGTTCGTTATTTTGGCGTTGAAGTCAACATAAATTTCTGGCGTTTCACTTTTGGCTTCTTCCTCAAGCTGTGGCTATAATGTGGCGAGCAGTCAATTCGACGCAGGGGGTGTAACTATAGCCTGCTTTGCTTGAAAATGTCAAGAAAGGCCGATTGATGTTAATCTTTATTAGTTAAACAACACGGCGCATACTTTTATAAAGATGGTTTATCTTGATTTAGACATAAATGATTTATGAATTATGGTCCGATATACAATATGGTCCCTGAACTTTTAATACGTCCAATACGATCTATGAATTTTAGTCAAATGTGCAATATCGTTTTTAACATGTTCAATATGACTCCTGAATTTTTGGTACACGTTAAAACTAGTCCATACATTATATTAAAATGTTCAACGTTGTTCGACAAATTGAATGTTCTCATATAGTCCAAGGACGAGTTTGAACATTACTAAAAGTCTAGGGATCATATTACAAATTAGGCTAAAATTTATGAGACATTGAACAAATTAAAAGTTTATGAACCATATTACATATTTGGTCAAAATTCACATATCATTTATGTCATTCTTCCTTTAAGTAAATTTCGAAAATCATGAAAAATTCCGGGAAAAAAAGCCCTGCAAAAACCACGTCATTCGACCTATCTATGAATCAAGTATGAATATGAAGATTTATCATTGATTGCAACTGTCAATGTCAAGTTATTCAAAGCAAATCAAAAACATAGAGACATCACGAAGAACAGGAAAATGTCCATGGGGCTCATGTACCATCCAACAATTAAGATGGCTTGTAGTACTTTGTGGGGACGAACGGCATTTTTGTGACGACGCCGTCGTAGGCCTTTCCTCGGACCAGGATCTTAACCTTGGTTCCAGCTTTGTGTGACCCGGATTTCACGTACCCCATGGCTATGTTCTTCTTCAAGCAAGGGCTGAACCCTCCGCTCGTGACTTCGCCGATGTTTGCTCCCTTATCATTCTGGATCTCGCTGTGGCTTCTAGCAGGCGGGCCTGAAGAGATGAATCCAGCACGCCTGATCTTTGGACCCTCTTCGAGCTGCTTGAGGATTGTCTCAGCTCCAAGGAATCCGCCTTCAGCCCTCCTCCTCTTCCCGATGGCCCATGTCAGTCCGGCTTCCACCGGAGTTATGTGCTGTTCCATATCGTTGCCATATAAACAAAGTCCAGCTTCAAGACGGAGACTGTCCCGAGCACCTAAGCCGGTCAACCTCACCTTCCCTTCTGACTTCTCCAGGATCGCTTTGGCCAGATCCACGGCATGCTCTGAAGGAACTGAGATTTCAAATCCATCTTCACCAGTGTAACTGCAAAAACACAGAAAACCATCCAATAGGCTCTCATGCTAGTTGGATGTGAATAGGGAAGTGGCATAAATATGAAGAGAATTTGAACTATTGATCCAGCTGACTAGATATATTTGGATCATTTTCTTTGCTCGCTTGTGAGGAACATGAAATTATAGACGGACAAGAGAGGCCTTTCCACAAGACATGATCTTTCAGGACCAAATATAGGAGGACAAGCTGATCGCGGAGATGCAAGAATTATGGTCATTTTTATGAAGTAAAAGGCAATAAAAGGATCAACTGAGAAAATTTTCATGTACCCCGTTCTGGTGAGAAAGCAGGAAGCACCGTTGATATCAATGATGCGGAAGTCACTGAAATAAATCTTGCTCAAGTCCTCTTTTGTCAAGTGCTGGAGAACTGGGGCAGCAAGAGGACCCTATACGAAAGAAGATAGGAGGATCATAGTTATGTCCCTGAGATAGACACTTCGAACATTTAAACTTCCCTTTCTAAGTCAAGCTGCTTTTGGAATTCAGAAATCATGACAGATAGGGCTATAAAGAAAACAACAGTCCCCCCAGTTACAATCGAGTCTAGAATAGATTCTTTTATAAACCGGAGCGCATGACCTTTCATTTGTCCCTCCATATTTCATTTATGCAATCAGGAGTATCAACTACAAATAATAAGATAAATAAACAAAGCAAGGCCAGATTACTTGAAAAACGATACTTTCAGAGTTTTTTCAATCTTATCCTAAACCAAGCTTTCAATTCTAGTATCAACATTATTATCACTCAATTGGAAGGACAAGGATAGGTTGATCAGACAGACTTCTTGGCCCATTTCTGAGTACAAAAAATAACCATCTATTTAAGAATAAAGAGTCAAGTAGTGAAAACTGCATGTCCGCCCAAAAACTGTGAAATTAGGAAAAAGATGTGTTTAGTAAGATCAACCTGGAGAGCAAGGAGAGATCTTTCATCATGAATGTGCCACAAAACATCCCCGCCTTTGGCCTTGAAAGCCTTCATATGCTCCTCGATATGGGCCAGGTCCTTATCCCTACACCCAGCATTCACCACAAGGTATATATGATCGTCCTTGACTTTGGTGATCACAGTGTCGTCAATTGCCCCTCCTTTCTCATTAGTTAACACAGACAGTGTCCCTGTGCCAGGAGCTAGCGCAGCGATGTCGCCAATGACCAGCTTTTCAAGGAAAGGAATGCAATCCTTCCCTTTAAGGCTAAGCCCACACATATGAGAGACATCAAAGAGGCTACCATTTTCTCTGCAGTTCACTGTGGACTCCATGATTGAGTCCTTGTATTGAATGGGCATGCTCCACCCAGCAAAAGGCACCATTTTTCCCCCATGAGTGACATGGAAGTCATAAAGCACTGTCTTCTTGAGATCAGCTTCACTTGCGAAGTATCGACGTGCGACAGCCTTCTTATCAGCCTGAGCAAGGTGGCGACGGATTGACTGGCCAAGCTGCCACAAACCTCCTCCTCTCATGTTTAGATGAAAAAAATCTGGTCAAAGAAATAGAAGACGTTATAAGTAAGATATCCAGGACAATTTAAGTTTTTTCCCCCTCTCTCGCCTCAGTTCCCATTCTCCAGACAACAGCTTTAATTGGATCAGGACAAGTGATGATGGGCATTGGTTTGGTAAGTGTACATGGTGACTTGAATATTTCGGCAAAAGGATGAAATGATGCATCATTAAAACAATCGAATGTGGAAAGAACAAGCACATTCTTTGACAGAGATTTTCCATGTTCACACAGGCAACTCCATAAGCAGCTTAAGCATTTCATGAAAGTCCCATCAGGTGCTATATTCCTCTCAGAAACTGGCAGCATTTAGTCATGCAAAACATCATAAGAACGACATCACAACCCAGACAAAACATACAACGAAAGAACAAATAATAGATCTATATCACCTCAGGCTTTCATCATATGTAAGGTCACAAGATAAGACAATGGTCATCAGCCCTCTAAATCTTAAAATTCATTTTGAGCAGACCAACCATATTGTCCAAAGATACTCTAAAACAGAAAAGAAAAACTAATGAAAGAGCCTCAGATTCTTTGAGAAACACAACCAACCCATCCAAAATAGCTGATGCCTTGATTCACCGAAAACATATCAAAGAGATATGGCTTTCATATTGCACACACATACACTACATGGTCTCGAAACTGAGAAGCAAACTCTGAATATCATTCATTTTCAACCAAAAGCACAAAATGACATTCAGATCCTATCAAAAACCCACTTTTCCCAGGACAAGAACGACCGTGCCCTGCAGAGAGATTCGATTCCCACACAGAAAGCACCGATCTTTCGCCAAGAGTTGATCAAAAAGAACAGAACCCAATTCATCTTTCAGGCATTTAAGCAAAAACCTCACGTACAGAGAGAGGACTCACCCGAGAACACGCTCTGCTCCTCGACGAAAGGCCACCAAATCTCGGAGCCCAGCAGGGCATCAATGCACGAGGTTGGTGATAGAATAAAGGATGTCCTTTTATGGGTGCTTCGTAATATGGTGGATAATTAACAAAAGGGCAGTCTTTTATCCTATTGTTTTTTGGGTTGGTGAGACAGGGAGCGCAGTGGGTGGAGGAGGGTTCCTCTGTTCAGATCAAAACCCATCGTTACCGAGTGGTGCTCGGCAACGGGAGCAACCCCATCTCTTCCCCTGGTGTTCCTGTGCTGCTGAGTCCCATGATGTTATGGTGGTCTTCGAACATCGATGGTCCAGGAACCAGACGTGCGTTTCCTGAGAAGGGATCTGTCGTTGGGTCGAGAGAAGATTGGTCGGTGAGCTTGGAATTCTAAGTTGGAACTGAATGTACTGGATTCTTGGTAGAATCTGACAGATTACCTAAGTGGCTCCAACACCAACGTGGAAACAGACAAAAGATTTTTTATTTTTTAAAAAGGAATATAAATCGCAGAAGTTTTTTTTTTTGGTAAAGATATAAATTGCAGAAGTAACCAGATAATTTTTACCTTACATTCGTAACCCCTTTTTTTAACACACAATCCTTCTATACTAGATTACCTCGACATGTCACAATATCATAAAACAATTTTAGGCTATTTAAGATAAAGGATGATTAATTTTAGGATGTATGGATTTCAAATCGAAACTTGAATTCCATGCTATCCAATTCGATTTCCAATTTTTCAGCCAGGGAATTGATTTTATTGACTTTGGAATAAGTCGAGACTTTTATTTTGCATTTTTTGTTTCGTATATTATATATAATATGCATGTGTCGAATTTGAATATAGTTTTTTTTTGCTTGATGACAATATGTCAAATTTATTTAATATCCAAAAAAATTATTTGTTTAAAAAAAAGTAGGAAAATCCTTACTTAAAATTAGTGGTAATATGGTTTGGTTCTAAATTCTATCTTAGAACCAACCTTATAGAAGATTCTCGAGTAGAACTAACCAATTTCAGGTATAAAATTGAGAACCAACCTTGATTCAATTCTCAATTTAGAGAATAAATCTCCTTGTGAATCAACTTTGCATTCCCAAGTTGAAAAGGTTCATTGAATTTGTCCTGTTTTGATGATGAAAAAAACCACGGTTTATCCACCGTTTTTTCTACCCTACTTTTGCACATCGGATTTCCACCTTTGACTAATAAGATTTTAGGAACATCGACAAAATACCCATTTTTCTCATCATGATATCTCCACCTAACTATGAAATAAAATTGGACTGCTTTTTGCACAGCACGGCGCCGTTTCCCTCTCTCCGAAAACTGCAGAACCAAGAAGAGGACAAAAAAAAACCAAACGAGAGACGACCCCCGCACGTTAATTTTCATGGCCAGGACAAAAAGTCCGAGAATTCGAGGGAGAGAATCCAACCGGAATCTCCAGAGCCATGCAAATAACTGGTGGCCGAGAACAGATTCCTTGCCCCGCCCCCCAAAGATCTTTGATGGCCATTGGGTCCATCCCCTGCTTCGAATTCTCTTCTTATCTCGACTTGGATGATGCATGCCGCTGCTCGCGGGGGAAAAACAGAGTTCCTCTCTCTTAGCATTTCCCGTGCGATGAGTTCGTCTCGTTCCTGACGAGGTGCGTGACCCCTGCTGCTCTGCTTTTCTCCGGATTCGCGTTTTCGGATGATGGGTCGTCTCGAGTTTCGCCGTTTATTGGGTTCTGGTTAGTGGGTTCTCGTTTGTTTGATTGGTTTTGCTGTGAACGATGTGTTTTTTGCGTCGAGGCGAGCAATCAAAAGGGATTGTCGATAAGGGGGGTGAGCTTTGAGGTGCTGATGCAATCGGTTCTATGTTGTTTTTAGATGCAAATGACCCCGCTGCTCTGCTTTTCCCATCGCGGATTCGCGTTTTTGGGTGATGGGTCGTCTCGAGTTTTGCGGTTCATTGGGTTCTTTTTACTGGGTTCTCGTTTGTTTAATTGCTTTTGCTGTGAATGACGTGTTTGTGTGTCGAGGCGAGCAATCGAAAGGCGTTGTTGATTGGGGGGGCCAGTTTGGAAGTGCTGATGCAATCGGTTCTATGTTGTTTCTAGATGCAAATGACCCTGCTGCTCTGCTTTTCCCCTTCGCGGATTCGCGTTTTCGGGTGATAGATCGTCTCGAGTTTCGCTGTTCGTTCTGTTTACTGGATTCTCGTTTGTTTGATTGGTTTTGCTGTGAATGATGTGTTTCTGAGTCAAGGCGAGCAATCGAAAGGGGTTGTCGATTAGGGGGGCGAGCTTGTACGTGCTTATGCTTGGTTCCATGTTGTTTTTAGATGAAATTTTGGTGGGAGAAACGTAGGACTGTGAAGTTTCAGCCTTGTTTTCTAGTTTATCTTCACTTCAATACTGGTGTTGAACAGAGAAAACAGAGGATATAAGAAGCGTTGGAATTTCTATAAGCCAATTTCCAATGATGTGAATGGCTTCCTTTTGTTTTTGTGGGCCGAATTTTCCTTTCTTTTCATTTTTAAATTCTTGATTGCCAATTTTTGATAGGTCAGGGCAATTTCCAATTATGTTAGTAAATGGAATTATGGATTTATAGATTCTTTTCTGGGCATGGAGAAAGTCAAGTCCTTTATCTGTCCATGTTGCTGAACTTTGGTTTTGTTGATTGTTGAAAGTGCTCAACATGTTGGTTTTGTTAATCTTGTCAGGTTTACAGTCATTTGTTTTGGGATGGCATGCTGAATGAAGAATTATCATGGTACAACCATGCTTACTGTAACGGGCAGTGTTAGCAATTACCAGGCACATCCAAAGAATCCGGTTCTGCATGAGACTGTTTCATGCGGAGCTAGCCATGTGATTTGCTCCACTAAAAGTGCAGTTTTCGTTCCTGTGAGGAGTACTAGTAACGTTTTGAATTCTTCATTTTCCAACAAAGGCCGCACTCAACTGCAGACCCTTCACCATGTGGCTTCGAAAAAATGGCTAGTATGCATGTTCTTTATCCCGAGTTCCAATTTTTTTCGTAATATCTCGATCTAGTTCTTTCTGGTGCTGAAGGTTGTGCAATTGCTGCAATGCTATAGTGCCGACTGGGTGACTCCAGTTCGTTTGATGATGAATATCGTTCATCCCGAAACATAGCCATCAGTCTCTTTAGGCGGTACAAGAATGCTGTTGATCGTGGAGGAGGTGACAACTTAAAAGTATATTTAGCAGTTTGCTGGATCTCTCATGAGTGAGCTTGAGTTGTTGTCTTTTGTAAGTCAAAACCTTTTCCCTGTATCAGGAGTTCATCAGTGCTGGGGTAAATGCATATGCACTCGGCTGCACCGACGAAGGATTGAGGGATGAACTTACTGATATGAAGGAATCTGGTGTTGAGATTGAAGCAATGCAAGCTTATGGTGGAAACACCACTTTAAAATCTAAGATCATCTCTGAGGAGGTAATTAATGATTAGAACCTGTAAACTTCATGGCATTCCAGTGTTCTTGGTGACTTTTTGTGCTCTTTAATCTATAATGATACTGTGCTTAGTTTATTCCCTTTCCAATATCAATGCATTTGACTGTTTTAAGATGTCCACTGATGTTCATTATCTGCAGATTGATGAGTGCATATTTTGGTTGAGCATTATATTCATTACCATCTTGTGCACGCCACAACCGACAGTTGTTAGATGGTCATCTACCCCACCAGTGTCGGAAGAAATACTACTCCAGTGGAAAGGATTCTGTGCTCTCATAGCAAATGCATATTATGTTAGGGGAATGGCATGGTGAGCTTTTGCTTTCTTCGTATCGTTATTATTGATTTCTGAATGCAAGCCTTCTCATAGTGACAAAAGATTCTAGAATGAAACTACTTGTCCTCGCATACCATGTTTTAGTTTTAGAATCTAATGTTGATACCGGTTGAACTGTATGATTAAATTAAGGCTTCCGGTGAAAACTCTTCAACTGGAGCAGATGGCTGTGATGGGCCGTTCAGAAGAGCCGTCAGTAGTTGCTAGCCGAATGCGTCTGGTGTTCAGTACTCTCGAGGTTAGCTCCTATTCTACTACAATTTTTCCCATTTCTGCACAAATGTTGAGAGAATGCATCTTCTGAAGTTTAAAAGACTGGAACACAGTGGATGTCCCGGTGTCATATCCTTCCACTACATGCATTCTCCTTGCCATGAAGAATACATTGACACCCTGCTTTCGACCATTATGTACTAAACTTCTTTATTGGCCATCCGATTCCCTTTCTTCCTTGAGTGGTCTTAAAAATTGGTTTGTCCTTATCTTATCCGATTTCTACGATGACAATGAATTTTGAGTTGATATATGCATATACTTGATGTGTTTTTGCTGGTGAGATTATTTATTGGCCTGTGCAGGTGGTGAGTCCACAGTGGCCAAAAGTCTAAGTGCTCCTGACTGAGGTGTACTCATTTTTCAAGCATATCATCCCTTGTAAGAACTGTGCAGGTTCGACCAAAAAAAAAAGAACTGTGCAGATTATAAGTTCCATAATGTTCGGTGACCCCCAGAAATTTTCACTAGTCATCGTACATAGTAATGTGTAATAATTACGCAAATTTGTGAATATGTCTGCCCAAATATCCGAGTCTAGGTCGAGGCCCTGCCATCGTTTTTTTTAGCTCATTCAATGTTCAGAATACCTTCGCAATTAGACAGATACAAGATGTGTAATTGACTTATTAGTTCTCATTCCTACATCACTTAAATGCCTTCTGCATTTGCACTGGCACTTGAAATTGATAGGAGTGATGCTAATCTTTGCATCACCAAACAGAAGAATATGGCAGAAACTTTCTTGGTCTTGATGTGGACATACAGATGGGAACTTTTAGTGTTTCCCGTCGCTGCTACGTTTGGCTCCGTCCCCGCCCCCCCTTCCAAATCCAATCCCAATGTATATGCCAAACCCAGTTCTAATACCATTACTTCCCCCAGTTGTCATCCCTTTAGCAGATGAATCGCCGCCCTTGCCACCGTTGAACTCACCACCCATGCCTCCGCCTCCACCTGCTCCGAAACCACTGCCTTCACCATGGCCATATCCCTCCCCTGAATATCCCCCGTCCACTGCCGCCGCGACCCCCACCTCCTCCACCACTGCCACCTCCTCCAGCAACACCAGTGAATCCTCCCTTGCCAAAGCCTCCACCGAAACCACTCCCACCACCGCCCCCACCACCTCCGCCTCCACCACCAGCTCCCTCTCCATTAGCTCCTGAAGCAAATTCAGCGCCAAAGCCACTTCCTTGACCAAACCCTTTGCCAGAGCCACTGCTGCAATATGCTCCACCTCCACCACTGCCACCTCCACCGCCACCACCATCGCCACTGCCGATTCCACTTCCAATACCACCACCAGCACCAAATCCACTTCCATGGCCAAAGCCTCCATCAGAGCCACCTTCTCCGCCTCCACCACCCTTGCCTTTTCTTCCATTTCTACTACCCTCATCTGCCCCTGCCCCTCCTCCGTAACCTTCTCCATGGCCATATGCGCCATTTCCTCCACCACTATCTCCTCTTCCGCTGCTGCCACCAACTCCACCTCCGGCTCCACCATAGCCTGCACTACCATTCACATTACCTCCCTTGTCAAAATTTTCAGCATACCTGCCAAAGAAACTTCCACAACTATGCCAACTTCTAAACGAGCAGTGCTCATCATCATCACCTTTGTCGACCATAAGCTTCCCGCAGCTTGATGAATGACGAAAGTTATTCCAATCAATTTCTCTGGCAATGTCATGGTCGACAGTACTCATGGAAACAACGACAGTAGAAAGAAGAAGAGCAAGGAGAAGAGCGCTGTTAAATGTATTCATTGTTCTTGACAGCTTGAGAGCTTCACCAAGTCAAGCCACCTCACTTGGCCTTGTTGAACTCAAGCCCCACAGCTCTAATAAATAAGCAGCTAGAAATGGAATCTGCTGTTGAGACACCATGCAGTGGTCCATACCCATTACAAGCCAAGGACGGTCCAATACATGCTCTCTCGGTTCTCAACTAGGGGTGAGCACGGTTCTCGGGTAGAACCGGGAACCGGAGAACCGGACCGGAGGGTCCAGTCCGGTTCCCGGTTCTAAAGAGACCGGTTCCGGTTCCCGGTTCCATTTTTCTAGGAACCGGCGTTCCCGGTTCCGGTTCTTATAGAACCGAACCGGCGGAACCGGAGGAACCGGAACCGGTTAGATATTTAAAAAAAAAAAAAAAAAAAAAAAAAAAACCCTAGAGCAACCACGTCATTTCCCCTTCCCCTTCCTTTTTCCCTCTCTTTCTTTTCCCCTTTTTCCCTCTCTCTTTCTTTTTCCCCCTTTTTCCTGCTCCCGTCACTTCCTGTCCCCCAACTTTTTTCTTTTCTTCTCTCTCTCTCTTCTCTTTCCCCCTCTCTCGGCCGAAACCCCACCCCTTCTTCTTCTTCTTCTTCATTCCTTCCTTCCTTCCTCTTGCTGGCTGCTGCTTCACCCACGACCACACCGCCGCCCCCACACCCTACTCACCACCACCTCTTGGCCACCGAAGCACCACCACCCACCGCTCGTCCGACGAGCCGTCTCGCCGTTGAGCCCGACAAGCTGTCGCGCCGCCCCTCGCCGCCGTGAGCCACCGCTGCCGTCCCCAAGCCACCGTCACCACCTCTTGCTGCCGCTCGCTCGGCCGTCCGGGCCGTCATTGCTCCGAACCGCCACCGCCGACGTGGTTGAGGCATCGGATCATCCTCAAGATGAAAGCGATTGGGAAGGCGGGGATCCTGATGGAGACATTATTTATGTGGAGTAGGTCTAACTGCTGCAGAGCAACAGCACTATGTTGCTAGACTGGGCATACTGCTGCTTAACCGGTTAGTTTGGTGTTGTCTTTGTAGGGAAGAGAATTCTTTTTCTTTTGTTCAATGACAAAATATGATAGCAATCGTATTGTAGGGTGCAGCTTAGCCATATTCTAGATCTTGTTGGAACAAATTGTTATTTATGTGCTATATTTTCATAGGATTGTATATGTTATTGTCTACTGAAGGAATAGCCAATGTGCCTGAAATACTTGGCACTGTATCTATATTATTTGCCACTCTACTCAACACTGCCCATTTGGGGTGAAGAATCTTCAGCTGATATTGATGTGACCATCTTCTTTTGCCTGCCTGAAATGGGAAAGAAATTATCAGCCGATTGATTCTCTAGTTAAATGCTAAACCCAATAGACAAGCTGAATCCTTCGTTGAGGCAGTTTGCAGTACATGCAGTCCAGGCCGTCATTTTGTTGTAATTGGTAAATCTCATGCATCAAACTAAGAAAACGATGATTTTGCACTTCTTCTGCTAGTTTACGGCACAATGAACGGATTTGCAACTGTTTGCTTGTCCCGGGATAGATACATTTACTGAAATACCATACGCATGCTCTTGTTGGGTTTTAAGCTTTCAAGTTGTTCTTTCAGTGATGCTACTTATTATTTTCAGAATGACAACTGAAAAGTCAGTCTCTCTTCATGCAGGTTTAGGGCGGTAACAATAAACCGCTCTTTGTGCAGGAAAGGAGGTTTCATAACATCATATGGACTTGAAATATATCCTGCCGATCTTTAATGCAATCCTCATAGTTTTGTCCTTGCATTTGCCGACCGCACGCCATGGCAGCTATATTGAGCTTGTACTTTGTGTATCTGAGCAAGTTGCCGTAACTTTCTGCAAGGAGCGCATAGCAACGACGTGGCACCTACTTCTTACCCACTCAAATCAAGAGCGAAATGCCAAGAGCATATGCTCATACAACATGCCCGTAGTTATTATTATGAAACACATTAACCATAAGGAATCACCAAATTATACGTTAGACAATGTTTTCTCTAGAAAATTATGAATTTAGTTGTCTATTTAGATGTAAAAGATTCATATTGTTGTGTATTGGCAGGTATTGAAAATGGAGGGCCAACTATTGAATTATTTCGGCTTCTGGATATTCACGCCCACTACGAAAATGAAAAAAAAAAAAAAAACAAAAAAGAACCTGTTGGAACCTGGAACCGACCCCGGAACCTGTGACAGGGTAGGTTCCAGGTTCTCAGTTCTAACGGGTAGGTTCCAGGTTCCAAAAATTGAAGAACCTGTACCCGATGGTAGGTTTCAGGTTCCGGACGGAACCGAACCGGAACCGGGAACCGCTCACCCCTATTCTCAACCACATTAAACACCCAGAGAGTCCCTTAGTACCTTCATTTTTATGGGTTAATTGTTACCATTTCAGTCATGAAACGAGTTGAATTCCTCCGGTTAAATACAGTAAGGTCTTTCTGCTGGATCTACATCAATTGACCTCTTTATATTAGACTTAGAACGATTCCCAAAAAGAACAAAAAAACAAAGTAATTTAGAATATACGGAAGGTATGTTGTTCCCGGTTGGATCCCACTGTCTCTCGCTTTCTTGTTATTTTTCTCGAGGGTGGGGAGTAGGGACTGTCTCCACCATTAGGTGACGTGAGCAGCAATCAAACTTCATAGTCTCTTTTATTTTTAGTTATTTTATAAATTTTTCTTAATTTTGTCTGGAAAACTAATTTTCATTTCCTTGAATCTCCTGGTATGTATCTTCCATATTTTTGCCATTTTGCCACCGGCCTAAATGAAACTAAAATTGCAGGCCTCTTTGTAAAATCACCATATTTCCATATGTCGCAAAGGGAGCACATATCATACAAAAGAAAGTACTTGTTCCATGCTTTTGAGTTTAATCAACTTTATATTCTCGAGCAGTAATTCCTCGAGCCGTGCATCGCATGACACTCAGAGAACATCTTTCCCGTTATGATTCGACTTGAAAGAAAAGAGGCAGTGTAAAATTCAGGAAACATAACCAAAAAGAAAAGAGCATCGAAAAAAAAAACAAAAGAAACGGCCATGGCGAGTCAGAGGAAAGATGCCCCGAAATTGCAAACTTTAAAAGAACAAACTCGTTACATGAATGTACACAGAAGGAAGAGTCAGAATCCTCGAACACGCATCTACAACCTATTTCTGTCCTAACTTTTTGTGAAATTGGGGGCAGACGTTTGAAAAAATCTTATCTGAAACAGGGGAAAATAACAAATGAATGAATCTCATCCAACCAAAGATCCACGGTCATCGGTCTGTAACTTAGCATGGCATCAACATAGGAATCGAAAAGAAAAGGGAGAAACGTGTGGCTAGAAGAAGTTGAAATGCCCTCACCAATGCACCTATCCCTCCACTTCTTGAGGTGATGAGCCCTAATTTGTTGGCTGCACCACTTGAGTCGGTGGAATTTGCCTGCCCCGTGTTGTTGCTATCCTTGCTGCACCCAAAGTTAGGCATTACCCGGTAATGAGAACGTCAAGAAGGATTCTAATCAAGCAATCTTCTAAGTTTTAACACATCCAATGAGCACATGCATACTGCAATATGTGGGGAGAATGAGATTTACCAACACAAGATAGTATAAACACAACAAAAGAAAGTACTGAAGAAATGGCCTTTCTCACCTTCCAGGAAAGATACAGTCTCCATGACCTGAATGAAACAATAAAATGGTCAGATGGGCTCAGAACTTTCAGAAGCACAGAGAACATAATACAAACAAGAAAATAATATTTCTTATTAAGATCTTGCGAATGCTAATTTTGTAATTAGAAGCATTGCACAGGAAATGAGGCATCTCTTCTAAGTTTATGGTCACTTAGGAGTCTTCCAGCTCAACCCAGATAAGGAAGATAAGAACCATCACGTGGACTAGGAAAAAGGTTAAATGACAGATCGAGAAGTTTGGTCGACCAATAGTACTCGCTAGTCTATTATCCTAAGACCACTCCAATTCAATGATTAGAGCTCAGGAAAGGTGCATTCACAAGGAAGTCCTAATGCTAACTTCAAGAACTACTACTTCTTCACAAACCCTTTAGTTACATTGAAGAAGAAAAGATTCATCCAATTTAGTCATATTCTTACTAAGACAAGTTGTACTCTTGGTCATAGGGAAAAACATTCCACACATTCGCCAATGAAGTCATAGCCCCTTACGAGCATGGCCAAGCACGGGCATGACACAAATCCAATATCTATGCAGTTCAATAAAGCAACATGGAAAAAGAAAGAAGAATGCCTACTGGGGTCCGTAGTGGTGATCATAGCAGCACCCTTGAAATCACAAGACCCAGAAACTTTCCCTTCCTTCTGGTAATAACTATCAAATGCATATGAAGCATGGCTTTTCACATTGTTTGGCTTAAAACAACTCTCTCCCGGCTGAATCCCTGTGCAATTTGCCTGCCCAGGACCACATGCCCAATCCAGTGCTGCTTGTAATGTCCTTGAATCTACACCGCCCATTGCAATACAGTATGTCTGGTTGGTTGTATCATTGGCCAAAAAGCCCCCGGTGTCTGATACATGCAGCAAGTAAGCCGTCGTCAAGTCCCCATTAAACAACCCCCAACTGGCTTCAGATACTGGAGGTGATCTAAGATCCTCATTGAACAACTCATATATGTACACATTGGACGTGAGCTCCGGATGCAGAGGAGTACCACTTTTATCAAGTACATGTTTAATCAAATTTGAATTGTAAGTATCAGCATAATCAATGGTTGCATAGGGCTCCTTTGAATCACCCTTCGAAGGCCATCCTGTCTCAGTCACGAGAACTTTGACATCCGTAATGTTAAAATTCTTCATCGAAAAATAGGCAGCATCGATCATCGCATCGAGCACATTAGTATAGTGAAGCAAAGTGTTGGGATCAACCATTTCTTTGGATGGAGCTATTGGCCTGAAGAGTGAATTTTCAAGAGGAACTACACCTTTATTCTCCATGAACACATAGTAAGGGTACAAATTCATCATCAATGGCGAGCCAGTCCTAGACAAGAACCGCAACAAAGGGACTATCACAGAACTAAGGCTCTGGTTAAAGAAAGCTTGAGAAGGTGGGAACGTGTCAAGAATCAGAGACGCGGCATGTGGGGTCGAAATCTTAATTTCATTATGCAAATTTGCAGCTACCAAAGCACTGTAAAGGAATTCAATTGCAGGCACAAGAATGGGAGCATAAGAGGGTACTGTGGTCAAGACTTCATCCCCAACTGCAATGCCTGTTATTAGGGTTTTCGGGTAGTAAGCAAGAACGTTTCGGCTAATCCAAGCAACAGCCGTGGCATTCGACGACCCGATTGCAAGAATCTGGTTATTGGGAACACTGATGATTACCCGAATTTTACTGCGAGCCAGAGCTGTGAGAATGTCCGGGTTCGCATCGTAGAGGCGCACGTGCGCGATCTTCTGCACTTGCAGAAACGACACCAGAGCTTCCGGGGAAACAAGATTCGAAACCTCCGTGCCTACGTTCAACCCCACAAAGGGTTCGTCTCTCGGGCCTCGGGTTCGCTTAATTTGCACGGCAAGAGACGACGACCCAGCTGCAGAACCAATTCAAGATAACCAAGAAGAAAGAGACCCAGTTAACGAAAATCCCAAACCCTCCCCTGTTTTCTTGAATTCCTCACGGGCTGAAGTGTCGGTTACGTCGGTTACCTGGAATTCCGGAGCAGAGCAAGAAGACGGCGGCCAAGAAGACGGGAACCATCCCAAGCTCGCCGTTACCGAAACACGGCACCGCGCGCTCCTTCATCGCGCAGTCCAGCTTCGGCTGCTGGCACTGGCATTATGCCGAACAGTTATCTTGCCTCACCTCGAGAGAGAGAGAGAGAGAGAGAGAGAGAGAGCCCAAAAAGTTGAGTTTGGATAGAATCATCGACAAGAATTGCTGCAGTTCATTCGCTGATGAATGCCGAACCTGGGTTCGGTTCAGCTGGGAACAGAACGTGGAAGTTAAACGTTTGAGGTTTAGCAGTGTTTGAGGATCAAGACGGTTAAAAATGCAGCAGCAACATCTGGACTCTCGAAAGGAGTGAAGCGATGGCGATGCAATGCAAAGTTGTTGACCAAGAAAACGAAAGGGAAGGGAAAGGAAAACGACACGCAACGTTTGGAATTTGCACGGAAAGTTGAGCAACGTGAATAGAACGCGTTGGAGAGCGGAAATTGCCAAGAAAAAGCAAAAGCCCAGACAAATCAAATTCTCAAAATTGTCTTATGTTTCTAATTTAAACAAGTGACATTTGATCTGGCTTTATGAAGCTTCCAAGAAAAACTACTTGTATAGTTATACTACCAATATCTCAAAACCAATACAATCATGTTATATTTATCCTACTAATTTCGATATCACAAAAAGTATCCAAAATGATGCTTTCGGGGTGCCATGTTTATCTCATTAAGAAAAAAATCTTAAATTTTTGCTCTCATGACAAATTTACCTTCAAAGGACAATGTGTGTGCTTCAAAGGACAATGTGAAAACACACGTGACTCACAACTAGAATGATGTTGGTCCTTCAGAGGCAATGTGAAAACACACGTGACTAACACACGTGACTAACAACTCGAATGATGTTGGTCCTTCAGAGGCAATGTGAAAACACACGTGACTAACAACTCAAATGATGTTGGGCACGACGTAAAATTCGGCTGTCTTGAATGATATAGTGAACCAAGATAGAGAAATTTGCTACAATTTGCTAATTTTTCCACCCAGAGAGCCTCACGTTTTGATGAACTAATAAAACCCCCCAAATTCGCCCTAAGATTTTGGTTATATGTACGAGAGAAAGAGCAGATTTAGTTTTGCCATAATTCTCGATCTCAATTTTGGTCATAAGCAATTTCCATTTCTTTGTAGCAGTGTGTTTCCATTGTTCAATATGAACGATTGTATAACAGGATCTCTCCATATGGTTCAACATGTCTGTTAATTTCAAGAAGGAACTAGTAGCTCTGTTGATGAAATAATCACATGCAAGAGCATACCGGCGTGCAGCAAATCCTGCAATGTTTTAGCTTTTCAGCTGCCATTCAGCAATGATCTATTTTCAATCATGTAGAGCAACTCATATTCATAATTCTTACGTTGGCAGTGCAAACAATAGATGCACTAGATTTTCAAGAACTGAAGAAAGAGTCCATCTTTTCTTTATTTGGTAAATTAAAGAGTACAATAAACACATTCTTGCCGAGTCGCTTCAACCCAGTCTTCCACAAATGAACTGCTTGAATAATGCAGTAGTCAAAATCAATAGAGCTTAAGAAAAGGCATGGACTAATGGTGGCGGCATCACTAGATGATGCAAGTTTGTTCGCATCTAAACAATAGACATGATGCCCTATGAGGCCTAGAAGAATGATTTAATCTCAGGCCTTTCGGTGACGCCTGCAGATCTTGATAACACGAAACTTGCCACCATGAAGAGGATCAAAGAATTGACGAAGAATGATCCTAACAAGGAAAGCTCCTACCAACAATAACTCTGTATAAGAATGGCAAATGCCGTCTTTCAACCCCTGCTTCTGGGGTATACATGTGCACAGATGGAGAGGTAGAGTTGGCAACAAAAAGCGGGTTTTATGTTCAGAATGTGAATCTGCATTCAGTTGCTCAAAGAATCACTCCATGGAATAATATCCGATGGATAGCAGCCAAGGACACGGAGGAAACTGGCAAATTCCTGCAAACAATTTAGGCAAACGAAAAAAAAGATTACATTCTTGTATTTTCTAGTACGAATTTGCCGGAGCTCTGCGTACACATTAAACAAGAGTGAGAGAGAGCTGGTTATGGCTAAATCATCGAATCTCGATAACACCTCAGATCGGGAAGTAAACTGAAAAATTGGGCGCGGCAAAGAATAAGACAATGAACTGCTTCCTAGGAATTGATACTATAGTACAATTTAAACTCTGAAGAACATCAAATTTCCAAAATACTGATCTCTAGTGAGATGTGAAACAACAAACCTGCAGATGTCCCAAGGCAAGTTGGGCCCGGGGCTCTGCCATGGACGCTTCAAAGTCAATGTAGAAAAGGTAGTCAAAGTACCTGCCATCAAATAGTCAAATAACAAAATAAAAAAGTCGTAATAAACTCTGCATCCCTGAAGAGTAGAAGATAAACCCTACTCTTTCAGAAACCAGAAATTGCATTATCACTATGTAATGGAAAACCAGTCGACAGTGAGACCACTCACTTGGCACTGCCTTTATTTGAGTCATCCACAACCCGTAATGGACGCTTTCTCTGAGGACGGCTCTCTATCTGAAATTTCACTAGAGAATGTAACAGAAAAATGTCCACTGGTGGTACAATCAAAGGCCAAAATCGACCACAGTAAAACGTACCTTTGTCAAATTAATGTCCCTAAGAGCAAAAACTGCAAGGGCTTTAAATAGTACACCGGGACCTTCTTCGAGAGTGAAAACAATGCTTGTCTGATGGGAAGATGTAAAAAGGGAAAAAAAGAGAGAGAGAGAGAAGAAAAGAAGAAAAACATTGTTGACGGTGCTATCAAGAGAATTACGTCAAAATGTCATTGCAGCAATGTAATACCTTAAAGGGTCTGTCAGTTCCTGGGATGATAGGCTCTCTCGCAAGTATAAGGAAACGGGTGATGTTATCATCATCATCCTGATAAATGTTAAGTGGAAACAAACCCAATCAAGTATGATCATGAGAAAGACAAATGCAAAAGAAACACATGCTAGACAAAACTTAAGACTATTAATGCATGATGGTTGTGCATAAGGGATGTGAAATGGTTTAAAATAAACTATTAATGTCATGGGATAATTCTCAGATATCTCAATGTTGGTGCATTAAAACTACTGTGCTGTATTGTTATCCTGGATATTTCTAATAATAAATGCACAATCACAGTGAGTTGCTGTAGCAAATAGACGAAGACAGATTGACTAATATTCTAAACAAGTGATTCACTATGGCATATGCATGCACCGAACAGTGCAAACTCCTCTATGTTCCCGGAAAACAAGCATCACCTGGATTTTTTCGGCAAGAATGTCGAGTCCATAAATCTCTGCTGCTCTTGAACTTGCAACAGCTCCAGCTTCTCTTACACCTTTTGAGGCGACAATCTATTCGGAGTATTATTGTGATGAAATCTTAGCAACATCAGTAATTTAAAATGATGCCAAAAGGAGACACATGACTTTTCAGCACGGTTACCTGAGCCGCCCCCGCAGTGTCTTCAGTACCTATTCTGACGACACCTAACTCCATTAGTGTCATCTCACATTGAGCCAGAGCCTGAAAGACATAAATTACATGTTAGATTGGAGACTAATAGGATCGTGTACATTTTCATGGAGAGTACGTAATGTGTAATACAGTCGGTAGCATCAGATAGATATCACAGTAAATACCAGCACATGAGATGGTTAAAACAAGTGACTAGGATTTGGCATCTATCTCCTATTTCTAGTCAGCAACCAAAAGGTTATGATCCAAACAGGCAGCTGTAATGACAGCACATATACCTACAGCTGAAAAGATAGTTTAACAGTTTCATCACAATTGATTTATGATCATATCTATTGGCCACAGTTTTATAGTATGTCATAATCAGTTGGTAATCATTACCCATATCCTGCATACAAGCAGGTCATAAAGTTAAACAGCCTTCCTTTTTAAGGAACCAGGGAAAAGGAGAAGGTGAAAATGGGAAAATAAGTGACCTGTGGGTGGCTCAAAACCCGTTTAATATCCTCTTTTCTTGTGCCAGGCAAACCCAGTAAACAGTGATTAACTTGTAATTGCACCTCCCCCACTATATGCAATCTATGACGAAGAAGCAAGTCATAGTTACGGTGGATGCTTCCACCTACAGAGTTCTCGATAGGTAAGACTGCCTTGTCAACTAGCCACAATTCAACTGCCTGAAAGAAAAACACTTAACCATATTTAGGTCTGGTCGTGCAAAATTATCAGTTGAGCATACACCATAGCAGTATCTTAAACCTTGAATGCAGCTTCAAACTCTTCACATGGAACTGTCTCACAATTTGGGTATGCTTTTAGAGCAGCAGCCTCACTGTATGCTCCGGGTACACCCTGCATTGATGACATCATAGTTCATAAATATGGCATTCTAAAAATATGAATGGGAAAAATAAGCAAAAGCTGGTTCTGTACCTGATAAGCAACTCGCACTTTTGAACCATCATTTGAATTAGAATAAAGGTCCAGCGCAGACAGTGGTTCTGCCATTTATACATGTGACCAAGTTTATGAAATTGTCAAAAAGACAGAGGAGAGAACTGGGAATTTAATATCAAAACCATAAATCTTAATATCATCAACTTACCGACATTATAACAGCCAATAGTATACTGTTAGGTTCCAATGGCATCCAACGGGATTTGGTAAGTGATTAGTGATCAATAATTTTTGGTCAATCAGAAATAAATGGTCTCCAAGAATTTTGAATATGCATTTGAAAAGATTTTCTTTCCGTTTTTCTCCATTAGTTGCTGGAGTGGAGAGATTTGCAGATAGTTGGGAGCAAACCTAGATCCCTTTTAACACTTTATCCCATGATATGAAGTCATTTACGGTCCTTAACTTGTAAATAGCATATCTAAAAAGCGCAAAACTTTTTCAGCACTTGGATGCTAACTAGTTTTTTTTTTCTTTTTTTTTTTTTTTTTTTCTCTAATCAATCAAGTTTGCATAGATAAATGCCACCTCCAAATACAACCAAATACAACCAAAATTTGTTCACTAAAGAATCTCATAGACCTACTACTTCTTAAAGCACACATCAGTTATCCCCTCCGACTAAGGCATATGCAATTCCTGATCTGAAACAACTTGCATTTTCCCTTTGATCAAGAACTTCTCAACTAAATGCGTAAGCATTTATTAAGGCAAACATAACTATCATGAACGCCATCCACATACTCTGGAGCAAGACTTCTTCGTGGGGCATGTCCTTTCTTTTTCACATCCATCGCACGTGTGAACCACACAATTATTCATTCAATCATCTTCTCCATAGCAAAACCAGTTAAACCATAGCAGATCCAACAACACCCAAAATGAAAGACCCCAAGCATCACATAACAAAACCCAAAGTCAATCTGCATTCTCCAAGCTAATTCAATTCAAAACACAATCGAGGCTAATCTTCAAACAGACATTAATAATAAACTCTCCCTCACTCCACATAGAATCTCAAAAGCTTCCAAGTTACATTAACCACATAACTAAATGCAAGGTGAAAACTACTCACTTGGAAGAAGACTCAAGTCCTTGTGAAACCCCTTGGCCTCCTCTTGCCGGGTCCTCTCAATAGCCCCAGACGACTCCAACCCAGAAGTCTGAGGCTTCTCATCCTCAACCGGAGTGATAGCTCTCTGAGCCAAGACCCCAACGCTCAGGCACTCCCATTTCCGAGGCCTCCCCGAACCCACCTCGGCGCTCAAATTCAGACCCAACCCACAAGTCCTAGCCCCGGAATCCGGGCAACCCACGTGAACCTGCGGCCCCGCCGCCGTCTTGGCGCAGACCCAGATGGGCAGCGCGCCCTTCGAAGCCATCAGCGCCACCATTCAATCCACACGACCGCACGAACGCGCAACCATGTGCTGCTGCTGCTGGGTTCGGTGGGGCATTGCGCGACGGGAAGGGAATCAAGAACCGGTGGCGAGGCTGCGGGCCACACGGCAGCGGGTGCAGACGCACGTAATCATGAACCGGCGCGAAAAAAAAAGGAAAGATTTTTCCTTCCGCTGGGCGGGCGTTGTGCAGAATGCGGAAGGAGATGTCTTGTGGGTGGATCTTGTTCCCTGCTTTCTTATTGAAACAGGACTTCTTGGAGAGAACAGAGGAGGGTAGGTGAGCGGAATGTTGGCTACACGTTTCCTCGGAAACGCATGGAAGGATAGATGGAGACACAGCAAGTTCTTGTGACGCTTTCTGGGTTACAAAAATAAGGACCCAGAGAGAGAGAGAGAGAGAGAGAGAGAGAGAGAGACTGATGGAGAGATAGAGAGGGGGGTAGAGAGAGAGAGAAGGTTGAGTTCTGTCTTCCTTCTCTTGTCGGCTGTCTCTCTGCACATGAGAGTTAAATCTGCAATTTCATCTTCTCTTTTTTTGGAAAAATTTGCCACCACTTCTTAGTGCAAAGCTGTTTAAATCCATATAATAAAGCTTGTGTATTTTTTTGCCAAATATGGAGAGCTTCCTTTTTTGCAAAAAGCAAGTTAGGGTACTCTTTATTGGAAGGAAAATTGTTTTATGATTTGTCAGTTACGGAAAACTAATTATGGTATAGAATACATCTTTTAATGACTCAAAAATGGTCAAAATGGAGAATAACAAGTTTGAATGGAGAGAAAGCTATTTCCCTTTTTAAGAAGGTAATCACTTTCTTTAAATCACCAAAAAATGAAAACTTCCGTGGAAATTGTTTCATTTTATTCGTGAAATTTTCAATAAAACAAACGCATTTTAAATTGATAACCAAACATTTTTGCCAAGAAATTTGTTATTGTAAGGGGAAGGTTTTGGTGAGGGAGTAATTAAGCAATCAACTAATTTTGAAAGAAGCAATCACTATAATTTCCCACAATTCGTTTATTAGTGTTAATCCCCTTGCTTTATTGCTTTATTTGCAAATTCATGTACTTGTAATATTAACCTAGAGTCGATTAACAGCCTATTGAAGTACTCTACTCAATTAGTTGCACTTTTAAAGGCTTGAAATTCCAGTTTTGGTTTATCTTTGTCGCAGTCGCAACCCCTTTATTTTCTACCTTTCTTTTGTTAAATATTTGCCAATAAATTTGTTATTATAAGGGGAAGGATTTGGTAAGGTAGTATTAGGCAATGGACTAATTTTGAAAGAAGCAATCACTATAATTTCCCACAATTCATTTATTAGTATTAATCCCCTTGCTTTATTTGCAAATTCATGTACTTACAATATTAACCTAGAGTCGATTAACAACATGTTTTAGTACACTACTCAATTAGTTGTACTTTTAAAGGCTCGAAATTCCAGTTTTGGTTTATCTTTGTCGCAGTCGCAACCCCTTATTTTCTACCTTTTTTTTTGTTAAATATTTGCCAATAAATTTGTTATTATAAGGGGAAGGTTTTGGTGAGGTAGTATTAGGCAATGGACTAACTTTGAAAGAAGCAATCACTATAATTTCCCACAATTTGTTTATTAGTATTAATCCCCTTGCTTTATTTGAAAATTCATGTACTTACAATATTAACCTAGAGTCGATTAACAACATGTTTTAGTACTCTACTCAATTAGTTGCACTTTTAAAGGCTCAAAATTCCAGTTTTGGTTTATCTTTGTCATAGTTGCAACCCCTTATTTTCTACCTTTCTTTTGTTAAATATTTGCCAATAAATTTGTTATTATAAGGGGAAGGTTTTGGTGAGGTAGTATTAGGCAATGGACTAACTTTGAAAGAAGCAATCCCTATAATTTCCCACAATTTGTTTATTAGTATTAATCCCCTTGCTTTATTTGCAAATTCATGTACTTACAATATTAACCTAGAGTCGATTAACAACATGTTTTAGTACTCTACTCAATTAGTTGTACTTTTAAAGGCTCGAAATTCCAGTTTTGGTTTATCTTTGTCCCACTCACAATCCCTTATTTTCTACCTTTCTTTCGTTAAATATTTGCCAATAAATTTGTTATTATAAGGGGAAGGTTTTGGTGAGGGAATATTAGGCAATGGACTAATTTTGAAAGAAGCAATCACTATAACTTTCCACAATTTGTTTATTAGTATTAATCCCCTTACTTTATTTGCAAATTCATGTACTTGCAATATTAACCTAGAGTCGATTAACAGCATGTTTAAGTACTCTACTCAAGTTGCACTTTAAAGGCTCGTAATTCTAGTTTTGGTTTATCTTTGTCCCGCTCATAGCCCCTTTGTTTTCTATCCTTTTTTTGCTCAATATTGCATGTATAATTCTATTGAAAAGGGTGTGAGATTTTGTAATATTATTGCCATCTATCTTAAAAACTTATCATGTTAAATCAAGGTATGATTAATATTTAAATATTAAAACGAAGCTTATGCTTAAACTTAAGTGTAAAAATTGAGTGTTTCCTTCGAGTAATACACTTTTTTTTTCTTTACTAAACTTTGAATTAAAATGTTTCAACTAAAATCATTTAAATCTCTTTGGCAAATTAAAGGTATGCATTCGACAAGTGTTTTTAAAAAAAGAAAAAGACATTGACCTTCTCCAACCCCGATTATTGCCTGAATCAGGTGATTAGGTGGAGTTAATTAGAATTGTGGCTACATTTAGGTGAGGGAGGTAGGTTAACATGTGCTCTTAATTTCCAAATTGAGGGTCTAGGTCGCTTGTTCAAAAAGGAATTTCCATTCTTTTGCTGTTGCCCACGCAATTGAGGATCTAACCAGGCTAAGCTTTGAAGGACTCATCCAACTAATTTTCTGCAATTTAACTTGACAGTGACAATTTCTGAATATCTAAATGATCATCGGAAGAAAGTTTGTTGATGATGATGACAAGTCCAAAGCGTGATTTATCAAGTGAATTTGTGTATGAATACACCATCCAAACTATATACAAAACCAAATTTCCGAAATTAGTGGTCCACCCTTTAAATAAGTACCCTAACTTGTAACATGTAGAAGACGTAAAGAGCATAATCAAATATAATTCTAAGGAAATTTAATATCTCTAAATAAATGCATAACAAAAGTTCTACTTTTTAATACCACACATATCACTACCGATATTCATAAATCTATCGTCCGCTTGAAACAACTCACATTCATTTTCTATGTGGCATACAAATAATGCATATAAAGAATTTAATTTATATATAAACTAGGCAAATTGTAAAAATATGAAAGAGTTACAATATACACATGTCGGTATTGCATAAAATGTTTAAAGCGATTAATAAGTATGAGATATCTATGACTGATGGCACCAGTAATATTATCCTTTGTTGCATTTTTATCAATATTCTTTACTATATTTTCGCTATATATTTTACTTTTTGTAGCTTTAATATTGCATAATATATTCTACAAATAGAAGAAAAAATATTCATTTGATTACAGGCAGTCACAAGATAAGGTGATAAAATAATGAAAAGAAATGGAGGGACCGAGGAGAATATAATAGTTATAAATACAACTAAAAAAATACACAAAGTACTGATTCAATACATTATTTAGCGTAGTTTAGATCTATCAATTAGCAAACTAACATGTGTATAAATATTAGATTCCGCATAATGTAAACATAAAATTATTTTGGTAGAGCCATTCTAGAGATATCTTTCTTCCATATCTCAAACATATTTCATATATTACATTTTCTTTTATATGAATTTTAAGATTGAATTAGAAACACATTTTTTAAATGATGAGGAGTTACAAAATCGATATTGAAATAGTGAAGAGAGCGAAATATTGCAAAATAAGATAAAATTGCTAAAAGGACTTGCGAACCTCTAAATTGCTCCATTTGCAGTAGCTTTCATGATATATATATACACACTTTATTGACCGACCTAACACAAAAGTTAGGCTTAACATGTAAATAATTTTTTGAACGTTGAAATAGTCAAAGTTCTGAACGTAGACTGCGCGGAATTTGGCTTGGCCTCTCCTCGCTTTGTCACTTTCAGCCCTAGATAATTATTTTTATGCATCTATCCTATTTTTTTGACAACTGTGAGTAAGTTATTCAAATTTTTTTCTAGTACTCTTATTATCATCATTGCTAAAAATTTTATGTTCCATTTAAGAAACCTTTTTGTCAAAGAAGTCACTGTGTTGGATTTTACATAACATTTATATTGTCATTATTAAATCATTAGTTTTAAGAATGCATTGTAAGCTAAATGTGTACACATGATTTCCACTAAAATGTCCATCGAGTCTATAGTTAACGAGGGAAATTTTACCTAGCTAGCACTGTGCATGGAGGTGGGGATGAGGAGAAGGGTTAAGGGTATGGGGGGTTGGGAATATTGTCCGGCCGTATTATCATTCCTACTCAAATGAGGTTGCGAAGACATCAAAAATTAAAAATATAAATTCTCTTAATGAACTCCCCAATCAGCGTGTACAATTTGTAAATTATAAATATGCAACAGGGAGAAACATAGATGTTGCCCTTCCTAAGTCGAGATTCTCCAATTGAATATTTAGTTTTACGCTTGTTACGATAAATTTTAGATGTTTCCGTAGGTCTAATCATTATTTGTGCCTAATTTCTGTGCTTTATCTTGAGTATCTTTTTCTGAGAAAACACACGAACGAACCCGGTAATAGAAGAATGCTAAGCAATTGAGGAGGGAGAAAATCGTGCTCTGCTAACGACAATGTCCTCAAAGTTTCGTGTTTGAATAATTTGACCACTTTCTTTTCAAGTCTTTTGGTGACGTAGCATAAAATATTAGATTAAGAAATTTCGAATTGTTACTATTTCTTTTTGCCTTAATAAAGTATTGTAATTATAAATTAATTATGGTAGAGCCGTTCTAGATGCTTCTCTTCAATATCTCGAATTATTTCTTTTTTTGTATAACTTTCTGCATTAAAGTAGACCCACTTTTTAAATGATGAGGAGTTATAAAAATGATATTGAAACAATGAAGAGAGCGAAAGGATCAAATATAATAAATAGATTATTGATGGGATATATAAAAGTAGTCATTTTGCCAACTAAGACAAAATGGCTAAAAAAATTTTTGCAAGACGTTGCATTATTTTTTTCCCCCTTGCAATATTTTTTTAGCCATTTTGTCTTTTAAATTGAAATTTTTACTGAGGTAGGAAACTTAGGAGTTAAGTTTGTCTCATTCATGCACCCAAATCCTATGGCAAAAAAGTTCTTAAGCAACTTTGAAAGCATGATAGTCAAGAAATAAATTGATATAAATGAGGGAAATTGTAGTTGATGTTCTCGAATTCGAACCTTTTCTCAATATGAGTTATTCTACAATGTTTAGTATAATCTGACCACCAAACAAAAATCCAACAACCCTCCTGGAGAGAAGCTTCCTAACATAGAAGTTAGATTTAATGTGTAAATAATAAGGAAAATGACATAAATGATCCTTGAATTATGACTCGATGTGCAATGTGGTCCCTAAACTTATAATTTATTCAATATGATTTATGAACTTTAACTCAATCTGCAATGTCGTCTTTAAATTTTTAATTTGTTCAATGTGATTATAAATTTTTGGTACATGTTTTATATAAAAATGTTCAATTAATTGAACGATAAAATTGATTATTTTCATATAGTCTAGGGACTTGTTTGAACATTTACAAAAAATATGGGGACTACATTGAACAAATTAAAAAAAAATTAGGGATGACAAGCTAAATTTTTTTGTTCGATTGATTGAAGGAATCTCTTTTAACAAAATAGTCATTGTGTTCAATTATACATAATATTTATATTGATAGTATTAAATTATTCATTTTAAGAATGCATATTGAGCTAAATGTATACATTTGATTAAAGATGATCTCCATCAATATGCCCATCGGGTATACAGTTAGGGAAGGAAATTTTGTCTAACTAGCCTGATGCGTGGGGGGTCGGGATGAGGAGCAGGGTTATGGTTACAAGGGTTGGGAACACTGCCTTGCCTCATTAGCATTTCTATTTAATTAAGGTCGTAAAGACGTCTATCCAAATTCAAGATATAAATTTCATAACCAACGCGGTCATCAACACATAGAATTAGAAATTATAAATATGTGCAAGGAGAAAGACAGATGTTTCCATTCAAATATGTCAATAACCATTGATTGTAATATACTCTAAAATCTCATTGCATGATTGACAACATTTCACTTCCTTTCATGGATTGTCCATGATTGGTCAAAGAGATAGCACCTGAAAATGGCAATTTCAAGATGAGCACTTGACATCCTTCCCGTTTTTTTTTTCTTTCTCTTTTTAGAGAATGTGTTGGAGTAAGCTTTTATTTGATGAGCTTTACTAACATAACAGTCCTTGGGATATTGTGAATCATAATTTTTTGAAAAAGTGAGTCCCAAAATAATTTATAATTATTTATGATTTAATTTTTTGTGATTTAAAATAAACTATTATTCTCACAAGACATTAAAGATCTGCCACGCAATCATTTCTTTTTATTTAATTATATTATTGTTCATGATAAATCACATTCCTTTAAATATATAAACATCACATTTTGATTTCAAGTTGTTAATCTAGACATGATTCATAATTTAGATAATTATTTGTCACTTAATTTTTTTTATTTTGTTTTAAGTATCTTCTTCTAACAGATCAAACAAACCAACTCGGTAATAAATAAAATGCTAAATACCCAACTAATCTAATAATACATGATAACCCTTGTAGATGGACACACACCAAGTAATTGCTAGAGACCAATTGCGTTAATTCCTTCCTTTTTTTTTTTTTTAATATCTGAATCACAGTATGCTCTTCGAATTAACGAAAGTTCATCAGGAATCACTTTATTATGACTTAATTTCAAAATCAGAACATGAATTTTCAATGACTACAGCCAACGCACCATGCGCAAACAAACAGGACAACAATTTTCAAATCTCGAGGACTTGGTCAGGTCCTTTTCGGGTACCAATTGTACCGCAATTTAATAGAAACGTACGACACATGGCCATTTGAGAACCGATTATAGATGATATTGGTAACTATATAATTGGTGGACCAATGCTGACAATTTCAGTTAGTTCAGCTCATCCACCGGTTTTCTCCTGCGGTTCAATTACTGCGCACTTCGATGGAAAATTTTGTCCTCCTATGTTACAACGACATCGCTCCATACGATTCCTTCTCTCCGAATAAATCGATAATAGCAAAATTGTAAAGATTGTGCGACACAATCATGTTGGTAATTCTGATCAAAAAAATCGGTCGAAAGAACTGAATTGATAAATCGTCAAAAGAATTGGGATTATTTGGTCTAAATTGAAAATTTTAGTCAATATATGATTTATCAATTTAGTTAAAATAATCCCAATTCTTTTGATGATTTATCAATTCAGTTCTTTCGACCGATTTTGACTGTAAATTACCAACATGATTGTGTCGCACAATCTTTACAATTTCGCCATTATCGATTTATACGGAATGAAGGAATCGTATGGAGCGATGTCATTGTAACATAGGAGGACAAAATTTCCCATCGAAGTGCAGTAATTGAACCGCAGGAGAAAACCGGTGGATGAGCTGAACTAACTGAGAATTGTCAGCATACAAACACACATTACATCATATATATATATATATATGTTGTTTTATGGCTGTCTTAATTTATACATACCACAAAAAAAAAAAAAGGTTATGTTATAATAACATAAACACACAAGTATTAAGAAGTTTTACTTACTATGGGTAATTATCACATTGAGTTAATTCTTTGCATAGTTCAACCAAAAAAAACTAAAGAAGTTTTGTAATTCCACGAAATCTGATACTAAAGAGATCTCATAAAACAATATCGAACTTGAAACTCCATGGTTTTTAACGCAAGATTGTCTTGCCCTCAGTTCAATTACTAGGCTTGTCTAAATAGACTTTTGCTTCTGTCTTTTGCTTCATTTAAATTTCGTGAACGAATTTGGACTTTTTTCTTTAACCCGGAAACATTCGAACCATTCACAGCATGCAAATATTGCCTTGTTGAGTCACATGCTACAATTTTTCAGTAATTTCTTAAATAGGGTTTGGAAGATAAGTAACAAATAACAAATTTCAACTCTTCATCAAAATACACAAGAATATCTTATCAATGTGCAAGACTATATTACTTACACATCTGTCCTCCGATAATCCTTTTTTTTTTTGGAAGAACGAAAGGCTGTGATTGTGGAGAGAGACACGCAGTCTAAAATATGTTCTCAAATAAATTTGACTAGAGTCTATTGGACGAACTAACACAGGAATCAAAGCTCGACACGTATCTTGTCCCCATCACCATCTACCCTTTTCACGTTGAGCTTCACTAACGTTGATTCCGACATTTAAACTAACTTTGAACTTTTCTAGGTCGAATCAAACGCCTCTAACTTTCTTGTCGGTCAGATGGCAAGAACTTTACAGTATTGAACCAAAATAAAAATAAAAAAAGTAAAATGAAATTACAGAATTGTCTATGCCTAGTTATGATACGACTGTTGCGGCGGGACAAGACCAAGTCAAAATTTACCATTGCGGAAAAAAGTTGAATTGACTGGACCCTTCCTGATCCGGTTACAATGTATCTAAGCAGAAGACAAGTAGCTTTTGATTTCGATTGCGGTGACTTTATGCTTGCTTTTAGTTGATGATTGCAACCGTTAGTTTAAATAAATCCTCCACCAAACTAAAGCATGCCTTCAGTAACCAGCATAAGATTACCGCTTCCAGTTTCTCTTCGGTTTACTGTTTCTATCACCCGATTAGCCCAGAGTCTTCTGGAAAATGGGAAGATCTAGGATAGGCGGCCAACCTCCTGGAGAGAGCGATGTGCTGCCTATTCCCTTGCCGTCCTAATGGATGAGACAGGTCCTCGACTCCGGTTAGGGGCGATTCATTTAAGAATGAGTTGGTTCTCGACCAAGAACCTGAAATATACCTAGTTAATACAAGTTCTAACCTTTTGGAACCGAGACCCTTTGGAATTGGCCTTGAAATCGAACTGGTGGATTTTGGGGTAGACTCAAGAACCAAATCACAAATTTTTATTTCATATTTGAAATATATTAAACTTATTTTCAGCATAGTTAGCACATCGGTTTCCCCTAACCAAATGTTTAAAGCGCTTCGAGGCTTTTCTAGAATTGGCTTGGGTAAAACATTATTGAGTAAAACCGGTGGGTCAAAGGGTTAACTTGGGACTAGACCGGTGGCTTTTGGGCTTTTATTAATAAGCCTACTTGCTTCACATAAGCACTAGCCTATTCGGTTTGGTATTAGTCGGTTTCCAGATTGAATTGAGTTTCAATGTTTGCCATAGTTCAACATAGAGGGGATGCTTACGAGATCACAAATTCGTTCTAAGAATGTTATCTAAGAGAAAAAAATGAGCATGCTATTCTATGAGCTTGTGAGATTTTTTTTTTTTTGGTCGAAAATGATAACTACTTTCATTCATTAAGTGCGAAAATTACAAGAAGTCGATAGGTAAGATTCCGCACATAAAATTTCTGAAAGAGCTGGAGGAG
Source organism: Eucalyptus guilfoylei (assembly GCA_016097605.1). Classification (NCBI taxonomy): domain Eukaryota; kingdom Viridiplantae; phylum Streptophyta; class Magnoliopsida; order Myrtales; family Myrtaceae; genus Eucalyptus; species Eucalyptus guilfoylei. Next base: position 43,841,099 of record CM027864.1, on the reverse strand, counting down.
GGGAGGATTTCCAGTGTTGAGGAAGTGAACTAGTTGGTGCATCTTCGCAATCAGATTAGCGGCGTTATTTGCTTCCCGCGAGCAGTAAGCTAAAGTCATCGATTTCGAGATGGAGAGCAGGTTTCTGCATTGTTCAACAATGGGCTTCACAGTCCAAGAAGGTTCAGCCCGGCCCATGATGTTTTGTTCTGCGGTTAAGCTGTCCGTTTCACAAACTAGTTGACCCTAATGTACTTTGTCGACTTCCTCCTCTTCCACGTGCAGTTGTTCTCTGAACTGTAGAAACTTCAACCCATGCAAAATCACTAGGGTTTCGATTTGAAGAGGGGAGGAAGCTCGAACCTGTTGCGCGAAGCCATCGATGAGTTGGCCAGCATGATCCCGCAAGATCCCGGCGACTGATCCTACCTGTTCTCCATGGACCCAAGAGCCGTCTACATTAAGTTTCAGCAGCCCTCTCTCCGGCGGAAGCCATCTTCGTGGTGAGTTCGGGTTTGGGGGTTTCGCTGCCTCTTTTTTGTTTTGCCATCTGTTGAAGTTTTGGAGATGTGCTTGTGCTAGGTCCACGATGGTGTTTGGATTCGGTTATTTGGCTCTGAAAATTGAGTTGTTGCGGGCTTTCTAGACGAACCACAGCACCGTCGCCACCAACTCCTTTTCGAGTAGGTCTCTGTCACCTGCAAAATTCTCCAACAACCATTTATCAAACCAGGTTATGCAGTTAGGATTACAAGTAAGATTGAGCCGTGGGTCTTTCCATATGTTCTTTGTCCATTTGCAGAGTAGGAACAGGTGCTCGGTAGTCTCCGGACGTGTATTGCAAAGCGAGCATATTGGGTCAGGTAACAGCTTTCACTTGTAGAGATTCTCTCTTGTTGGGACTGCATTATGGCAGATACTCCATATAAAGATACGCAACTTAGGGGGTATAGATAGATGCCAGAGCTTTGTCCACAATGTTCGAGGAGGTTGAAATGATGTTGATGCTCTGTTCTGTTCTGTTGCTTTAGTCTGTGCACATAATGTATTGTATCCGCTTTTGACTGTATACTTTCCGGCCTTATTGCCCTTCCACTTTAGTGTATCTTCCTGCTCGTTGGGATTTAGAGGAATAGATAAAATTTCATTTGCTATTCTGTCTTCAAATAGATTCAGCACCTATGTTTCTTTCCATCCCCTGTTTTCATCACTTATAAGTTCAGCTACAGTTCTGGGGTCATTTTCATTAGCCGGGCCACCTATCACACCGGATTCCAGCCTGATATTCTTGCCATCACCTACCCTCCATTGTACCTCCTTTTCAATGGTTTCTCGCCCCATTAGAATACTTTGCCAACCCCAAGATGGACGCTGTCCTTTACCTGCCTTCCACATATCTCCATTTGGAAAATAAACTCCTTTAAGTATTCTGCTCCATAAGGCTGAAGGAGACTGAGATAACCTCCAGGCTTGTTTTCCCAGCATTACTTTGTTAAAATTTATTAAATCTCTAAATCCTAGCCCCCGTTCATCCTTTCTTGTTTTCAAAACTTCCCACTTCTTCCAATGCAAACCCCTGCTTGTTTCATTTTGTTTCCACCAAAAAGTGGCGATTCTTCTTTCGATTGCTTTGCATATTGAGATGGGTACTTTAAAGAGCGACATGGCATATTGGGGGAGAGCTTGTACAACACTTTTGATCAGCGTTTCTTTTCCTGCTTTGGACAGAATTTGCTCTTTCCATCCCTCCATCTTCATGTTTACTCTAGCTAGGATCCAGGTGAACATCTCTTTTTTTGAACGGCCCCAATCCGTCAGGATGCCAAGATATTTTCCTGTCTTGTCTATGATCGGGACTCTGAGCTCTTTCGCTAAATTCCTCTTCAAGTTCAAAGGGCAGCCGTTGCTAAAACTCACTCCTGATTTATTTAGGTTAATTGCTTGGCCCGTAACATAACAATATTGGTTTAGGACTGCTGCAAGGTTTTGGCATTCTGAAATGGTCCCATCCAAGAAGAAAATAGAATCGTCGGCAAAGAGGAGGTGTGATAAAGTAGGGCAATGTGTATTCAAAGTTATCCCTTTTATGCTCCCGTCTTCCATAGCCTTATGCATTAGCCATGACAGAACATTCGACACTAGTATGAACAGATAAGGTGATAAATGATCACCTTGTCTTAAACCCCTGGAAGGTTTGAAATACTCCATAGGCTCACCATTTACTTTCACACTAAAAGTGGCTGTGGAGACGCATTGCATTATCAACCCTACCCACCTTAAATCAAAGCCCAATTTCAGCAAACATGCACTCAAAAAATCCCACTCCACTCTGTCATATGCTTTTTGCATATCGAGTTTCAGAATGGCTTGAAACTTCTTTTTTCTCTTCTTAATTCTGAGCTGGTGAATAACTTCCTGAACTATTAAGATATTGTCTTGAATTTGCCTCCCTTGCACAAAGGCGCTTTGTTCAGAAGTGATAATATCTGGTAGCCATCTCTTCAGTTTGTTTGCCAGCACTTTAGCAATAATTTTGTAGCTAAAATTACATAGGCTAATAGGTTTGAACTGGTTTATACTTTCTGGATTTTTGACCTTTGGTATTAGGGTGATATGTGTTTGATTTAGGAAGGTATCGAGAGTACCTGTCTCAAAGAAAAGCTGTACTAGCTGAAAAACTTCATGCTTCAGTTCCTCCCAATAGTGCTGATAGAATTGCCCATTTAACCCATCGGGACCTGGTGCTTTGAGTGCACCCAACTGGAATACCGCCTCCTCTACTTCTTCTATTTTCACAATTTCCATCAGATATGAGTTCATTTACTGGGCTGGGATACTGATCTAGCATCGGCTGAAAATTCCTCGAGCCCACGGTTTCATAGAGTGTTTGATAAAAGTCCCTGATATGTTGCTTCAGCAGATTCGGTTCCCTGCACCATGTATCTTCATTAACCTTTAGCATTGTTATTCTGTTTCGCTGCCTTCTTTGCACTATTGTGGCGTGAAAGTACTTGGTATTTTTGTCTCCCCATTTAAGCCAATTAATTTGCGCCCTTAGCCCCCAATACTTTTCCTCCTATCTCCATAATTTTTCGAGTTGATCCACTACCTGTTGATATTCCTCCTTGCTGAAATTTTCTGACTGTCTGTTAGTGAGCTCAGTTAATTTCCTCTTTAACTCTCTTATGCAAATAGCAGCGTTTGGAAACTTTTTCTTGCTCCATCTTGCTAGTTCTTTTGAGACATCTTGCACTTTGTCTGAAAAGCTGTTTTCATTGAAGAGATTGCCATCCCATATTTGCTTTATAATCTCCTTACATTCTTCTTCTTCCAGCCAATAAGCTTCAAACCTAAATTGTTTTTTCCATTTCTGATTTTCAGGGTGCGTTACTAGAAGAAGTGGACTGTGGTCTGAGTCTACAGCAGGGAGAGCCAGAGCTTCAGCATTTGGGAAAGCCACCCTCCAATCCATGGTACATAGAGCTCGATCTAATATTTCTTTCACCAACTCCTCTCCTGCTCTATTATTTGCCCAAGTATAGGCACAGCCTTTACTTTCGATATCTATTAGGGAACAATCATTCAAGAGTTGACGAAACGCTGCCATTCGGTAGTAATCAGCTGCTCTTCTGCCTTCCTTCTCCCAAACATAAAGAATTTCGTTAAAATCCCCCATACAAATCCATGGGAGGAGACTTTGTGACTGAATTCCCCTTAGTTTGTGAGATTTTTAGTCGCCCCTTCTTCTTTTTCCTTGGATGGTCTCCTCCCCCACCTTGCTCCTCGGCCTGAAAAATTGGTGAAACTTCTGCATCATCCTGCGCCTCGCCTCCTTTGCTACATTGCTGCCCATCTCGTTGTTGCTGGGTGATGCTTCTGATGGAGCTCTCCCGGGTCTTCCCTAATGGTGCGGCTTGTGTTTCCAGCTTGGTGTCCCTCCTGTTTTGTTCCTCTTTGTGTCTTTTCCTTGTGCGGACCACAGTGTTGTGTGCTCTTCCCCCTCATCTTCTTTGTTGGCCGCGGTTTTGGCCTTCTTTTGCTGCTGTTTTTATTTGCATTGTATCTCTCTCGTAGCTCTTCCCTCCCTTTTTCTCCCCCTAGCCCCCTTCCACTCGTTTGGACTTCCTGTCTTTTTGAGTGTAAGTTGGTGCCGGGGTCCCCTTGCTGTATAGCTTTTTGTGCAAAGTCTATATACTTCTTACCTTTTACCAAAAAAAAAAAAACATACTTGTCTTTGTGATTCTCAAGTTGAACTAGAATTGATGCTTGCCCATAGTCTCGATGTACATATATACTTACAATCTCACAACGAGTCCATTCTAACAATGTATTTATGAGAAAAGAAAGAGTGGTATTATGTAACCTTGTGAGATTAGCTTGATCATTAGAATGTAGACGTGTGTCATTGAGATACCGCACATGTTTAGTTGCTCATATCATTTTATGCAAATAATCTCACCTCAGGTCTAGGCTTGCTTGTATTAGTCGGTTTAGGGGGGTTAGTAAGGTACTTCATAGGCTCAAAAATTACCGAAAAATATGAGCTTTCTTGTAAAAAAATAAATAAAGAAATCATGGTAATATGAAGATAAGTAAAAGGGAACGCATCAATTTTGGGCCTAAGGTTGATAAAATATAGAAAAGTGAATGCAAATTTGGTCAACAGGGCAAGCCCAAGTTCGAATCAAGAAAATGTTGCGCTGCACTAGCCCGCCCATAAAACATAATCGGGCTACATTGGGCCCATGAGATAGTCCCCTGCGCGGGTGCAATAATTTATCCCATCATCAAAGCAAGTTTCATCTCATATATAAACGAAATCAATCGTCCTATTCACCCAAAAAAAATAAAAATAAAAAAATCAATCGTCCTAACTAAACCCTAATTCATAGAAACAATTTACAATCGATAATATGTCATTCAATCGCGCTGTCCAGATTTAATTTTAAAGAAATCCCCCAACATAGCACATAAGGTTATAATCAAGCTAAGCCGAGTTGATACACTATCTAGAGATAGACATCACATATCTATGTCAAACGTAGTGGAGACTCTCCCCATACTCACTCGTCTAAAAATTTGAAAGTAGTTCATCATTTTTAACTTTGTTACATTATTTTGGCCTAAAATGAAGCTTTGCGCCCGTTAAATGTGTAAGAAAGTTTCATTTGAATTTGCCTCCACAAATTAATAAAGCTTCATACAAAGTATCCTAATGGATCATTGCGATGATGAATATCTGTGATGAGGATGGTTGGGATGAGATTGACTAGTGAAATTTAGGACTTGATTGCATAAAATACTCGGATTTTCGTAGTCATGAGCAAAATCAAAATAATTTTTCCATCGTGCTGCCCTCTCCGGATTGAAGTTGTAGCTCCGGCGCTGCTCACAAGAGAGGGGGCGGAGATCTGATGGGGAAGCGAGTCATCGGGATCGGCAGAGATTTCAACTTCCTCTTGGAGTAGTTCTTGGATTTCTCTACATCTCTTGCACGGCCTTTGCTTCTTGAGCTGCTCTGTGATTCATCCTTTCCTTCACAGTTGATCTTCTTGGAGTAACGAAACCAACCCAAGAAGCTTGAGAAGATTCTCATGATGATTGGTGGCGGCAGCGGTGGCGGCAAGGAGGTGACGACAACGGCGATGGATTTATAGTCGTCGAGTCTTCTAGCTGAAGAGCTGACAAGAACAAGTGGAAATGCTAGCGAGTCTCTTCCTCTGTTGTGAAGCGAATTACATGCTCTTCCCTTGTGTTTATATAGAGAGGTGTTGCATGGGTTCCCCACGAAGTATCTAATCAATTTAAAGGAGGGGGAAAAAAACTAATGGTATGATACTCCAACTTTTCTGACACGGGCGGGCGTAGGATCTCCAAGAATATTCTAAGTCAACTTCCTCCTGAAAAGACCTAATAGTACATTATAGTATAGTATGCGACATGAAATGATTAGTGAAACGGCCGCTTTCGAACCGGAGAGAACGATAAGCATGAACCCTGAAGTCAGGCGGGCTCCTGGCTAGCTAGAACCTCCAACAGTTAATGCGGCTACTTAATTGATCCGGGCGGCAGGGTGACATCGCACGCCATGAAAAGGACGAGGAGTTCGACGTTCAACGGGGGTCGAGAGGTCGATCAGAGTCGACGTCCAACGAGGCTTGAATTTCATGGATGTGGAAGGATCGAGGTGTGCCCGGAGGCTACGGCACTATGATGTTGCTGCTGCCTCTCCATTGGCTTGGTGATGCGCAAGGCACCGGGCACTATCATATCCAGGAACTGACGTGTGCTCGGAGGCTACGGCACCATGATGTTGCCGCTGCCTCTCCATTGGCTTGGTGATGTGCAACGCACCGGCCATTATCATTTCCAGGAAATGGCAAACACCTTTTAATACCATTTATTGGATAAGTGAAATGTTTGGCGCGTCTTTGACAATTTGTCAATATAGTCTTTTCGACTCATTTTGATCAGAAATGAATGACGTGAACGTCGACCATTCTATATGACATGATCGATACTAACATGGATAATTTTCGTAAATTATATATATATATATATATATATATATATATATATATATATATATATATATATATATTTATTGTGGGCCACCAAGCCTCTTCAAGATTTAGTGAGGGCGTCACGCCCCTCACTAGCCACAAAGATGGCTCATGGCCCCTCCGCCAAATCTGGTGAGGGCATAATGCACTTGTTAGATTTGTCACAGCCCTTGCCTAGCTGGCCACCGTTGAGGTCGTTGACCATTAGAAGGAAATAAGAAAGGAAGAAAGAAAAAATAAAAGAAAAGGAAGAAATGAACAAAATGAAATTTTTTAAAAAATTATTTGTGTCGGTGTTGATTATGCCACATAAGATAACCGACATTCACTTTATGGTTTTTAGATTATACTAACAAATTGTTAAAAGATTTAAGATTAAATTGGTCAAAATGAATGTTTATGAATGAATTTGAGAAAGAAATATAAATGATTATAAGTTGTTTCTATTCAATTTCGGCAAACAAGATACTTACGATGCTAGAGTTATTGCAATTACTAAAATATGATTTTATCCAATTTATTATACAGCAGTACTACGGTACACTGTACATCTTAATAAGGGATTTGGGCATTTAATAAGATGGCGTTATTTCCACCCCTTAATTCAACGGCCTTTCCCGCTCCAAACGCTACTACATCTACAAGCATAGTTCAGAGTGGAAATGGAAAACACGAATGCGACCTCTGCCATCTAAATGGTAATCGTTCTCCAATACATGTTTAAACATCAAAGCGAACAAATACAATCTCGACCGTATGGGTGGCGCCGAGCCAGCTTGCTGCACGGTATTAACATCACACAGAAGATGTTTTCTTCGCAATCATCGACCGATCGCATCTCCGGTGTGCGCGGGGAAAACGGTAGTTCATCGTCCTTCATTCTCCGGGACTCAGAGACGAGAGAGCTGAGATCCGATGGGGAAGTAAGCCATCGGGATCGGAGGAGATTTCGACTTCCGCTTGGAGGAGTTCTTGGATTTCTCTTCATCCTTCGCATGGCCTTTGCTTCTTGAGCTCCTCTGCGGCTGGTCCTTTCCTTCGCAATTGATCTTCTTGGAGTAGCGAAACCAACCCAAGAAGCTCGACAAGATTCTCATGATCGGCGGCAGCGGCCGTGGCGGCGACAAAGAGATTGGCCTGATTTTTCTATGACCCTTGAAAGCTGAAGAGCTGACAACGACAAGTGGGAAAGTTGGTGAGTCTCTTCTTTTGTTGTGAAGCGAATTACATGCACTTCCCTTGTGTTTATATAGAGGGATGTTGCTTGGGTTGCACGCGCAGTATCCATCAATTTAAAGGAATTTTTTTAAAAAAAGTATAGTACTCCAATTTTTCTCTCATTGGGCGGTATAATATACTCCATAAATATTCAATGTCAACTTCCTTGAAAAAGATGTAATAGTATAGTATGGTATAGGACAAAATGATCACTGAAATGGGTGCTTTCGAACAGGGAGAACGTTAAGCCTTGCGACAAAGAGATTTCTTCTTCTCTCCCATGTGGTTATAAGTATGAGCCCCTAAGTCAGGTAGATTTTTGACTAGTTATTATCTTCGACATTTAATCCGTGCATGAGCCCTCGAGCTCGGATTTTTTGGTTATCGATGGAAGAAATAATTATGGCTCAAAGCTCATGCGGATTCTCGGTTACCAAAAAAAAATAATAAAAAAATAATAATTATGGCTCAAAACCCTACATTCCGTAGCATATACAGGTAAATTTTAATTAATGGATGGGAGGCCAACTGGGCCGTCGAGATTCAGAGGGCAAAGGAATGGGTTAAAGGACCCGTACCACCCAACTTAAATTCGAACCCATCCGGACTCAGTCCTAAATCATCCTTATGTCTTAGGGGCTATTGCGGACCTCGACAACACATTAGACCTGAACTTCGGTTTGCTTGATGATTTGTCTCTAGGTTTAGGGCACTTCAAATAGACAGAGTAGGTGCAACAACTGTCCTCAAGCATTTATTAAAGGAACAATTCATAGGATTCTATTCAAAATCACGGATTCTTTTTTGGATTGATTTTTTGTATCGCGTGGTTGGAAAAATGAGGTGTCTGTAATCAGATTAGGTAACATTTTCAAGCCACGAGGTTAAGAAAACCAAGGAGAAGTTTTGTGTAATTGCAAGGGGTTTTAGAAAGGGACAACGATGGGATTAGTCATTATCCTTGACTCCCAGATGGCAAATGGGACTGCAATTCTATGGTCAATCTTTGTTTGCCATCTTAAGTTTGATTAGTGCTGTAATGGGCTCGAGTATTCTTGGTCCCCACGTTCTTCCTTCTCATTGCGCTTCCACGTTGTCACGTAATTAAACGTACATTTTCTTGCTGTTTGTTTCTTGATCACCAAGACTCAGATTGAGCTCACTTAAAGAATAATCCGGCCGGCACAATAAAGTTAATTAAAAAATTCGAAGGGGATAGTTAAAGGGCTAGTCATAAATCTCCTCATCGTGTGATAACACATTTGACTAAAAATATACTCGAATCATTCCGTTAATTCCGCGAGTTTTAAATAGACTAAAAAAATGCCATGCGACATTTTCTATTATTCTATCAATTCTACGTGTGAACTAACATAATAGCTAAATTGGATGATTGTGATGAATTTCAAGACTTAACTGCATGAAATGAAAATTTCTGGACTAAAGTAAATTCAAAATAAAGTTTGATTTTTGAGGTGAATATCGCTATATACAGTGTAGATCTAGCATATGGTACCATACTTTTCCAGTGAATCACCGAGCGAAAATATCAAACTAAATTAGGCCTATGAAAGTTAATTCTGTATATGAGGAGTTATAATAATATACATTCGGCAATAGATCACAAGATCCCATGAGATATTTCTAGGGACGACAACGTTCTTAAGTAACACGAACAAAGAAAAGAGCAGAGTGGATTGAAGAAAGCAGTGATTAAAAGTCTCCAGAAATGAGATAAAAGGATGTTTCAATTCATCTTTAGAGGAGATGATTTCCTAATTTGTAGTTCATTGATAGTGTTAGAATATTTAAATATGAATCAGGCTCTCATCTAATATTCGTTTATCTTGCATATACATATGTGAATCTCGTGTGGATTTCATGATTCCATAAGCGAACGCAACAGATAAAATAATTTCACAAAGACTGGTATGCAAAATGTTATGCATGTACTGGTTACCACTTGTTTGTGGGAGAATTACCATTAAATACTAAGCTTACTATACAAATGCCAATTTAACTCTAAATTTTTCAATTTTGCAAATGGGGTCCTAAACCTTTGTGCAAAACATTGATGTAACCTTCCAATTAAATGCCCCCAGAAATTGCTAAGTGACTATCTACAAGTTATTTATGTTAGCATGCCACGTAGGATGGTAAGCTATGACTGAACACCACGTCATTAATTTCCTGCGGCAATTTACCAGAAGAATTACATTGAAATTTTAAGTAAATGTTCAATACTGCGTTAGCAAAATTAAATAAAACCGATTGGCGTCCATACAAGAGTTATGTGCACAACGGTCATCATTCATTTGTTGTTGTTGTTGTTGTAGCATTTTAAGGTGACATGACATGATATGACCATGTAAATGAGTATGACCTATGGCTTGTTACTCATGATCATTGTCGTGATTCATGTCATTGTTATCAAAAACAATCCTAATTTGAAAACAACATGGCCAACTTGCAAACGAATACAACTTGTGAAGTTTGGGCCAGCCCAAGAACAATGAGAGGACTTTTAACATACTTGTCAACCATGATTTATAGTCACACGATCCGATTCTATCCTTAGCCGCCTCAATCAATACACTGCGAAAGAACGATTAGTCGTGTTCGAAAATTGATTTAGCGCATTTCCTTGTCTTCTAGTATATATTCAGATTTATCATTAGGGATTCAAAAAAATATTGCCAGCTTCCAAGGAGATGGAGGATTCAAGGGTCATCGTCATGACTCGGTCTTTCTCCCCAGGTTCCTCGAAATTTCTCATGGATAGCCGGTAATCAGCCGCCAACAGTTTATATTATTGTATGCAATATTCTACAAAACATACGCCAAAATTTTTTTTAATAAATTTTTGTTTGGCAAAAGAAAGGTAGGATGGGGCTACCGTGCCGATGACTCCTAGTACGTCACCATAGGAGTTTCACACTCTCTATCAGAACATTGGATTTGAGTTATAGCTACTGCTCTTTTCGAACGAGCTTGGATAAAACTGGAGTTATCCTATAGTTAGGTTTGCAGTCGAAAAATTGGGATTTTCTTGGAGATCGGGAAGCGACCGGATTGATTCGAACTGGTGGCCGATAGGACTCCAAACCACGCGACGCTACGTAATTAATTGGGGTGGCAAGCAAGAGACGTCTCGTGCATGAAAAGGACGAGGAGTCGATTTTCACGGGGTCGAGAGGTAGGTAAACGTTGGTGTTCGGCGAGGTTGAATCGCATGAATTTGGACCGAGAAAAGATGTGGATGGAGGGCTACGGCACTGGGATGCCGCCGCCTCTCCATTGGCTTGGTGATGTGCATATGCGTGCGAGACTTTTTCTCAATTACCCTGTGGTAAACACCATTTAATACCATTCATGGTACAAGTGAGTTGTCCCGAGTCTCTCTAACAATAATATAGTCTTTTGAACTAATTTTGTTTAGAAATCACTGACATGGATGCCGGTCATCCTATGTTACCACACCATTTAATACTATTCATGGTACAAGTGAGTTGTCCCGAGTCTCTCTGACAATAATATAGTCTTTTGAACTAATTTTGTTTAGAAATCATTGACATGGATGCCGGTCATCCTATGTGATTCGGCCAATACTAACGTGGATAATTTTCGTAATTTTTAAATAATTTTTCTCAATATTTTCTATTTTTCTTTCTTTTTTGACTATGGTTGGCAACTCTTGTTAGGATTAGGTGAGGGCATGGCAGCCCTTGTTGGCCATAGAGAGGGCTAATGGCCCGTTACCTAGGTCAAGTGAGGGCGTCGCAGCCCTTGCCTATTGGCCGTTTACCTCCGTTGGCCACCACTGAGGTCACTAATCGGCGGGAGGAAATAAGAAAGAAAGAAGGGAAAAAAATGAACGAAATTTAGAAAAATTACAAAAATTACAAAAATTATCTAGAGAGTTGGTCATGACATATAAGAGTGTCGGCATCCACGTTTGTGATTTTTTCGAATTTCAGTAATAAATCGTCAAAAAGTTTAGGATTAAATTAACCAAAATGAAATGTTTACGACTAAATTGGCGTATGTATTATGGGTTTAGGACTTCTTGGTAATTCTTCCTAATTTCCAATTTGTTGACCGCTTTGATTCGTGCTACATGTTACCTCGTTCGTCTTCTTGCAGAGCTCACTCTACTTTCTTCGCATGCCATTGCCAAGAGACCAAGCTCACATACTATGTACTAACAAACAGTGCATACGTATATGTCTCCAAAAGAGGGTAAATGTACATGGCAAAGATTAAATGCCTGAGAATTGCAAACTAATTTGTGAAGGAAATGTAAATGATTGTAGAGTATTGACAATCAATTCCAGCAAATAAGATACTTCTGATGTTCCAATTATCGTGATTATCAGATTACGATTTTATCCAGCTTATTGTACGGTAGTACTATGGTACACCGTACATCTTAATAAGAGATTTGGGCAAGCATAGTTTAGAGTGGAAATAGAAAAATACAAATGCAACCTCTGCCACATAAATGGTAATCATTCTATAACACATGTTTAAACATCAAAGCAAACGTTCTTTTACATTCAGCTCCCTTCCACTTACTCTGACTGTCCCGTTATCTTGTTGAGTGCAAGTTTTGTGGTGCCGGATCTTTTGTAATTGTTGGTTCAAGCTATATATTCTTACCCTTTACCAAAAAAAAAAACAAAAAAAAAAACATCAAAGCAAACGAATACAGTCTTGATCGGATGGTCGTGCCGAGCTAGCTCGCCGCACGGTATTAGCACCACATAGTAGATGCTTTCTTCGCAGTCATCGACTGATCGTACCTTGGGTGTGCACAGGAAAAAGGTGATTGATCGTCCTTCATTCTCCGTGACTTAGAGACGGGAGAGTTGAGATCCGGTGGGGAAGTAAGTCGTCAGTATCGGAGGAGGCTTCGACTTGCTCTTGGAGTCGTTCTTCCTCGACTCGCCTTTGCCCTCGACACGCCCGTCTTTGCTTACCGAGCGGCTCTTGTTCGAGCGATCCTTCCCATCGAAGCTGATGACTCTGCCATTTGAACGATCGGAGAAACAACTGAAGAGGGTCGAGAAGAGACTCATGATCGATGAGGATGGAAGCAGAAAATATTATTCTGCGAGCAGAAGAGGCTGAGACAAATGAGCACTTGGCAGAAGCTGTCGTTGTACTAGCTAACTTTGCTGAGATGTGGTGAGAAAATTCACGATTTTTTTTCACTATATATAAAGACATGTGGATGAAGCTTTGAAGAGACCTGGCCTTGGCTTCCAGGGAATTGGTGGGTTTCCTGTGTCGCTATCATCTACTCAGTCTTCCTCCTCCTTAGGTTCTTGGAACTACTTAGGTTATAAATTGTGCTAATCACAAAAAAAAAAAAAAAAATCTTAAATCTATTTTAGCGATATCAATTTAGTTCTAAATTTTTTAATTTGACTAATCTAGTCTTAAAGCTTTTTACAATTTGCTAATGAAGTCTTTTCAATCAATTCTAACGAGAAATCACCAACATGGATGACGGTTGTTTTACGCAGCACGATTAACGCTAACGTAGACAATTTTTGCAATAATTAATATAAATTTCTTAATTTTTCTTTATGGATTTTTTTGTCCTTTTATTTTCTTTCTTTTATTCATCAGCAATTTCTAGTCAAAATTCAAGATTACATTGGCAAATTATCGAAATTTTTATGAGTAAATTAGCCAAATTAAAAATTTTTGAACTGAACCGTCATTCGAACACCACTATTTCAAATTAGCTGCTCATCAATTTGGCCCCATCGTTAAACGAATAAAAGGACCAGGAGTCACTTTTGAAGTGGTCACGATCGTTTGACTCTACATTCCACGAACTTCAATCATATTTAATTTGGAGGGCCACAATTTCCTTGGAGCCTACGTTGATTAAGACTCTTCTATGAACGTGCCTTTTTTTTATTATCTTGACCAAGAACCACGCTCCGTCACGCCATTGGCTTGGTGATGCACACTGGTGTATATAAGCTCTTTGACCCGTAATGCTTTTGTTTCAAGATTGGAATACACGTTTCTTTTTCTAGTGGCGGTCAAGGTACGAGGCTACTTGTAGGAACACGTCGTGTCGTTTCTTGCTTTACGCCTCCAAGTGTGTCTGCATGCAATTCACCCTAGAAGTTAGGGTTTACGCATTCCATTCATGACGGTAACCTCATCAGTGTAAAGTCTTTTCTACAAAAGCTGGAGCTATTTTTGCGCTTGATAGCAAGAAAACAGACAGATTTAGGCCAACCCTTTCGTTTTTTTCCCAAGTGGGTGGCTCCACAATGCGTGTTCATGCATTTAGGAATAGACTCCAAAGAGAAGAGGACTAATAAGAACATAGAAAAAGCTACTTTTGACTAATCTTTCACATAGAGATCATGTGATACTTGAACAAAATAATGGGTAAATCTACTTTTTCCCGAGATAGCAAGAACATAGACAGATTTAGCCTAACCTTCTTTTTGTTTCTTCCAAATGGGTGGAGAGACTAACCCTAAAGTTACTGACCAAAAAAAAAAGAAAACCCTAAAGTTTAGGCTCCACATTGTGTGTTCATTCATGTAGTGCCGTTTTGCGTCTTGATCTTAAGCACTGAGAAATCGACTTGAAAGAGAGCACTAAAGAATCAAACATAGAGATAAAGAAACTTTTGACTATTCTTTCACATAAAGATGATGTGATACTTGAGCACGATACTTTACACTAACCTCATGAAAAGGAAAAACAAAAAACGTTTGTCGCTGCTTTATATTCAACTCTCAACAAATTTCTAGGGAACAAATGAATGAATAGTACGCTGATTCTATCATCCCTCCTGCACAAAAAAGATGATCGCTAATGTTGTTTCAGATTTTGGCTGGATCAGAGACGAGAGAGGTTAGATCCAACGGGGAAGTAAGCCACCGGAATCGGAGGAGGCTTGGACTTCTTCTTGGGGTTGTTCTTCTTCAACTTGGCTTTGCCTTCGACATGGCCGTCTCTGCTTAATGAACTGCTCTTGTGCGAGTGACCCTCTCCTTCAAAGCTAATCACTCTACTATCGGAATGATCGGAGAAGCAACTGAAGAGGCTTAAGAAGAGACTCATGATCGACAAGAATGTAAACGGCAAGTATTATTCTGAGAGCAAAAGGGGCTGAGAAATCAGTGCTTTCGGCTGGTTCTCTGTGGTAACACCTGAAGCTGTTGTAATGGCTGGCTTTGCTGAGTTGTTTTGAGAAAATTCACGATTCTCTCACTATATATAGACATGTCGATAAAGGCCTCAGCTTCCAAGAAATGGAGGAGATTTCATGTGTCACCATCATTACTCGGTCTACTTCCTCCTCCTCAGGTTCTTGGAAATATACAAGAAAATGGAGGATTTCATGTGTCGCCACTATGCATTCCCCGAGCTTCAGTCATATTAAAATTTGGAGGGCCCACATTTTCTTGGAGCCTACGTTGGTTAAGATTCTTCTCTGAACTTCCCCTTTTCATTTTCTTGAGCTAGAGACGCGTCGTTACCTCATTGGCTAGTTGGTTGATGTACATCCATGGGAGGCTGCCGTCGTCCAGCCAAGGAGAGGCTCGGCCTCGCCCAGCCATGGCGAGGTCGAGCCTCGCCTTCACCAGTGGCCGGCGGGGGCGAGCCTCGTCGGCCAGAGGAAGAAGAAGATAAAATAAAAAATTAAAAAATTCGAAAAAATAATAAAAAAATTGTTCACCCGCCAGCTGTCTCCAGCAGGTGTCCACGTCAGCGCCGATCGGCCAATTTTGGCCGGATGGACTGAATTGGCACAATTGTAAAAGGTTTATGACTAAATTAGCAAAAAAAAAAAGGTTTATGACTGAATTGGCACCAATTACAATAGGTTTAAGACTTTTTTGGTAATTTTCCCTATTGGCAGCTCAGCCCACCTGCTGTTTCCTTTCATTTTTTTTTTCTTTTGTTTGTTTGTTTGTTTTTTTTTTTCGTCTCTTCTTCTTCACGCTGCACAGAAGCCGACTCCCAGCATCCCGTGAAAACCCAGAACAAAAGGAGATGCCAACCATGGAGTATTGCCCGAGACTCAACGAACACTAACGGTTAAAACACGGGATGTGCGAAGTGACTTACATTTCCCAAAGCAAATCAAGCTCAAGAAAAGGTTCGTGGATCTAGTTGAAGCATTTTTTCAAATACGTAGCCATTGGTTCGAACAGGAGCAGGATTAAGCGAGGTTGGCAGGAGCATTACGTCGAACGGATGAGTCGCACTAGCTACGGGGGCAAAAACGAATCGACCGAGTCCCCACTCGCGCCAGAGTTAACAACAATCGATGGGCAACAACCCAACGGCCGCAGCATACGTATGAACGGAGTTAAAAATCATGCGTCCTAGACAAACGATGAAGCCTACAACAGGGCAAAACAGGGCACTAAAAAGAGGCGGGTCGATGGGAGCTCCCTGATTTATATATGGACAATACAAATGTTACACTTCGTAAAGAAATAATATAACAATTGAAAATAATAAATGAAGAGATCATTATATTTCAAGAGTCGTCGAGACCTTGATTTTAGTATCTCCAAGAATCAGCTTGTGATGTTAATTGGATTTTGATTGATATTTCTAGATTCTTCTTCCTTGCTTGATAAACCAGTGCCTTTACAGAGGAGTGTTTCCGGATTGAGTTAGAAAAGGGATTAATATCAATTACACAATATGTGCACTTTTGTCTACACATGCCATGTCCATTACGTGATCATATTTGAGTTGTCCAAACTGAATAGTCGAGTCAAGTATGAGTAACTAGAGTATACTCAATTGAGTTGGGCTCAAGTTTTCTAGTAATTGATTCTAGTAACTTGCAAGTCTAATTTTGAAGGTCATATTGATATTTTCGAAAAATCAATGTGATATTACCTCCACCTTTAATCATGCTCTGCACACTCAAGTTTTCAAATTGAGCTAGAGGTTCAAGGTTTATACAATCACTTCAATATTCTAGTGTAGTCTAATTTAAGCTCTACCTTAGGTCTGTTCTTTTTGTTTTCTTATGCAAAATCTCTTTTTTCTTTTTTTGTTTCAAGTTTTGCTTCTTATTGATTTCTCTTTTCTTGCTTAACAATCTCTACATCGGTAGAGTTAACAATGGATGTTGACCGGGTGCCGTTGTTGATGCAAACATGCTTTCTGTCAGACATGAATATGATAAAGAATTTATTCCAAAGTCTAGTTTTGCCCTTGACAGCAAGAACACAGACAGAGTTAGGCTAACCTTCTTTTTCTTTTTTCCAGTGGGGTGGAGGGAGAGACCCTAAAGTCTAAGCTCCACAGTGGGTGTCGATGCATGTAGTCATGTTCTGGTCTCGATCTTAATCACTGAGGTATTGACTTGAAAGAGAAGAGAACTAATGAAACAAGCATAGAGAAAGCAACTTTTTGACTATTCTTTCACATACAGGTAACGTGATACCTCAACACAATACTATACATTAGCCTCATAAAAACAAAAAACAGAAAACATTTCACTGGGTGATATTCAAATGAATGAACCAATACATAGATCCTAGAAACCCTCCTGCACAAGCAAGAGATCATTAATGGTCTTCAGTTTTTGGCAGGACTTAGATCCAATGGGGAAGTAAGCCAACGGAATCGGGGGAGGCTTGGACTTCCTCTTGGAACTGTTCTTCTTCAGTTTGGCTTCACCTCCGACATGGCCGTCTTTGCTTATCAAACTGCTCTTGTTCGAGTGATTCCCCCCTTCGCGGCTAACCACTCTACTACCAGAATGATAGGAGAAGCAACTGATGATGCTTGAGAAAAGACTCATGATTGAGGACGAGAATAAGAAAACTCTAACAGCCAGCAACACTTCAGCTGATTCTCTTTAAAGAACAATCAGAGGAATCGAAGTTGAGAACTTTCTTTTCTGAGTCCCAAGCTTCTTCTTGAACTATATATAGACATGGTGATGAAGCTTTGGAGAGACTTGGCCGCCTTAGCTTCCAAGAAAATGGATGATTTCAGTAACTCAGTCTTCTTTCTCAGGTTCTAGGAAACATCTAGGATGGTTACCTTCAGCCACCAGCAAATCTGAGTGTTGGCGACGATCTGATTGGCCAGAAATCCAACCTGACACTTTCTTATTAATTTTTGAAGCCGACGTGGCTTGCCGGCATAGTAAGTAAGCACATATTAACCCAATGACGCCATTTACCACATATTTGCCCCAAATTCAGCCTCTCTTCAAACCCTAATCTCAAATTGAGAAAAACTTTAACTTTTTTTTTTTTTTTCAAACCTAATCTGATAACAGAGGATTTAGTGCAAAATTAGTAGCTGAAACTCTTGATGATGAGAGAAAAAAGGAGTCCTAATGAAGCTTCGGATGCCGGGATGTGAAAGATACTAAAGAATGCATTAATAGAACGATGGTGGTAGCACCAAGGGACACGAAAGCGAGGCAAGCAACGAAAGGAGAGGAGGAGGAGGACGGTCACCCTTCCAGATCACCATGTTGGAGAGGCACGAGGCGAGGGAGTCGACGAAGCGAAACCTCCCACAATCGCACTTTTATTCTCAAAAAAATTTAAACTGAAGCTAAAAATTGAAAAACAACCTTCCCACCTCACGTTTTTCCCATTATGCTGATTTCACCTTCAATATCGCACCCCAGTGAAGCAAAACCCTCATCTAGATATTTTCTTTTTGTTTGTGGGATGGCTGCTTTTTGCTTGGCAGAAAATCATGTGATTTTTGTGCTGTCCATGGGAGGAGCTTCCATTAAAAGTGAGAGAGGATAGAAACGAGAACCAGAGTGAAAGAATGAGATGAAGACTCGAAACGACGCCGTATTGTCAAGAAGGGCCAAATCACCGTCCAAGTTGGAATTCATTTTATTATTTATTAAAACGGCATATAGACATTAAAATTCTATAAAAAATACCACGTCAGACGAATTGCCAGAATTTTTTACTAGAGGCACTTAAGTAATCATTTTTTTTTCTTCGAGTTGGCACTTAAGTAAGTTGGCGAAAACTTTTGGTATTAAAGTGATCATCGTACATAACTTTTAATACTTCTAGTGTACTTAACCCAACTTGAAAAGGAAGAGTACTAATAAAACAAACATAGAGAAAAACTTTTGACTATTCTTTAATATAAACATGATGTGATACTTTAGCACAATACTATACATTAACCTCATAAAAGGAAAAATAAAAAACGTTTCTCGCTGCTTTATATTCAGCTCCCATCAAATTTCTAGGAACAAATGAATGAATTGATACACGGATTCTATCATCCCTCCTGCGCAAAGGAGATGATTGCTAATGTTTTTCAGATTTCAGCCGGACTCAGAGACGAGAGAAATTAGGTACGATGGGGAAGTAACCCACCGGAATTGGAGGAGGCTTCGCCTTTGACATGGCCGTCTTTGCTTAATGAACTGCTCTTGTGCGAGTGACCCTCTCTTTCGAAGCTAATCACTCTACTATCGGAATGATCGGAGAAGCAACTGAAGAGGCTTGAGAAGAGACTCATGATTCGACGAGGATTAAACGGCAAGTATTATTTTGAGAGCAGAAGAGGCTGATAAATCAGTACTTTTGGCTGGGTTCTCTGTGGTAACACCTGAAGCTGTTGTAATGGCTGACTTTGCCGAGTTGTTTCGAGAAAATTCACGGTTCTCTCACTATTTATAGGCATGCCGATAAACCTTTGGAGAGAAGCGGCCCACGTCGATTAAGATTCTTCTCTGAATTTCCCCTTTACATTTTCTCGACCAAGAGACACGCGTCATTGCGTCATTGGCTTGGTGATTGATGTACATCCGTGGGAGACCAATTTTAATTGCCGCTTGGCGTATATCAGTTCTTTGACTCGTGATGTCCTTGTTTCTAACTTTGGTATCTGCTTTTCCTTTTCTAATCATAGTCAAGGTACGACGTCACTTCTAGGAACAAGTCGTCTTGTTCCTTGCTTGACGCGTCCAAGTATGTCAGCAGGCAATTTACTCTAGAGATTAGGGTTTTCACATTGGATTTATATAAATTATGTCGTTGGTGTAAAATATTTTCTACAAAAATACTCATGAAATAGAAACACTTATCTTATTAAAAGCAATATATATGCATATCAATGCCTGAATTCTGGTTGTGTACACTTGCGAAGTAAAAATTTCTTAATAGAAGTGAGTCTAGAGACTGACATGTATAATTTTAATTTTCAACATGTATATTGAAGAGCAGTTATAGCATATGTTTACGTAGGTGATGTTACTTTATTTTTTTCAAATTTATTCCTTAAATGAGTTAATATAAGTTCCGTTTCAAATGGGATAATGTTACGGGAGGATGTGGGATTCTAGTGATGACACTCAAGTAAGATTTCAAGGGGTGTCAAATTTTTGAGGTACAGAGTAGTGTTTCGGGATTGAATTAGAAAAGGGATTAATATCAATTACACAATATGTGCACTTATTTCTACACATTCCACGTCCATTACATGATCATATTTAAGTTGTCCAAACTGAGTAGTGGAGTCGTGGATGAGTAACTAGAGTATACTCAATAGATTTTGGGCTCATGTTTTCTAGTAACTAATTCAAGTAACTTGTAAGTCTAATTTTGAAGGTCAGATTGATATTTTAGAAAAATCAATGTGATATTACCTCCGCCTTTAATCATGCTCTGCACACTTAAGTTTTCAAATTGAGCTAGAGGGTTCAGGGTTTGTGCAATCATTTCTAATGCTCAAGTGGAGTCTAATTTAAGCTCTACCTTAGGTCTGTTCTTTTTTTTTTTCTTTCAAGTTTTGCTTCTTATTGGTTTCTCTTTTTTTGCTTAACAATTTCTACATCGGTAGAGTTAACATTGTATGTTCACTGGCTGCCGTTAGTGATGCGAACGAGCTTTTTGTCAGACATGAATATGATGAAGAGGATTAATGAAACAAGCATGGAGAAAGCAACTTTTTGACTATTCATGTAGTTATGTTCTGGTCTTGATCTTAATCACTGAGGTATTGACTTGAAAGAAAAGAGGACTAATGAAACAAGCATAGAGAAAATAACTTTTTGACTATTTTTTCACATACAGGTCATGTGATACCTGACCACAATATGATATATTAGCCTCATAAAAACGAAAAAGAATAAAACATTTCACTGTTTTGTTTTCAAATGAATGAACCAATGCACAAATCCTAGAAAATGTCTTGCACAGGCAAGAGATCATTAATGGTCGTCAGTTTTCGGCGGGACTCAGAGACGAGAGAGGTTAGATCCAATGGGGAAGTAAGTCACCGGACTCAGTGGAGGCTTGGACTACTTCTTGGAGCTGTTCTTCTTCAGTTCGGCTTCACCTCCCACATGGCGGTCTTTGCTTATCAAACTGCTCTTGTTCGAGTGATCCTCCCCTTCGCAGCTAATCACTCTACTGTCGGAATGATAGGAGAAGCAGCTGAAGAGGCTCGAGAAGAGACTCACGATTGAGGATGAGAACAACAAAACTCCAAGAGGCAGCAAGAAAAAAAAAAGGCGGATAATTTAACACTTCAGCTGATTCTCTTTAAAGAATAATCGTAGGAATCGAAGTTGAGAACTTTCTTTTCTGAGTTGTCTGGTGCAAAACCCAAGCTTCTTCTTGAACTATAGACACAGTGATAAAGCTTTCAAGAAACTTGGCCACCTTAGTTTCCAAGAAAATGGATGATTTCAGTAACTCGGTCTTCCTTCCTCAGGTTCTTGGAAATATCTAGGATGGTTTCCCTCAGCCGCCAACAAACCGAGTGTTTATTTGCTTCGAGTCATGTTCAAATGAGGTTAGTTTTGACTTTCTCTCGACGAATAACCTTCTTTTTTTATTACTACATCGGCCTCCATCATTAGTACAGGTGCGCTGTTCCTCTTTGGCAGCACGTTTGATCAAGTCAAACAGAGTTGCGGCATATCGTGGTTCTCTCTTTGACCCACCAGTTCTTAAGATTTTCCTTTTGTTTCGGCCTTAGCAAAAGCAAAAGTAATGTTATTTAAATTTGAAATAATTATAGAAAAACCATGTATGTTTTTACGTGTCACTATTTGCATTTTATGGGTCCAACCTAAGGACCTTAAACAAAGGCCCCCAGACGGAAAGACCCTGGGGTTAAGGGGTCTTGTCCCCATTGTTTCTCCGGCCGTAGCCCCCCTTCGGGAGGGTAAGGAAAGCACTTGTAGATGTTTGCGACGCCTTCCCCCCTGAAAGGATGGGAGCGAGGTACAAGCAAATGAAACAAGCATTTTATGGAAGTTCTAATGTTTAGAATTTTAAAAAAATATATATGTTTTTATGATTCTTTCACTATATATAGACATGTGGATGAATCTTTGAAGAGACGTGGCCTTGGCTTCCACAAAACTGGAGGGTTTCATGTGTGGCTATCATTACCCTGTCTTCCTCCTCCTCCTTAGGTTCTTGGAAATACTAGGGTTATAAATTGTGGTAATTATTAAAGAAATTCTAAATCTTTTGTGTAGATATCAATTTAGTCTTAAACATTTTAATTTGATTAATTTAGTTCTAAATCTTTTGACGATTGATAAATTTTGACGGAAATTGCCAACATGAATGTCGTTCGTCTTACATGACACGGTCAATGCTGACATGACCATTGCAATACTTTATATAAATTTATTAATCTTTTTATTGATTTTATATTTTATTTTATATTTTATTTTTTCTACCATGGCAGTTAGCAATTTTTTGTCAAAATTTAAAACTACATTGAACAATCATCAATAGGTTTCAAACTAAATTAACAATATAATTTTTTTTAAAATTAAATTGGCATCTGTACTTCACCTTTTCGAATTAGCTATTCATCAATTTGGCCCCAACATTAAACGAATAAAAGGACCAGGAGTCACTTCTGATGGGTCGAGAGCGTTTGACTCTACATTCCACGTGCTTCAATCATTTTTTATTTGGAGGGCCACCATTTCCTTGGAGCCTACGTTGATTAAGATTTGAACTTGTCTTATAAATTTCCTTGACCATTTTCTCGACCAAGAACCCCGCGTCATCGTGCCATTGGCTTGGTGATGCACACAGGGAAGTATAATATCCATGTCGGCTCGTTTCTTGCTTCATGCCTCCAAGTGTGTCTGCATGCAATTTACCTCATCAGTGTAAATTCTTTTCTACACAAGCTAGAGCTAAAGGTGATCGGCTCCGGATCCGATCCGATTACATTCAAGAATTGGGAATCGGACTAGGAGGACTAGTTTCCAGTTTTTGGGACCGTGAACCGGACTGGACGGTCCTGTCTAGTTCTAATGGACCAAATCACTTGTTTTCATTACATTGAACAAAAAAAAGAAAAAGAAAAAGAAAAAGAAAATATACATCCCTAGTTTTTGCCGAACTTCTGCAGATTCCCATCGACCAGCCATGCATTGCCTTGCAAATGGTGGCCAGCATCACTCAGTCACCAAGCAAATCTTAGTTTGAAAATCAAGCAAGCTCAAAGGAGTCTTACATCAATAGTAGACTTTTTATATTAAGATCAGCACAGGCAAAAGGCAAAAACATAACAAACTCTAGCTAATAGTCTATTCAAGTTTCTGGCGTAGTATGACCTAAAAGCAAAGTGACGCCCTGGCATACACGTCCACTTCGTGGAGACCTGGGGGTAGCCAGAGTTCTGTGTTATTCCAATAAAAAACCTGAAGCTAAGAAGCTCTCTCTTTTTGGTTTGGCTTCAGTTTTGTCTCCGGAAAGACTTGTAGCTTCTGTTCTTTTTGCTCTTTTTGTGCATATGACTCTTCTAGATCAAGAGCTTATGGGTCTAGCCAAGTTTGCTCCTTTTGTATTGATAGGGTTGTTCAGACATTAAAAGAAAATAAAAGAAAAATTATAAATGATCGGTCCAGTTCGGTCGGTCCGGTCGGTCAGGTTGGTTTGGTTCCCACCTTGAATCACCGGTTCCAAAAATAGGAACCTAGGATCAAACCGAGACCCCCTAGAACCACCTAGAATTGGTTGGTCCGGTCCGGTCCAAGCTGTTCCCGGTCCAGGCGGTTCTTGTTGCACACTCCTAGCTAGAGCTACTTTTGCGCTTGATGGCCAAAAAGTAGGCGGATTTAGGCTATTCTTGTTGTTTTTCTTCCCGATTGGATGGCTCCACAATGCGTGTTCATGCATTTAGAGACTACTGAAACAAACATAGAAAAAGCAACTTGTGACTAATCTTTCAGATAAAGATTATGTGATACTTGAACAAACTAATGGGTAAATCTACTTTTACCCTAGATAGCAAGGACACAGCCAGATTTAGCCTAATCTTCTATGCGTGGAGGGACTAACCCTAAAGTTTAGGCTCCACATGAGGTGTTCATGCATTTAGGAATAGACTTGAAAAGGGAGAGCCTAATGAAACAAACATAAAGAAAAAGCAACTTTTGACTATTCTTTCATATAAAGATGATGAGATACTTGAGCACAATACTGTACATTAACCTTGATGGGTTTTTAAGTTGGTGGGCCAGGTTAAGCCCGTCCGTCCATGTTGGGCAAAAATCCAGCTTGTAACTGAATGGCACATAAAAGAGTACAGTTATTGCAATATATAAATAGATAAATAAATAAATAAGGGGGATGAATATGAACAGTCGCGTTTCAGAGAGAAAATATGCTTCTTCATTTTCTTCCCCTTGAAATAGTATACTCCTTCTTGAAGAACGGAACTCTAGAGCTTCAAACGATTCATCTGAGATTGTAACAGTACTTAATCTGTGGCAAACAAGGTACGTCTGTCTCCATGATATATCTTTCGATCAGTGTTACATGTTTCCAGGGCACGTTTCCAGTGTTCGTTTTCAGTATTTGATCGTTTGAGTATCGGTTTGATTTTTAAGAATATATTTCCTACATTGATATCAGAGCGATGCTATTCATGTTTCCCTATCATAGTTGATATTTGTAATATCTTTTTGGCCGAAATTTTGAGAAACGTCGTCGTCGAACGCTCGGGGATGGAAATTCTGACACCCTCGTACTGCTCACCCTCCTTTTTGATTTGTGGTGAATCAAAACTCATTTCTAATAGTGCAAGGTCGTAGTTCTCATCGAGATGAGAAAAATGATGGGTGGCCCACCGCTGGGGGCCGCCAGACATGCCGCCATGCGTGGCTAGAAGAAGAGGCCTCGTCAGCGTGTATGCGCTTGCTAATATCATCGTGATGTCAGTTGGCGGTTGCTTGCGCACGTGTGAGGCATGTGTTGGTGATGTCACGATGACATCACCTGGTCGGGTCGTTCAGTTGACCTAACTCGACTCATCTAACTTGACTAGGTACCCGTTGACCGTTGACTTGTTGACCAAAAAAAAAAAAGAGAAGAAAAAACAGAGAATGTGTTTCCTTTTCCATTATGTCCCTATGGATTATAAGTAATCATTTTTTGTTCTACATTTGTTGCAGGAATAATGCCCCCCTTGGTATTTGTACACCTATTCACGCACACTCAGAAAGACAAACTCAATGGGAAAATAAAACGGAGCACCTTGAGGCATGCTAAGATGAGAGCTGAGTTGGTTGATTATCGATGGGAAAGTAGTAATTTAATTGAACATGTTCTCGAGGTCAATAAGAAGATACAAGAAGTTATTTGGAAGGGTTACACCATGCCAACTTTTGAGATGGTGCGATTCTTGATTAACATTCTTCCATCTGAAGGGCAAGGAATTTAAATCGCCTATGGGAGCTCAACGTGGTTCCTGATTATAAGAAGCTTGTAGTGGCTTTTTTGAAGGAATATTATAGGGTTGAAGCCACAAGGACTTCGACCCAAGGAATAAGTTCAATTCGGTGGGGGATGAATGTGCAAAGGAGAAATCATAAGAGATTTCCATTTGTTTTTCCGTGGTTGCCGAATGTGCCTAAAGAATTTGCAAAGGAAATTTCTGAGAAATTAAAAAAATCTTTTCTTATTTATAGTTTGACTTGGTGTTAGCTGTTTCTAATGGTATTTACTTAGTATGTTTTATGGATATCTTATGTAGATAATTTCTACCATGTTGATGTCGTTGTAGTAATTGATGTATTGGTTACATTATGTGGAAATATTTTTATTCTATCGTTAATTGATATTCAATGTCAATTGCTTTTGTTATTATTAATTGTTATTGGTAGTTCATAGAAGTTTCTGTAGCTTCAAACTTATTTTGCACAGAAGATTATATTAATGAAAATTTCAAGTTAGGATTTTTGGATGTGATTGGAAACATAATACCTTTTGATTGTGAAAGCTTATTTGAAATTATTCATTAATATGATGAATTTATGCAAAATGGATGCATAAATGATAGGCATTAATAATTCGTGCATATATGTTGATATGTTCAGATCCAATGGTTTTAGCAACTAAAAGCATAGTCGCTAAATTGAACAAATGTGAGAAGCTAAACTATTATAATTATGAAATATGGCATATGAAAATCCAATATGTGCTAGAAGAACAAGAGGCACTAGAAGCTCTTAACCTGATTATGGAAAAAATCTGAAGATGAGAACATTGCATAACATAAAAGAGATAAGGATGTATTTGTTGCATGGAAGAGAAAGAACTCTCTTACTCGCATTACGTTGCTGAGCAGTATAGAAAATGATATCACGTGAGAGTTTAGGCGTTTTGAGAATGCCAAAGAAATGTGGGAAGCATTGGTAGCAAGATTTGATCATACATTGATGACCAAATTGAGGTAGCTCACTCTAAGGTTTGACTCTTACAAGAAACCTAATGGTTAGACCATGAAACAACACCTAAGAAAAATGTCAAACATGATTAATGAGCTGAAGGATGCTGGCCATGTTTTGATTGATGAGCAACAAGTGCAAGCAGTGATCCGTTCCTTGCCTCAAAGTTGGGAGCATATGAAGGTGCACCTGACACACAATGAGAACATTAAAACCTTTGAGGATCTAATGCACCATCTTGAGCTAGAAGAGGACTGCCTCCTAGCGGTTAAGTCGGAAACTGACATTTATTATGTTGGTTCTAGCTCTCAAGGGGTTTCGAGCTCCAAGTGCAAACATGCTGATTCATTCAAAAGGTGGAAAGGTAAGGGAGCAAGTTCTTTGGGAAAGAAACCAAAAAGTTGACCGACATGAAAGAGGAAAGCGTCCTCGAATGAAAAAGTTGTCAAGGGTGAAATTTTATAATTATGACAGGAAGGGTTATTATGCTTGCAACTGTTGTGAGCCAAAGAAGGTAAATACCCATTGTATTCTTGAGAACTTTGCTTATGTATCAAGTTTTATATTTTTAACTGAATCTAATCCTTTGTGGATTGTAGATTCGGGAGTAACAGACCATGTAGTGAAGAATAAAGAATCCTTCGTGGAATTCCGACGAGTACCAACTAGAACTAAATGGATCCATGTAGGAAACAACTCTAGAGCTGAAATAAAAGGGATTGGCACCTGCCAATTAAACATGCATGGTGGACGCACTTTGTTCCTACATGATGTATTATATGCTCTAGAGATTCGTCGGAATTTAGTGTCTATTTTAGTGTTGATAAAACTTGGTTTTAGTTTGAACTTTTATAATAATGGTGTCGATTTATATTTGAATACAAACTATTATGGTTGTAGTTATTTTCTGAATGATTTTATTGTATTGAATGTTGACTATGGTAATGTCAATGTTTGTTATTCCCTTTTCACGTAAACTAATTCATATGATAATGATGTGAATGTATGGCATGCTAGATTTGGTTATATTGGCTAACAACGTATGAATAGGTTAGCCAAAGAGGGCTTGTTGGGCGACATTAAAAAAGTTAATTTGCCCATATGTGAGCATTGCCTAGCAGAGAAAACGACAAGGAAACTATTCGGAAAAGGTTAAAGAGCTGAATTTCCTTTGCAATTAATCCATTATGACTTATGTGGTCCAATATATGTGAGAGGAAGGCATGTGGCTGTTTATTTCATTACTATTTTAAATGATTATACTCAATTTGGACATATCTATTTGATTTCTCATAAATCTGAAACATTGAGTTGTTTCAAAAAGTTTGAGTTTGGTAGAAAATTAATTAGATAAGAAAATAAAAATATTGAGATTCGATCGAGGTTAATAATATTTATCTGATGAATTCAAAAATTTATGTGATGAAAAAGGAATAGAAAGACATTTGTCTATTCCCTATACTACTTAACAAAATGATGTTGCGGAAAGGAGAAACAAAACCTTATTAGAAATGGTTAGATTCATGATAACACGTGCTAATTTACCTATCACCTTTTAGAGTGATACTTTATTAATTGCTACCTATATACTTAATCGTGTGTCTTTTAAATCAGTTACTTCTACTCCATATAAGTTATGGACAGGTAGAAAACTCGACTTAAGTTTTCTTAAACCATGGGGTTGTGCTATCTATACTCATGAGCCCTCTCACAAGTATGGGAAATTGAGTCCTAGAGGCAAGAAGAGTATTTTCATAAGATACTCAAGACACTCCAAAGGGTATGTGTTTATAGGTGAGTAGGAAAGTGAGAGTAACGGGATGTCACATTCTTAGAGAATGAATTTCCTAAGAAGGGTAGGTGAAAATTACTCCCTTTTTGAAACTTTAGATCAAGATAATGAACATAGTAGAATTCGTTTAAGTGGGAGTAACATGAGAAGTGATAAATTAAATTTAACTTATTTTTAATTACAACCTGATGAGACGAGATCGTTAGTATCTAATCCGAGTGGGAGCATAATGGAGAATAATGTGCAAAGTATACAATCTTTTGTATGGCGAACAAGTTGCAAAAGTATTCCCCGTCGATGTTTTGATATTGAAGGAGAAATTTTATGATTGCTCTACAAGATGAAGATGAGCTAAGAAATATAAATGATGCTTTAAATTACCCTAGTAAAGAAAAATGGATGCATGCAATGGAAGATGAAATATGGTCAATAAAGTCAAACCATGTTTGGAAACTGGTTGACCTTCCAAAAGGATACAAAGCCATTGAGAACAAGTGGGTTCTCAAAATAAAACGTAAAGCTAATGACTCAATAGAAAGATATAAAGCTTGTCTTGTGGCGAAGGGGTATAATCAACAGGATGTAATTGATTACGAGGAAACATTTTCTCCTGTAGTGAGATTTACCTCAATTGACATTATTTTGGCAATAATAGCTAGTATGGATCTTGAGTTACATCAAATGGATGTAAATATTACTTTTCTCAATAAAGAATTAGAATAAGAAATATATATATGGAACAACCTGTTGATTTCATTTTGAAAGGCCAAGAACAAAATGTATGTTGACTTTTGAGATTGATATAAGTCTTAAGCAATCATCGATACAATGGTATATATATTTTCAAAATGCCATAATAGCATATGATTTTACAATGATTGATGAGGATCATTGTGTGTATATTAAAAGATCCAAAGATCAATTTGTGATTGTATTATTATATGTTCATAATATACTAATTGCCGGAAGCAATATTAAGTTTGTTAATACCAAGAGTTGGTTATCTTCTAAATTTGAGATGAAAGATGTGACATTATGATTTTCAGGTTTTGTTTTCAAGTGAATGAGTCGGGCTTTTCATCGACGCGCCTATAGCCTTTTTCTCTGAGTTGGCCACTCACGAGATAACTAGTCTATCTGGTGAAGTTGTAAATGGATTTTAACGCAATAGACTTGAGAATTCGATCAGGAATTGACTACTCGACCGTGCTAATCTGCAAAGGTCATTACGGCACTGTCAAAATTGATAAGAGATCAGAGATAGGTCAGTTCGATTGAGATATGTGATTAGTGTGTAGGTGATTTCACCTGATTGTAAAATTCTCGTCGAATGGCACTGGACTGATTCTTCTGTCATTTCTGTACCTTGTGTCCATATTTGATAGCTCGAGATTTTCACGACAACCGAGAGTCACCAATGAGTCGAAGATGTACATTGTGGCTCGAAAATAATCGACCAGGGGTCAATTGCACTAAAAATTCCTAAAAACTATCCAATAGGCTAGGTCACATTAAAATCGCGCCCAGTTGAAATTAACCGCGAAATTGAACCCAATTTCAGAAATTGAAAGTTCTGTTATGTCACGATTCATTTTAGGAACGTCGTCTCATCCTCCGAAAATTTTTCTGCAAACTGAGATTTTCGGCAAAAAATCAAAGTAAGGTTATTTTGGATTGGGAAATTCGAGGGACCATTTTTGGTTGCATCTTTAGCTGTCAAGTGGGTTCTATTGATGAGGAAAAATGTGAATGCAAGTGTGGACACCTTGGCTGAATTTATGGGCTCCATTTGGGTTTGATTGGGAAAGGAATTGAATGGAATTGAAGGGAAATGTTGCAAAATTCGTAGGCCATGGGGGAGGGAACATTTGGACCACTTGGGTGGTGTGTTGAGGAAGCTTTGAGAGAGAGAAATGGCTGAGGTTGATTGCTGAGTGGTAAGGGCATGTGTGATGAGTGAAAATGGATAGAATGAAGACTTTGGAGGCCAAGTGGTGGCCTCTCTTCAGCAACCCTCTTCTTCTCTCTCCATGGCTTCACTTTATCCATGGTTGAAGCCTTTTGAGAGCTTGAGAGCACCAGAGAAACCAGCCCTCACATCCCTCTCTCTCCCTCCTTCAGCTGAAGCAAATTCGTAGCCCTTCTCTCCCCTGTTTTCCTTTCTTCTTGCTTCTATTCCAGTTGACCTTCTTTCATAAACTTGAGTTAATTGTTGCCTTCCCGTGAGAATCAGCCCTCGTGCCACCCACCATCGTGTCTAGGAGGCCCTGACCATACGGGAGGACTTGGCCGTTTGCTGGTCGGAGAGGTAGCGCTCGCCGGACCGCCTAGCAGCCCGCCTGGTTCGCCTGTTTCGCCTTTTTAGCAATTTTCCTCCTATTCCAACCCTACTTTCGCTCATCCCAGCCACCAACAAGTCCCTATTGACCCCCAGGTGCCGCCGGTTGCCACCCAACCCCTCGCCGGAGCTCCGATCAACCTGCCCAACTTCATTTCTCCTCCGGCAGTCCACTTTTCTAGAGTTGCAGTGGGAAGTAGGGTTTGTTGCTGCTGTTTTAGCCCCAGGACTGCCTTGGATCGCTGTGGTTGAGGTTCCCGAGCGTAGCCTCTGTTGTCACCACCGCGTCCGTGTCTCCGGCCCACTTAACGGGTGATTAAGCTCATAATCCTTTGATTAGTTCCTAAACTTGCTTAGGGTTGGTTTAGTTAGAGTTAATTCTGGTTTAAGAGATTTAATTAAGTTGTATTAGCCCTAAGATAAGTAGTTAGATGGATGGTTTAGATTAGTTTAGCTTAATCTCGCTTTATTTGCTCAATGTGGCTTATGTGCTTAATTAAGTATGTTTAGCTTTAATTGATTGATTGTTTGATTTAATTAACGTTTTGCTAAATTTATGAATTTAATTTATTATTTATTTAATTATGGAAATTCATTGTTCACGCGACACTGTTCACAAGTTACTGTTCACGTGCACTGTTAATCCAGAATGCGAAAAGTTGTATAAATTGATGTGTTGTAATCCTATGAAGTGAATGGATGTGTGGTTTGCTCAAAAAGGGAAAAATAGGTTGTCCGAGGGACATTGGAGGTGGACCGCTTTTATGAGAAAAGTGAGTTGTAGTGGTATGCTTGCCTAATCATTAAGTGGAAACCATCACCCAACGGGAGTTTGGGGGCGATACCCGACTGGAGTCGGAAGCCGGTCGCAGTAGATTCTGGACCGATGTCCCTTTTTGGGATATCGTCTAGGCACAAGTTCTAGACATTATTGTGCCTGATCGGGTGAGACGAAGCTCGGCGAAAATCGGATGATCGCTGACTAGAAAGTTGGCCATGGCCGGGAGGTCATAAATAGGTGGAACACGCGTGAGTGTTGAGATGCTTGGGCCTTATTATGGGGTAAAATTGTGTGGCATGGTATGAGACGTGTCATAACGATTTTACCTTATAATTAGACCCGTGTGATCGATTGATGCATGATAGGCGACGCATTAAAGTGCAAGAGCGTATGAGAATCATGGTATCATTAGTTTCGGCTATGCATGAGTTGAGCACATTGTTTATGGCACGCACGCATGAATCGATAACGTGCAGGGTGTGGTAATGGCCAGGTGAGATCGTTTGTGACGTGACTCGTATGTGATTGATGAATTGCATAATCTAATGGCCATGTGCATTGTGTGTATTGTGTTGAGATTTAACGTGCATGTTATGACATACCGGGTAAGGTTGCATGCGAATTGATTTGTTGGCTATTAGTCATTGCTTTGTTTGTGGGGTGGTTCTGGAGAGATACTCCGAGTTGAGTTGGTGTACTAATCGGGGTTTAGGGGGTGAACTTGCTGAGACATTGTCTCACCCCGTCATGGGCTTATCTTTTCAGCTCCTTAGTTTGAAGAACCCGAAGCTTGAGGCAGAAGAGTCAGGAGCATGGATGGTTCAGTAGTTCTTTTTGGAGATAGATCTCCTATACATAGACCTTAGAGTTGACCTCTATGTATAAACTAGTTTGTTTGTTTTTTTTTTTTTTTTGGTAAAGGGTAAGAATAAACATAAACTAGTTTGTTTATGAAATGTGTTTTGGTGAAAATGGTATCCTGCTTTTCTATTCCATATTTGTGTTGTTTGGGGATTTTATTATACGCTTTCGCAAGTGCAATTGAAAGAAAGGGTTGGTGACGCGTTCTGGGATTTCGCATTGTAATCGACCATCAAGGGATGTGCGCACGCTCGAAGTTTGGGGCGTGACAAAAGACATGGGTGAGGCTGTATATATTCTTGGAGTTAAGATTTCAAGGGATTGTTTGAAGAGATCATTGTCTCTTTGGCAAGAAACGTATATAAGTAAAGTTCTTGAACGATTTTGTATGCAAGATTGTAAATCCATAGATATTCCTATTGCAAAAGGTGAATGATTGAGCCATAGAATGTGTCCAAAGACTTCACATGATAATGAACAAATGCAACATGTTCCTTATGCTAGTGCTGTTGGAAGCTTAATGTATGCTATGATGTGTACAAGACCTGACATATGTGTCACACCCTGAACCCCGGGCACGTAACAACCCTTTCCTTGGTCGATAGAAAGCGACGTCCCAAGACTTGTCGCCAACCTTTCATGTTTATTGCACATGCGGAAGCGTATAATAAATCCCCAGACAACATAGATATGGGATAGGAAAATAGAATACCATTTTCGCAAAACACTTTTCATAAACATACCAGGTCAACCTTATGGGTTTATACACATGAGTCTTGAATTAAAAGAAACTATCGGGCCACCTAAGCTCTAGATCATTCAACCTCGGGCTCTGAGTTCTCCGCACTAGGGATATGAAAAGATTGAGCCCATGACGGGGTGAGATATAAATCTCAGCGAGTCTTTCCCCTAAGCCCTCGGTTAGAACACCAACTCAACTCGAGGTACCTCTCTAGAACCACCCCACAAGCAAACCATGATTAACAACCAACAAATTGATTCGCATGCAACCTTACCCGGTATGCCATACCCTGCACGTTAAATCATAGCATAATACACGCAAAGCACATGGCCATTAGATGATCTAGTTCATCAATCACATACGGGTCGCGTCATAAGCTATTTCACTTGGCCATTGCCACACCCTGCATGTTATCGATTCATGTGTGCATGCCATAAACAATGTGATCCACTCATGCATAACCGAAACCAATGATGCCATCATTCTCATATGCTCTTGCATTTTAGTGCACCACCTATCATGCATCAATCGATCACACGGGTCTCGATTATAATGTATAATCGTTATGACACGTCCCATACCGTGCCACATAATTTTACCCCATAATAAGGCCCAACCTTCTCAACACTCACGCGTGTTCCACTCATTTATGACCTCTTGGCCATGGCCAACTTTATAGTCAGCGGTCGTCCGACTCCCACCGGGCTACCGATAAAAGTCAGGCTTCGACCCGCCCCGTCGGGCACGGCAACATCTAGACTTCCGCCTAGACGGTATCTTAAAAAGGGACATCGGTCCAGAATCTACTGCGACCAACTTCCAACTCTCACCGGGCATCACCCCCAAATTCCATTGGGTGGCAGTTCAACTTTTGATCACGCAAGCACACCACTACAACTCATTTTTTTTTTTTAATTTATCTTTGAGCATTTAGCCAATGCACAATACTTGCATATATAATTTCAAATCATTTTCTCTTAAAGGCAGTCCATTTCCAATGTCCCTCGGACAAATCATTTTCCCATTTTTATGAAAATCACTCAATTCATGTGGATGCTCATGCATTTACATATCCATTCACTTCATAAAATCAACACACATGAAATTAGACTACTTTATGTATTCTAGATGAATAATGCACGTGAATAGTAATTTGTGAACAGTGGTGCATGAACAGTGAATTTTTAGAATTAAATAAGTAATAAATTAAATTCATAAATTAAACCAAACATTAATTAAAGCAAACAATTAATCAATTAAAGCTAAACATACTTAATTAAGCACATAAGCATCATTAAGCAAATAAAGCGAGATTAAGCTAAACTAATATAAACCATCCATCTAACCACCTATCTTAGGGCTAATACAACTTAATTAAATCTCCTAAACTAGAATTAACTCTAACTAAACCAACCCTAAGCAAGTTTAGGCACTAATCGATGGATTAGGAGCTAAACTCACTCGTTAAGCGGGCCGCAGACATGGACGCGGCAGTGACGACGGTGGCTACCCTCGGGAACCTCAACCATAGCGATCCAAGGCAGTCTTGGGGCTGAAACAACAGCCACAAACTTGGACTCCCTCTGCAACTTTGAAAAATTGACTGTCGGAGGAGGAAAATGAGCTAAACGGGTTGGCCGAAGCTCCGGTGAGTGGGGGCTGGCAATCGACGGCACAGGGGGACTTATTGGTGGCTGGGATGGGTGGAGGCTGGGTCAAAATGGGAGGAAAATGGCTGAAACGGGCGAAATAGACAAAACAGTGCAGGCTGCCAAGTGGATCGACGGACCGGCGAGCGGTTTCTTCCATCTAGCCGGCGGGTCAGCCGACGGCTTCATTCGGCGAGCGGTTGGGTCCTCCTGAATGGTTTGGGCCTTCTGAGCGTGATGGTGGGTGGCACGAAGGTTGATTCTCACGAGAAGACAACGAACAACTCAAGTTTTTGGAGAAAGGTTAGCTGGAGCAGAAGTAGGAAGAAAAGGAAACAAGGGGAGAGAGGGCTGCGAATTCCTTGGGGCTGAAGAGGGGAGAGAGAGAGAGAGAGAGAGAGAGAGAGAGAGAGAGAGAGAGAGAGAGAGAGAGAGAGATGTGAGGGCTGGATTCTCTAGTTCTCTCAAACTCTCAAAAGGTTTTAACAATGGATAAAGTGAAGCTAAGGAAGGAGAAGAAGAGGGCTGTTGTAGAGGGTCCACCATTTGGCCTCCAAAGTCTTCAATCTCATCCCCGTTCACTCATCACTTGCCCCCACCATGTCAGCCTTGTCCACAGCCCCTTTCTCTCTCCTAAAGCTTCCTCAAGAAGCCTCCCAAGTGTCCCAAATGTTGCACCACACCATGGGCTACGAATTTGCACATTTCCCTCTTCAATTTCATTCAATCCTCCTCCAATTTAATCCAATTGAAGCCCATAATTTCAGCAAAGGTGTCCACATCAAAATCCACATTTTCCCTCATCAATTGAACTCACTTGACGGCAAAAAATGTGACAAAAAATGGTCCCTCGAATTTCCCGGTCCAAAATAATCTTACTTTGAATTTTTTGCCGAAATCTCGGGTTTGCAGAAAAATCTTTGGAGGATGAGTCGATGTTCCTAAAATGAATCGTGACATAATAGAACTTTCAATTTATGAAATCGGGTTCAATTTTGTGGTTAATTTCAATCTGGAGTGATTTTAGCATGACTTAGTCTACCGGGTAGCTTTTAGGAATTTTTAGTGCAATTGACCTGTGATCGATTATTTTTGAGTCACAATGTACATCTTCGACTCATTGGCGACTCTTGATTGTCATGAAAATCTCGAGATTTCAAATACGGACACAGGGTACCTAAAACGACAGAAAAATCGGTCTAGTGCCTATCGACGAGAATTTTGCAATTAGGTGGAATCACCCATACTCTAATCACATATCTCAGTCGAATCGACATATCTCTGATTTCTGATCGATTTTGACAGTGCTGTAATGACCTTTGAAGACTAGCATGGTCGAGCAGTCGATTCCTGGTAGAATTCTTAAATCTATTGCGTTTAGATTCCTTAATGGCTTCACCTGATAGACTAGTTATCTCGTGAGTGATCAGCTCGGAGAATATAACTATAGGCGCGTTGATAAAAAGCTCGACTTATTCAATTGAAAATAGAACTTGAAATTCAGGATGTCACAATATGTTTTGCAGTTGGAATAGTAAGTAGATACCAATCCAATTCAGTTCAAGCATATTGAAAAACCGTCAAAATAATATCAATGTATCTAAAGGGAACTACTGATTACACACAGAGTTATCAATGAAAAGATCTACGACTTGAAGGCTATTCAAATGCCGATTAGGGAGGAGATCTAGATGAAAGGAAATCTACCTCTAAATTTGTTTTCTTATTGAATAATGACGCCGTATCTTGGAGCAGTAAGAAACAATCGTATATAGCCTTATCCTATAACATCTTGAAATTCTAGTTCTGTTTTCAATTAAATGAATCGGGCCCTTCATTGACGTGCCTATAATTTTTTATTCTTTGAGCTGATCACTCACGAGATAACTAGATTATCTAGGGAAGCCATTAAGGGAATTTAACGCAATAGACTTGAGAATTCGACTAGGAATCGACTACTCGACCGTGTTCATCTGCAGAGATCATTACGGCACAGTTAAAAATCGATTAGGGATCAGAGATAGGTCGGTTTGACAGAGATATGTGATTAAAGTTTGGGTGATTCCACCAGATCGCAAAATTCTTGCCAATAGGTACTAGATCGATTTTTCTGTTGTTTTGGTACCCTTTGTATGCATTTGAAATCTCGAGATTTTAACGACAATCAAGAGTCGCCAATGTGTCGAAGATGTACATTGTGACCCGAGATAAATTGATCACGGGTTAATTGCACCAAAAATTTCCAAAAGCTACTCTGGTAGGTTACGTCACTCTAAAATCGTGCTAGATTGAAATTAACCGCTAATTTGAATCCGATTTTAGAAATTGAAAGTTCTATTATGTCACGATTCATTTTAGGACCGTCAACTCATCCTCCGAAGATTTTTTGGCAAACTGAGATTTTTGGCGGAAATTCAAAATAGGGCCGTTTTTGTCCGGAAAATTCAGGGGACCATTTTTCATTGTGTTTTTGGGATGCAAATTGGTTCTATTGGCGAGGTAAAATATCAATTTGATCGTGGACACCTTGGTGGAATTTATGAGGGCCAAATTGGATCCAATTGGAGAGGATTTGAATCCAATTTGGGGGAAAAATGTTGTAAATTCGTAGCCCCGTGGTCCTTAACCCTTTGGACCACTTCCTTGGCTTCCAAAGTTGGTCTACAAAGTGGCTGAGGAAGACAACAAACCTAGTGGGACCTCTTCAAGGGGACAAAGGGATAGAAGAGAGGCTTGGAGGGACCTTTAAAGCTTAAGCTATCTCCTTTCTTCTTCCTTTAGTTTGCTTTCTCCATTTCCAGCCACCTTGGAGCTCAAGAATTGCAGAGAACCTAACAGCACCCCTCCCTCTTGTCCGTCGACCACTCGCCAGCCACTAGAGCACTGTCGCGCACCCGAAGCAGTGCTAGTCTCCTGCTCGTGTCCCGTGCCTCCTGTCGCGCCCTGGACCGTCATCGAGATTTTGTCCAGCTCACCTGAGCCGTTATGGTCGCCGTCCCGCCGCTGTGAAGCATCGCCGTTGGTTGCCTAGCCTCGCTACTGCCCGTTCTTGCCGTTTCGGTCCAAGTCAGCCCTGCACCTACTCTTTTGGCCCAAGAATAGAATCGAGCTCCCTCAGTCCAGCCGTGTACTGTTTGGCCCATTTCGGACCGCTTTTGAGCCTTGTAGGGTGCCGCCGCTTTGGAGTTTGTTACCTATCTCCACCTTGCCATCGTTGTGGACTCATCGGATTTCAAAACCGGTGAATTTACTCACTAAACTTTGCTTAGGGAGTTAATGATGCTTAAGGGTGGATTAGTTTAGGCTAATTAAGGTTTAGGTGGTTAGTTAGAAGGAATTAGTGACTTAATTACTCGTTTATGCATGTTAGGTGGTTAGATCGGCTTAATTAGCGATTAGATAGGTTTTATTATTTATCTAGATAGGTGTAGAAATTTTTTGGGCCCATTTCGGTATTTAATTAGGCTTTTCCGGCCTAAGTTTCTATTTATGGCATTTAATCGTATTTATTTAATTAATTTTGGTATTTATTTAATTATTTATTATTTTTTGAAATTTATACCGGGATAGTCGGTGACAAGAATTTTGTGCTGATTGCAATAGTGTGCTTGGTTTATTTAATTGAATGCTATTTTGTGCAAATTGAGTGGTGATTGTAATTTTCGGTATTTATCCAAAAATTGTGTAATTTTGGTATTTAATTGGAAAATATTGGGCGTCGGTTTACATCGCCAAACATGTGTTTATTGACTATTATAATTATTGGAATTTTCTAAAAGGGAAAATATTGAATTTTGGCTAAGGCCGATCGTGTACCCACACATGATTAATTTTATCGGGTATGATAAAAATGGTGAAATTG
Source organism: Eucalyptus guilfoylei (assembly GCA_016097605.1). Lineage (NCBI taxonomy): Eukaryota > Viridiplantae > Streptophyta > Magnoliopsida > Myrtales > Myrtaceae > Eucalyptus > Eucalyptus guilfoylei. The sequence continues at coordinate 43,802,596 of CM027864.1, read as the reverse complement.
TCAGTGGATGAGAACATTATAGTATATTAGCCTGCGGGCCTTGATATATCAGCTTCGGTGAGCAGTATATGCTAGCAGCTTCGGTGAGCAATTATAGATATCTATCAGCTTTGGTGAGTTATATTAACTAGTAGCTTCGATGAGCAATTATAGATATCTATCAACTTCGAGGAGCATCTATTATTATCAGCTTCGGTGAGCAATATAGATATATAGCAACTTCGGTGAGCATTATTATATATCTATTATCAGCTTTGGTGAGCTATACCATTTATTTTTAGCTTAGGTGAGCAGTGCTTGTATCGATCGAATTGTATGGAATCGAATGGATTGATTGATCGATGATGTGAATTGAATTGAAGTGATTGGTTGATTATATGAATCGTACTGATTTACAGGAAGGAACTAAGGTAAAGGTAAGTCCTCTGTTTTGTGTGTGCATAGGTAGCTTTTGGGCGTATTTCCTTCCTAGTCAAAGTTTAGGGGGTGGACTTACTGAGACGTTGTCTGACTCCATCATGGGCTTAACATTTTCAGGTTCTTAGATGGAGGCACCTCCCAAACATTTTGGCCAACTGAAGAAGGTCATTGAGTAGGTATCTTACATTCCGTTTCATGGGGACCCAAGAGGATGGGTCTATGAACTCGTGAGATTCATTGTCTGGGTTAATGCGGGTCTATCTCGGATGGTATCCCATCAATACAAATCATGGTATCGTCGCGAGCGAAATGGACCAAGAGAAGGCTCCTTACCGGAATTTGAGGTCCCTATGTCAGTGCTGGAGGTTGCTTTTGGCAAGGGTACGGCTGACCCTCTTGGTGGTGCAGTGGTAGACCCAAGGTCCCTGGAGTCTTCTGTTGAGGGTTTGAATGCTTAGAGGATCTGTAGCCCCTCTACCTTTTGTAGACTTGTATATATACACTAGTATTGTATATGACTTGGTTTGTTATGTATAAAAGTGTGTTATGGTTTTCAAAATTTGTGCCCTACTTTTCTATCCCATCTTCGTGTTGTTTGGGGATTTATTTATTCGCCTTCGCATGCGCATTAAAATGAATGGGGCCTGGGACGTCGTAATTTAATCGACCATTGAGGGATGGACATGTGCTCAGAGGATTGGGGCATGACATCCTCGCTCGGAGTGGTATCAGAGCTGGTTGATAGTTTGAGAGATAAGGTGCAATAAGTTATGGGATAGTTAGTAGGATTGAACCTTTATTTCATGCTGGTGCATGTTAATGATAGTTGATTGGTAAATTGTGATCGCTCAGCTTCTAATTCTGCGTGGAATTGGAAGACAAGTTTCTTTAGAAAACTTGCATTATGAGTGATCAGGAGTAGAGGACTTTTAGAAAGCGTACCATAGGACCTATTACTCGGGGTAAGACGTCGACGGGGGTTGTTACCCGAGGAGGTCATGGTAGAGTACTAGCTTAGGCTAGCACTAGTGGAGTAGCACCACCTCTTGTTGGTGCTGGGGTAGTAGCCCTTAGTGATCCCGGGATTGAAGGGATCATGCAGACGTTTGAAGCGATGGGAGCACTGATAGGGCAGCAGGCCCAGAATCAAGCCGCCGCCATTGCCGCCATCGCTCAAGCTACCGCAACTGCTGCCATTGCCACTGCTGTTGAGGCCGCTATCGTTGTTGCACCTACCGAAGTTCCACCTGGGAACATAGTCATAGAGAGAGCGAGATCGATCCACAAGTTGGTAGAATAGTTCTTGAAGCTTAATCCGCCGAGGTTCACCGGTGTTGGAGATCCAGAGACTGCCTCGCTTTGGATTCAAGATCTGGAGAAGGCCTTTGCACTTTTGAGGTGCAATGGGGAGGAGAAGGTTGTCCTGGCGGTTTACCAACTGCAGGGTAACGCGAATACCTAGTGGAGGGCCACCAGAGGTACAGTATTCCCTGAAGGCGTGGTCCCAGTGTGGAACGCTTTCCTTAGAGCTTTTAACGACAAGTACTTTTCGGGTAATGCCCAAGAACAAAAGATGGAGGAATTTTAACGCCTCTGCCAAGGAATGATGACTGTGGATTAATACGAAGCGAAGTTCGCGGAGCTATTGCAGTACGCTCCAAGGTTAATAAAGGATCTTGAAGATAAAGCTCGGAGGTTCAGGAATGGCCTTCGATTGGAGTTAAAGAATCCGTTGGTGCCGCTTGACTTGAAGGACTATAATGAAGTATATAGTTGGGCCTAACTGATAGAGAGAAGTATGAGTGAGCAAGCTACTTCATTGGGATCGAGGTTCAGCTCACATCGAGATGGGAAGAAGCCCATGATCGGAGGAAGGTTCCAGGTTCCGCCCAATAGGAAGGCTGGAATTGGTAAGTTAGCGCCAAATGAGAACGGCATATGTTACTTCTGTGGAAGGCGACATGGTTCGGCCCCGTGCCCTCGAAGGATGGGCGCTTGTTTTGAATGTGGCAAACAAGGTCACCTGGCTAGAGACTGTCCCAGAAGATCGAGGGGGCAACAACATTTACCGCTGCCGCCACCGATGGGTTAGATAAGGGGTGTAGCGCTGCAGATTGCACCGCAGGGTGGACAAAACAGACCCCCAGCTCAAGGGATAGTGTATGCCATCACAAGAGGTTTGGCAAAGGACTCGCTTGATGTGATCATAGGTACGGTTTCGTTGAACGACCATGCTGCTTATGTTTTATTTGACCCTTGCGAGACTCATTCTTTTATTGCCGAACAATATGTTAAGCTATTAGGATTAAGTCTTGAATTGTTGGAGTCGGTAGTTAGCATATCTACACCGTTAAAGGATAAGGTGTTAGCTACATTGGGTTGTTCTGGTTACAAGTTAGTGATTGGTGAGCGAGAGGGGAGGATAGACTTGTTAGTCCTAGCCATGTATGATTTCATTGTGATAATTGGCATGGACTGGTTCACCAAGCAACGAGTTAAAATGGACTGTTATCGTAAAGCAATTCAGTTTGACCCGTTAGAGGGGGAAAGTTTCGAGTTTGTTGGAAGTCGAGAAGGACCCTTGATTACCTTAATTTCGTCGCTTGAGGCAACCCGTTTGTTAGACAGGGGTTGTAAAGGTTACTTGGCAACTGTCATGGATACAACAGTTGAGAAACTAAAGATCAAAGATATTTCAGTAGTTCAAGAATTTTCAAACGTGTTTCCTAAAGTATTGCTAGGCTTACCGCTAGAGAGAGAGAGAGAGAGAGAGAGAGAGAGAGAGAGAGAGAGAATTTGTGATTGAGTTAGCACCCAGGATAGAGCAAATCTCTAAGCTCCTTACCGGATGTCGTTGTCTGAGTTGAAAGAACTGAAGGTGCAGATACATGAATTGTTGGATAAATGATTCATACGTCCTAGTGCATCGCTTTGGGGAGCACCAATTCTGTTTGTGAAGAAGAAAGATGGTTCATTGCGTTTATGCATCAACTATCGTTAACTCAATCAGGTGACGATCAAGAATAAGTATCCACTCTCGAGGATCGACGACTTGCTTGACCAGTTATAAGGAGCGTTGATATTTTCAAAAATCGACTTGAGAATAGGGTATCATCAGCTGATAATCAGAAAGGAGGATATACCAAAGTCAGCATTTCGTACTCGATACAGCCATTATGAATTCATAGTAATACCGTTTGGTTTGACGAACGCTTCAGCTGCTTTCATGGATTTGATGAACCGAGTGTTTAAGGAATATTTGGATCAGTTTGTGAGTGTGTTCATCAACGGTATTCTGGTATATTCGATAAGTGTTGAGGAGCACGAGAGTCATCTGAGAATGGTACTTCAGACCCTGAGGATTCATGGATTGTACGCTAAGTTTAGCAAGTGCGAGTTTTGGTTGACTCGTGTTGCATTCCTAGGTCACGTGATTTCAGGCAAACGAATCTTTGTGGACCCGTCCAAGATTGAAGCAGTGATTAGTTGGCCGAGATCGACAACAGTGTCAGAGATCAGAAGTTTTTTGGGTTTGACAGGTTACTACAGAAGGTTCGTGGAAGGATTTTTAGCTTTGGCGTTGGCGTTGACTCGATTACTAAAGAAGGAAGAGAAGTTTATGTGGATAGACAAGTGCGAGCGTAGTTTCCAAGAGCTTAAGTAGAAGCTGACTACCGCACTTGTGCTGACCATTCCATCTGGTCTTGGAGGATACGATATCTATAGTGATGCGTTGTTCAGAGGACTAGGTTGCGTATTAATGCAACATGGTAGGGTTGTTGCATACGTCTCCTATCAGTTGAGACCTCACGAGTTGAATTACCCGACGCATGACTTAGAACTCGCAGCAATCATTTTCGCTTTGAAGATTTGGAGATATTATTTGTGTGGGGAAAGATTCCAGATCTTCACTGACCATCAAAGTCTCAAGTATCTATTCTCTCAAAAGGAGTTGAATATGAGACAGTGTTGATGGATGGAACTTCTGAAGGACTATGATTGTGATATTTTATATCACCCCAGCAAGGCGAACGAGGTCGCAGATGCTTTGAGTCGGAAGTCTTCAGTTGCACAAATGATGGTTAAGGAATGGGTTTACTTGAGAGAGTGCTAGATTCGGTTTTCAAATTTGAGATGGGCCACCTTTCGAATCTTATGGCCACCCTCAAAATTGAGTCGGATGTGCAGATCAGAATCAAGACGCTTCAAATGACAAACCCAAATGTTCAGAATGATTCTACAAGAGGACACCGATAAGAGAAAGACTGATTTTCATATTTCTAAGGATGGAACACTAAGGTTTCGAGGACGATTGTGTGTACCTGATGATGCAGAGCTCAAAGAAGAGATCTTATTAGAAGCTCATTGTAGAAGTTACAACATTCATCCCGACAGTACGAAGATGTATAAGAATCCGCGTTAACACTACTGGTGGTCCAGTATGAAGGCGGACATCGCCAAGCATGTCGCCAAGTGTCTGACGTGTCAGCAAGTGAAGGCACAACATTGTAAACCGGGAGGACTTTTGCAACCTCTTGAGATTCCCGAGTGGAAATGGGAGCACATCATGATGGACTTTGTGATAGGCTTATTAAGGAGTCAGAGAGGTAATGATTCCATTTGGGTAGTGGTCGACAGATTGACGAAATCAGCTCACTTCATCGCTGTGCGAAAGGATCTTGACTTGGATAGGCATGCAGATTTGTACGTGCGTTAGATTGTTCGATTGCATGGAGTGCCGGTGACAATTACATCAGACCGAGACTCGAGATTCACAGCTGCTTTTTGGAAGAGTTTGCAGGTTGCCTTAGGAACGAAGTTGTAGAATAATACAGCATATCATCCTCAGACGGATGGCCAGTCTGAGAGGACGATTCAAACCTTCGAAGACATGTTACAAGCTTGCGTGTTGGATTTCAAGGGAAGCTGGGAGGAGTAGCTTCATCTTGTCGAGTTTGCCTACAACAATAGCTATCAGCAGAGTATTCATATGGCTCCTTTCGAAGCATTGTATGGCAGAGTGTGTAGAACGTCAATTTGTTGGGATGAAGTTTGGGAAAGAAAAATCACAGGCCCAAAGTTAGTCTAGCAGTCAGTAAATGTAGTTGCCGTAATCAGAGACAAACTAAAGACCGCTCAGAGCCAGCAGAAAAGCTATGCGGATAAACGTCGGAGACCTTTGGAATTTCAAGTTGGTGATCACGTTTTTCTGAAGGTGACACCAATGAAGGGTACTTCGCGCTTTGGCAAGAAGGAAAAACTGAGTCTGAGGTACGTAGATCCCTTTGAGATTCTAGAGAGAATCGAGATCCTAGCGTATCGTCCTGCATTGCCACCGAGGTTGGCGCAAGTGCATGATGTCTTTCATGTGTCGATGTTAAGGAAGTATGAGCCTGACCCGACTCACGAGCTTAATTTTGAGGAATTAGACATGGACGACAAAGTGTCGTACATGGAAAGCCTGGTTTAGATTGTGGATCGGAAAGAACAGATTCTGCGTATCAAGATGATCCCGTTGGTTAAAGTGGTCTGGCAACACCACGACACTGAAGAAGCAACCTGGGAAAACGAGGAATTCGATGAGACGACTGTATCCCCACCTTTTCATTTAAAGAATTATAATGGTTTAAATTTCGAGGACGAAATTATTATAAGAGGGGAAGAGTTGTGACATCTTGAAATTCTAATTCTATTTTCAATTAAATGAATTGGGCCTTTCATCGATGCGCCTATAGTTTTATTCTCTGAGCTAATTACTCACGAGATAACTAGACTGTCTGGGGAAGCCATTAAGGGAATTTAATGCAATAGACTTGAGAATTCAACCAGAAATCGATTACTCGCCCACTGCAGAGAACATTACGGCACAGTTAAAAATCAATTAGGGATCAGAGATAGGTTGGTTCAACTGAGATAGATAATCAAAGTGTGGGTGATTCCACCAGATTGCAAAATTCTCGCTGATCGGCACTAGATTGATTTTTCTGTTGTTTTGATACCTTGTGTCCGTATTTGAAATCTTGAGATTTTCACGACAATCGAGAGTAGCCAATATGTCGAAGATGTACATTGTGACTCGAGATAAATCGATTACGGGTCAATTGTACCAAAAATTTCTAAAAGCTACTCGGTAAGTTAGGTTACGCTAAAATCGTGCCAGATTGAAATTAACTGCGAATTTGAATCCGATTTTAAAAATTGAAAGTTCTGTCATGTCACAATTTATTTTAGGACCATTGACTCATCCTTTGAAAATTTTTCTGCAAATCGAGATTTTTGGCTGAAATTCAAAATAAGGCCGTTTTTGTTCGAAAAATTCAGCGGACCGTTTTTGATCGCGTTTTTGGGATGCAAGTTGGTTCTATTGGTGAGAAAAAATGTCAATTTGATCGTGGATACCTTAGTGGAATTTATGGGGGCCAAATTGGATCCAATTGGAGAGGATTTGAATCCAATTTAGGGGAAAAATGTTGTAAATTCGTAGCCCATTGGTCCTTAACCCTTTGGACCACTTCCTTTGCTTTCTAAGGAAGCTTGTTGATCTGCAAAGTGGCTGAGGAAGACAGCAAACTTGGTGGGACCTCTTCAAAGGGACAAAGGGATAGAAGAGAGGCTTGGAGGGACCCTCAAAGCTTGAGCTGTCTCCTTTCTTCTTCCTTCAACTTGCTTTCTCCATTTCTAGCCACCTTGGAGCTCAAGAATTACAGAGAATCGAGTAGCACCCCTCCCTCTTGTCCGTCGACCACATGCCAACCATCGGAGCATCGTCACGCGTCGTTGCGCGCTCGAAGCAGCGCCAGCCTCTCGCTCGTGTCCCGTGCCTCCTGTCGCGCCCTGGACCACCGTCGAGCTTCTGTCTAGCTCACCTAAGCCGTTGTGGTCGCCGTCCTGCTGCCGTGAAGCACCACTTTTCAGGAATCTGTTTCCTACAAACCTCATAAAAGGGGGGAAAATGTTTATCACTGCTTTATATTCAACTCCCAACAAATTTCTAGGAACAAATGAATGTATTAATACATGGATTCTATCATCCTTCCTACACAAGATGATCGCTAATGATTTTCAGATTTTGGTGGACTCAGAGATGAGAGAGGTTAGATCTGATGAGGAAGTAAGCCACTAGAATTGGAGGAGGCTTGGGCTTGCTATTTGAGTTGTTCTTCTTTAACTTGGCTTCGCCTTTAATATGGCCATCTTTGCTTAATGAACTGGTCTTGTGCGAGTGACTCTCTCCTTTGAAGCTAATCACTCTATTATTGGAATGATCAGAGAAGCAACTGAAAAGGCTTGAGAAGAGACTCATGATTCGACGAGGATGTAAACGACAAGTATTATTCTGAGAGCAAAAGGGGCTGAGAAATCAGTACTTTCAGTTTGTTCTTAGTGATAACACCTGAAGCTGTTGTAATGGCTGACTTTGTTGAGTTGTTTTGAGAAAATTTGCGATTCTCTCACTATTTATAGACATGTTGATAAAGCTTTAAAGAGAAGCAGCTTCACTTTCCAAGAAAATGGAGGAGATTTCATGTGTCACCGTCATTACTCGGCCTTCTTCCTCCTCCTTAGGTTCTTGGAAATATCCAAGGAAATGGAGGATTTCATCTGTCGCCACTATACATTCCCCAAGCTTCAATCATATTAAAATTTGGAGGGCCAACGTTTTCTTGGAGCCTACGTTGATTAAGATTCTTTAATGAACTTCCTCTTTTCATTTTCTTGACCAAGAGCCACGCATCGTTACGTCATTGGCTTGGTGATTGATGTACCTCCGTGGGAGACCAATTTTAATTACCACATGGTGTAAGTCAGTTCTTCGACTCCTAATGTTCTTGTTTCTAACTTGGTATCTACTTTTCCTTTCTAATCGCTGTCAAGGTACGACGTCACTTCTAGGAACAATGTCGTCCTTTTCCTTGCTCAACGCCACCAAGTATGTTGTAGGCAATATACTCAAGAGATTAGGGTTTGCGCATTGAATTTATATAAATTATGTCGTCGGTGTAAAACATTTTCAACAAAAGTAGTTCTGAAATAGAAACCCTTATCTAATTAAAAGCAATATATGTGCATGTCAATGCCAGAATTCTGATTGTGTACATTTGTAAAGTAAAAATTTCTTGACATAATTGGTTCTTAGAAACTGACACATATAATTTTTTTTTTTAAGATATATATTTAAGAGCTCATCTGTGAAAGAAATGAGAAAATGAAGAAAAGTGTAACATCCTCGATTTCGACCCTTATTTTGGTCCAAATTAGGAGGTTAAGCTAAATAGGTCAATCTTATTGAAGAACAAGAGTCAAATGCATTAAATGAGGATAATGAGTATGGAGGCTTATGTATTCCAAATAATTAATGAAAGAGGATGACTCATGACCTAAGAGAATGATGACAAGTGATCTTGCAAGCCAAGTAGGGCGCCACCTCTCCCCCATAGACTTGCCATATTGAGTTTCATAGGTTTTGACTTCTCAGTTTTTCGAAACTGCTGGACTTTTTCTACTTTCCAATTTTGTAGAGCTCTTTGTGCTTCGAATTTGGAGAAACTTCCTTATGAAAGTTGTTCAAAACATCTTAATCTATAACATACTTAAATTTTAGATTTTTCTGAGGTGAAATGGTTGGGACAAAGGCCCAATCAATTACCGTATAAAACCCACCCAGTATAGTGAAAACGGTAACCAAGTTGCATTTTTAAATTTTATAAAATCTTCACTTTTGAATTTGGATATACTTCATTCACAAAATTTTTAAATGACATATATATCTTCAACATATTAAAATTTCAAAGAGTTTTGTGAAGATTTGAATTTCGAAATGAGTCTTTCTCTTTGACCATTGAATTTGCTCGACGGACGAATTTTGGGTTGTGTTCAATGATTTGTTACTCTTCCCATAAAATGAATTTGGCTTGGATTCCTTCATAAAAAAATGTTTTGTAAGGTCTTTTTTACAACATATTAAAATTTTGGGATAAGTGCTACAGAAGTCCTAAAACTTGTCACGAAAATACAATTGAGTCCTACAACTTGCAAAAAGTGCAATTGAGTCCTAAAACTTATCAAATTATTTCAATCGAGTTCTAAAGTTAACACCGTGGACTTTTTTAACGGAAAATGCTGACGTGGAATTTAAAATTAATTTTTATTTTACATGTGGCTTTTTTAATTTTTTTATTTAAATTAGATTTAAAAATTAAAAAAGAAAAGTGAAAATTTATCTAAAAAAGAAAAAAAAAATGGCAGCCTCGTTGGAGGGGTTGGCGACCGTCGCCGGCCCCTCCGGCGATCGACGGTGATGGCGGCGGCGGCAATGAAGGAGCTGCTTTATCTTCTTCTTCTTTTTTTAAGAATTTTAAAAAATAAATTTTCTTTTCTTTTTAGATTTTAACTCTATTTTTTTTAAAAATTGAATAAAAAATAATTAAAAAAGCCATATGAAAAAAGAAACATTATTTAAAAAGCCACGTTAGCGCCACGTTAGCATTTTCCATTAAAAGGGCTAACGGTGTTAACTTTAGGACTCGATTGAAACAATTTGACAAGTTTTAGGACTTAATTGCACATTTTGCAAGTTTTAGGACTCAATTGCATTTTCGTGACAAGTTTTAGGACTTTTGCAGCACTTATCCCTAAAATTTTATAATTTTTCGAACTCGTTTGATAAGGTAATGGTACTGATTTCGAAAGTTACTCAAAACTATTTTGGGATAAGTGTTAAAGTCACAAAACTTGTCGCGAAAATGCATTTTAGTCCTAAAACTTGCAAAAAGTGCATTTAAGTCCTAAAACTTGTCAAATTATTTCAAATGAGTCCTAAAATTGACGCCATTAGCCTTTTCCGTTAAAAATGCTGACGTGGCATTTTAAATAATTTTTTAATTTCCACGTGTATTTTTAAATTATTTTTTTATAAAAAAAGTTAGATTTAAAAACAAAAAAATTAAAATTATTCTTATCTTATTTTCACAAAAAAATAAAAAGAAAAGTTAAAAATTTTATTTTTAAAAATTGTTAAAAAAAAGAAAATCAGCCGCTTCTTTGTTTTTAAAAAATAAATTTTTGAACTTTTTTTTTTTAGTTTTTAGTGAAAATAAGATAAATTGAATAAATCTAGAATTTTTAATTATTTTAAATCTAATTTTTTTAAAAAAATGAATAAAAAATAATTAAAAAATCCACGCGAAAATAAAAAATTATTTAAAATGCCATGTCAGCATTTTTAACGGAAAATGCTAACGGCGTCGATTTTAGGACTCGTTTGAAACAATTTGATAAGTTTTAGGACTTAAATGCACTTTGTGCAAGTTTTAGGACTGAAATGCATTTTCGTGACAAGTTTTAGGACTTCTGGAACACTTATCCCAACTATTTTCGTCTTAGAATGGGAGAACCACATGCCCAACTTGGAGGGGAAGAGGGCTCCACATCTAAGTTGAGGAGGAAGCTAATCTAGAGTCTTCTTGGCTTGAAGATAAGAATTCATCAAATGGTTTTGGAAGCTAGCTAATTAATGAGCTTAATGAGTCACACGCTCATGTGGTTAACTTGGAGAACAAGTTGTTCAAAGTCCAAGTTTCTTGAAGACCAAATCTTATGTAAATCTTAGAGTATGATGGCCCTAGATTATAACCTTGGTGAACAAGTCAAGAACTAGCCAATTAGAAGAGGACATGATGCATCAAAAGGCTTATGTGTCTCCTTAGGCACTATAGGCTATAATGAACCTAAAATGAGCCTTGGAGAGCAAGTCAATATGTGAGCCAATCACAAGTGAACACCAAGGGACTTAGGCGCCAACTCAAGATGATAGCTCGGCCAACTTGCCTCTTAGGTGTAATCATGAACATGTAATAAAAATCTAAGAGGAGGAGGCCTATAAATAAGAGAAGTCATTCTCACATTTTAAGGCTTGGCCTTTCTCTCCTTTTTTCTCCCTTCCTCTCCTCTCTTTCACGCCATTCTCTTCCAAGCCACCTTAGACGCCGACCGATCACTAAAGAAGCATATTTGAGTTAGGTCCAAAAAATAGTAAGTAAATTTTATTAGCTCTTCGATAGGGCAATGTGCTACGCTTATCGATTTTAGGATTCAGTCATTGTTTGCTTGTATTGGCTTTGTATTGTTATGCTTGTTGTGTTTCTATTGCTTGTTGTTACATTAAGTAAGTTCATGATCCCACATGAGTTTTGTGACATCCCGAAATTCAAGCCCTCTGAGGGTAGAATGAATGTGAATTTCATCAATGCATTGTTGGTTGATCTCACTTGGAATTGATCACTCCTGAGATACTGACCTTGAGGGGAAAGACTAATGAGGACAGAGCTCGTGCGACTAAAGAACTTGACTTAGGAAAATGACTTGACTGTGAGACTTGCGTGAGGACGATCCTGTAGATAGGCAGGCCGATTTCAAGGACGACTAGAAGTTGATTCGCGGATAGAACATAATGGAATGACGGGTGATTCCGTTTACTGTTATTGAACCTGCGAACGACCCTAGTTCGGTTTATGAGAAGGAAAAATGGGTCATTATGCCTTTGCATCAACTATCGGCAACTCAACTGGGTGACAATCAAGAACAAGTATCTGTTGCCAAGAAATTACGATCTATTTGATCGGTTATAGGGAGCTTCGATGTTCTCGCAGGTCGACCTGAGTATAGGTTATCATCAGTTGAGAATTAAAAAAGAATTGAACAAGAGACAGTATCGTCGGATGGAACTTCTTAAGGACTGTGATTGCAACCTCCTGTATCACCTCGGGAAAGCTAGTAAAGTTACAGCTGCGTTGAATCGAAAATCATTGATTGCGCAGATGGTGATTCAAGAGTGGATTTTCCTCGAAGGAGCTAGAGATTCGGTTTCAAACCTGAGGGAGGCCACCTTTTAAGTCTTATGGCCATCCTTAGAATTGAACTGAAAGTACAACTAAGAATCAAGACATTGCAAATGACAGATCCAGAGATCCAGAAGATTCTATAGGAAGATATAGAAAAGAAAAAAAGGCTGATTTTCAAGCTACCAAGGACGGAACACTAAAATTTTGTGGATGATTGTGTGTACTAGATGATGAGGAACTTAAGGAAAAAGATCTTATCAGAAACACTGTAGTAGTTATCAGCAGACTGCCCATATGGCACAGTTTGAAGCGTGGTATGGCAGAGAGTGCATAACTCCAGTTCGTTGGGATGAAATCAGAGAGCGAAAGATTATCGGCACTAAGTTAGTTCAATAGTCAGTGGATGCCGATATAGTAATCCGAGGGAGACTTAAGATTGCTCAGAGTCACTAGAAAAGTCAAGCAGAGAAGTAGCGAAGACCGGTTCAGGTAATAGATCGAAAGGAGCAACCGCTGCGTACCTAGACGACCTTTTTGGTGAAAGTGGTTTGTCAATACCATGGGACAGAAGAAGCTACTGGGGAAAGCGAAGAATCAATGAGATGACAATACCCCCACCATTTTGAAAAAGAATTTTAATGATTTAAATTTTGAGGAAGAAATTTTTATAAGAGGGGAAGAGTTGTGACATCCTGAAATTAAGAGGGGAAGAGTTGTGAATTTCGTCAATGCATTGTTAGTTGATCTCACTCGGAATTGATCACTCCTGAGATACTGACCTTGAGAGGAAAGGCTAATGAGGACAGAGCTCGTGCGACTAAAGAACTTGACCTGGGAAAACGACTTGACCATGAGATTTGCGTGAGGACGATCCTATAGATAGGCAAGCCGATTTTAAGGACAACTAGAAGTTGATTTGCAGACAGAACATAATGGAACAACGGGTGATTCCGTTTACTGTTATCGAACCTATGAACGACCCTAGGTCAATCCTCACAATTATAAGAATCTATCCTCTGCAATTTTATGTAATCAATGACGTCCATGTGTTGAGATGTTTTGAACGTGGTTCGGCACGAGTTGATTACGCGTGAATCCTCAAAGCCGCCTGTTAGTCTGAGTTGTACCCAAGATGGCATTGTGCGAAATTGACATGGCATGAGAACTAAAGATTAGACTTTGAATTATCAGGAACGTCCAAGACGGATTTTGGATGAAGCTACTTCGACAGTTGATAGCGCCAGTTAAGCTGAGTATTTGGAAAATGGATTTTTGGACCGAGGAAGCGAGCTCATGAGGACGTGGGCCGAGCAAAGTCAGCGTGGGCCTTAGGCCCAAGGTGGGACAGCCACCATAGTGGGCCCAAGGCAAGCAAGTGAGCCCATTGGGCCTAACTCACCATTTATTCTTCCAAGCCCATGTCTAAGCCTTAAGCCCTTTCAAGCTTAAATCAATTCACAAGCTCATTCCTATTCATTTCCTAGCCTAATTCTTATGCCCACCCATCATTTTCAGCCTAAGGACAGATTAGTAATTTGTGTAAGGTGGAAATGACCATTTTATACCTAAAAGCTTGTGGATAAGGCAAAGAAAGAGAGAGAAGGTGAGGTCATCTTTGCATGGGGACTTGGGGCAAGCTTCTAGGGCTTTAATGGAGAGTGCAACAGCCCTCACATCACTCTCTCTCTCCCCTCCTTCAGCCCTTTCTTGACCGGACTCTCTCTCCCCTGGTTTATCCTTCAACCTACTTCTACTCTAGCAGACCTTCTTGTGAAAAGCTGAGTTGATTGTTGCCTTCCCAGACGAATCAGCTCCCGTGCCACCCACCATCGTGCTCAGCACATCCAAACCGTCCGCTTGGACCTCGTTGCTTGTTGGAAGGAGCCATCAGCTGACCTACTGGCTGGCAAGAAGCTGTTGCTCACGGTACCGTTTGGAGCTGCCCGGATTCGCCTGTTTCACCTGTTTCAGCCAATTCTCCCCCATTTCGACCCAAGCTCCACCTAGCCTAGCCACCAGCAGGTCCCCCTCGACCCCTAGGTGCCGCTGGTCACCAGCCATCCCTTCGCCGGAGCTCCGGCCAAGCTGCCCAATTCTGTTTCTCCTCTAGCAGTCCAGTTTTTGGGAGTTTCAGTGGGAGGCTAAGCTTGTGGCTGCTATTCCAGCCCCGGGACCGCCTTGGATCATTGTGGTTAAGGTTCCCAAGTGTCGCCTCCGTTGTTGCCACTGCGTTCGTGTCTCTGGCCCACTTAACGAGTGAGTTTAGCTCCCAATCCTTTGATTAGTGCCTAAACTTGCTTAGGGTTGGTTTAGTTAGAGTTAATTCTAGTTTAGGAAATTTAATTAAGTTGTATTAGCCCTAAGATAGGTGGTTAGATGGATGGATTAGATTACTTTAGCTTAATCTTGCTCTATTTGCTTAATGTGGCTTATGTGCTTAATTAAGTATGTTTAGCTTTATTTGATTGATTGTTTACTTTAATTAATGTTTTGTTTAATTTATGAATTTAATTGACTACTTATTTAATTCTGAAAATTTACTGTTCATGAGACACTGTTCACAAGTACTATTCACGCAGTACTATTCATCCAGACTGCGAAAAGTTGTCTAAATTCATGTATGTTGATTTTATGAAGTGAATGGATGTGTAAATGCATGGGCATCCGCATGAATCAAGTGATTTTCACAAAGAGGGGAAAATAGGCCGTCCGAGGGACATTGGAGATGGATCACGTTTATGAGAAAAAGGATGTGAGGGGGATATGTTTGTGTGATCGCTAAGTCAAACTCATCACCAATGTGCATCGGTATAACAGCTTGAGCGAGCAGTTATCGAATCGAATCGCCACCCAATGGGACTTTGGGGGCGATACTTGACGGGAGTTGGAAGCTGATCACAGTAGATTCTAGACTGTCCCTCTTTGGGATACTATCTAGGCGGGAGTTCTAGATGTTGCCTTGCTCGACGGAGCGGGACGAAGCACGATTTTTATCGGTAGCCCAGCGGGAGTCGAATGATCATTGACTGGGAAGTTGGCCATGGCCGGGAGGTCATATTTAACCAGATTGCTGACTAGGAAGTTAGCCGTACCATCAACTTGGAGTTGACCGTGCCCATTGGGCCATGATATGCCCGGCTATGCCGAAAGACCGCCAAACGTGGAGTAGGCCGTGCTTGTTGGGTTGTAATTAATTGAAACGTTTGAGTGAGTGAGGTCGTTGTGCCTTATTATGGGGTAGAATTGTGTGGCGTGGTATGAGACATGTCATAACGATTTTACCTTATAATCGGGACGCGTGTGATGAATTTATCTGGGATATTGGGGTGCATTAATGTGCAAGAGCGTATGAGAATCATGGTATCATTGGTTCTAGTTATGCATGAGTTGATCACGTTGTTGATGGCACGCATGCATGAATTGATAACGTGCAGGGTGTAGCAATGGCTAGGTGAGATCGCTTATGATGCGACTCGTGTGATTGATGAATTGCATCATCTAATGGCCCTGTGCATTGCGTGTATCGTGCTGAGTTATAACGTGCCGGGTAAGGTTGCATGCGAATCGACTGTTGATTGTTGGTTGTTGATCTTTGGTTTGTTTGTGGGGTGGTTCTGAAGAGATATTCCGAGTTCAGTTGGTGTCCTAATCGGGAGACTGGGGGGAGGACTCGCTGAGATTTTATATCTCACTGGTTATTGTATAACCACTTTCAAGTCCTTAGAATGGTGCTTCCGCTAGTGAGGTTCGAGATTCCCAAGGACTGGGATACTGTTGTGACACACCACCGTTTTCCAGGTCGAGTGCACCTTTACGAGAAGTATTTATCCACTATCTGGGTGGATGAGGGACCAGGGCAATGGATACCCCAACGGTTCTTGGCATGGTTCATCCGGGATGGAGATATGCTGCTTGGTCCTCTGCAGGGTTTTGATAGGCTGCTCGGTAGGGGCCCCGAGGACGCTGATTGGGATCCCATGGAGTTGGACCCTCCTAATGGTGCTGTGGAGGATGTTGCCTCCCGCTCCGCTAGTGATCGACTCGTACACCTCCGACTATGACTCGGTGGAGTCTGAGTCTGCTAGGTCCGAGTGACTGTAGTGCTAAACCCGAGGGTTCTTTTCGTGTATAGTTGGATTAGCCTAGCTTAGTTTATTTTTGGTCTAGCTTAGATGATGGATTGTGATGTGGACATCGAGCCATATTGAGAAGGAGGTGTTAGGGACCTATTGTCTATTCCTACTAGTTTGATTATTCGAGCGTGGGCCAAGCAATTCAGACAAGCTGTTGGCGTCCTGGTTCATGATCTTTGGCATGGAGATGACTTTGGATCAAATTTTGAAGAATCTTGCAAATCTTGGCGTAATATTTGGCATGGAGATGACCTTGGATCAAATCTTGAAGAATCTTGGAAATCTTGGCGCAATTTGATTATCTGGTCACCAAATATTTGACCAAGTCAAAAAAAATAAATTATGTTCTTGTTAGATATTTTCTAGAATATGACACATTAGATTTCTAGGGCTGGTTTTAGGGTTTGTGTGGCAACTAGAAGGCCTATATTAAGGACTAGCCAATTTTCTTTAGGAGACAGATATATTTTATTTGATTCCTTTATAGTTTGTTGATGGGGAGATGTTACGTTTTCCGCTTGCGCATAATGAAAGATTAAAAATGAAGGGTCGGCAATGAGTCTTGGGATGTTGCTTTCTATCGACCAAGGATGTGTGCCCGGGGTTCGGGGCGTGACAAGTTTCGAGCACACCTGAATGTCGAGGAGAGATTTCGGTGACTATGGACAATGCTAAAGCCTGAGCGAATGGTTCCAAGTCAAGGTCACGAGCTCGAATTGCATTTGGCATGAGTTTGATTTAATTAAACACAAGAGTCATTCATTATTCACCTTGCATGACACGCCTTTGGGCTTTTCATTTAGCTAAAAGTTTAAATATAAAATGAATTGGTTGATGCTTGAAATGCATGGACACACGATGGACTTATATGCCGACGCTGGGGGATGCCGGGTCATTGCCTTGGGTAAACCCCCGGACGCCATCCCGATATTGAGATCGTGGAAGATACCGGCCTAGGTGAGGCTGATGCTTAGGAGTCGCCTTGGATGCCGTCCTGATAACGAGATTGGGATGATGCCGTTTGCCAAGGGGGACTGATGCCCGGTTGTTACTGGAAGAGTCGATTAATTTCGACTAATATGATACTAAAAAAGGAAAAGTGAAAGTCCATGTGTGATGCTTGCAAAAGCTGGGTTTGTTTTGATATATATTGTTAAATCCTTGCATCAATTTGAGCATATGTTTGAATTTGGTCACTTAGTACTTGAACAGGTTTCATGAGATGCACGCATCTCTTTGTGTGACCGAGATGATCATAAGCCATGGATCTTTAGAAAGCTCATTCATATGAACTAACTCATTGTCTTTGATTCTTGAAAGCACATTAATGGTTGAGAGCCTTTCATATGCATAAGCAAGGCAAGGCACGAACCTTGCTATTGATCTGCCATCGACAAGTGGGTGGTGATCTTGTATTCGACAATAGACAGCGATATGTCCTCCGATAAGAGAATTAGGGATTTCTACTTACTGAGTCATCAACTCACTCTTGTTATTCTCCCAAATTTAGGTGTTTGATGGGTGAAGTAATCCCGCTGCATGTTTGTCCCGACCTCCTTATTGATATAACTACCACCATGACGGACATAACATACTTAGAAGGGGACATCACTTATCGAAGAAAACTACTACCTTATGGGTCTAAGAAGGGAATGGACCTAACATGGGGGCCGCTTTTGGGAGTAGCTCGGTAGAGGAGCTAGGCTATCTTAGCCTTTTGATTGATTATATATGGAAACAAAAATAAGTAGCCCAAGCCTAGGATGGGCATGTAATCAAAACAGCTTTTGATATGTGAATATATATATATATATATATATATATATATATATATGAATATGTTTTTATTTGCTTGACTTGCATATGTCTTGCCTAGCTTCCATGTTTGTTTGTATGGGGATTGTTTATGATTGCTTCCGTATGTGCTTAACTAAAGATAAAAGACTTTCGGGATGTTCGACCTTGCTTGGGGCGTTGATGCTAACCCGCCAACTCATGCTCTTGTACCAAGGATTGAATGGGGGTGTAACAAAAAGCGGGAGAATTTTTCACTCGTGCGCATTTCGAATGCTCGGATATACCAACGCGATATAAATTCACCATTACTAACCACATAATGAGGCCTCAAAATAGTTTTGGCCACTAATGATTCCCTCCAAGAATAGGTAGCATCTACACCACAATGAACACCACCCTCAGCATGAAGAAGTGATCACTTATACAAGATTCATCCCATTTGTTTCCTATGGTATTGTTTATTGTTGATTATGTTTCTTTTTGCTTTTCTTCATGACCCAATCAAGAGAGGAAAGATTGCTTCAAGGTAGGGAGACACAACATGCCAGTTTAACTGGTGCTCTTCATTGTGATAAATGTGTGTAAGCACTGGCAACCCTATATCCATTACTATTGACCAAATCAACACTACCGATTTTTTATTATTATTATTATTATTATTATTATTATTATTATTATTATTATTATTATTATTATTATTATTAGTCAAATTGAGTTGTTTTGAAATGTTGGTGCAAATGAACTTGCCACCATAAAGTCCTTGCAATTTGAGTTGGCTACAAAACAAGCCATAACACCAGCCACAACAAATGATTTCTCTCATGAAAAAAAGTTGAGTGAAGGTGGATTTGGTGAAGTTCTCTAGGTATGTATTACATATTTGTTAGAAATAATTCAGAATGCTTAACATATGAATTGAATTAAACATAATGATGTGGAATAAAAAGTAACATGTAAAGCCCTTTTATGTTAGCTTCTAAGAAATTGTGATAAGGAATTAAACGAAGATACAAAACCCTTTAGTGTTGACTTACTAGTGGACAACAAATTGTTGTGAAGAGGCTATCTCAAAGCTCAAGACAGGGTGATGAAGAATTTAAGAATGAAGTTCTATTAGTTGCGAAGCTTCAACATAGAAACCTTGTTCGCCTACTCTGATCTTGCTTGGAGGGAAATGAAAAGCAACTTGCCTACAAGTTTGTGCCAAATAAAAGCCTTGATAACTTCTTATTTGGTTTGTTGTAGCTTGACATTCTTATGTGCTGAATGTACAATTTGCTTGAAATCAAATGTTCAAGCTTTCACTAGTTGCAGAAACCTTGACTTTTTCGATTTATATTCTTTCAACTTCTTTGTAAAATTCTAAACGTAAGTGAACGTGTCGAACAAGTAATATAATGATGAGAAGGAGTATCGTCCCACAGAGATTGATGATTAATAAACTAATTAAATACTAAAAATAGATTGATTCTAAAATTCATCTAACAGATCAAAATAGATTTGATAATAAATTAAAACAAAAAATCTTAAAAGCAAAATTTGGAGACTAAATATAGTAAATCGATTAGATAAATATGTTAGAGCATTTGATTTTTAAGTAAATATAAGTACATTAAAATCTATGAATATTCCTAGCTTACGATGAGTCTTTTGGATCACCTTATCACCGAAAGCTATATAAATAATGTGGTATATCTCTATCCACGTTTAATTCATTGTTATATATATTATAAGGAGCAATTGCATATTATTATTTTTCAGTCTCAAACATGCACATCAAATCATTCAAGTGGTGACTAGTCACTTAAAAGCATTAAGCATAATAATATATAACTCAGACAAATGAAATTACTTGCAAAACATAGAAATCATGAAATTCACATCATCATGGTTAGGCTATATCATAGCCATAATAAAAGAAAATTAGAATATAGTAGAAAAAGAAATGAAAATTTAAATTAAACCCAACATCTTGAATCAAAGAACAAGAATTTTGTCATTACTTTTGTCTTCTCTTCAAAATACTTGAAAACTCTCATAACAATGAAAATGATCTAAAAACCTCCAAACTTAGTTGTCTATATTATCCTATTTATAGGATATATTCAAGAATCCTAACACAATGCAATTGCTTCTCTCTTTTTTTTTTCCCACATAAAATCAGGAAATAAATCGTAGAATCCTTGATTCGGTATCTATTTTCCCATGCTTTTTGATTTGAATTCCTGAATCATAGATTTTTCCTTTCCTTCTTTTTGCCCTTTTTTCCAATGCAATTCCTGAATCTCGATATCTCATTATTCTGCATAAATAAGGAAGATTTTGGTAAGTAGAAGGAAATCCAAATATTTTCTAGTGAATATTGCATTATAAAGTACCATATTGGTTGCCTAAAATAGGTAAAATAACTCTAGTATTATAGAGTTATCACAACTAATTATAGGTTTTTCTTGAGCTACCTTTGATGAATAAGAGTAAATATGTTTTGGTATTAACATTAACGAATTTGGGTGGAATAATGTAGATCCCGAAAAAAGAGGACAATTCGATTGGTCATTACATTATAAAATAGTATCTAGGATCGCTCGAGGAATACTCTGTCTACATGAAGATTCTCATCTCGAGATCCATTGTGACCTAAAATGTAGCAATATCTTGTTAGACAGTGAAATGAACCTAAACATTTCAAATTTTGGCATGGTAAGAGTTTTTGGAATTGATCAAACTCAGGCTAACACAAATAAAATTGTGGGGGCTCTTTAAGTCTTAGTTTTTGAATAGATATAACTTTGTGATTGGATGTTGGACCTGCTTATTTGATCTATTTAAGGATGCTACATGATCTGAATCTAAATCCTAATATACATGTGACTAATGTTTGCTTTAGTAGTGGTTATATGTCTCCATAATATGCAATGCATGGAGAGTTTTTAGTGAAATATGATGTTTATAGCTTTGGCATACTACTTCCAGAGATCATTTGTAGCAAGAGGAATAACTTCTACCACCAATTGGATGGGGATGAATATCTTGCTAGTTATGTGAGTTTTACCATGCTACCGCGAAGGCTTTTGTTATGTATCTCGTTCATATATGGTTTTTTTTTTTTTAAATAC
Organism: Eucalyptus guilfoylei; assembly: GCA_016097605.1. NCBI lineage: Eukaryota > Viridiplantae > Streptophyta > Magnoliopsida > Myrtales > Myrtaceae > Eucalyptus > Eucalyptus guilfoylei. The sequence continues at coordinate 43,781,290 of CM027864.1, read as the reverse complement.
AAAATTCTTATGTCTTGCATGATGAGCCATCGAATAAATACAACAATTTTGTGAAGATTTTCCGAATTTACTCATGCAGGTGTGGAATCAATGGAGAGAATGTAGGCCCTTGAAAGTGTTGGACCTGGTTATCATGGATTCATATTCAAGATATCAAGTGCTTCGATAACTGTGCATTTGTTTACTATGCATTTAGGAAGATAAGCTATTAGACCTAGCACAACCATAGTAGTTCTCATGCTCAGCAGCAATTCCATTATCCTGCCATTACCTCAACATTTAGCCTTCGTCAACTGAAAACCCTCTCGTTATGTAGAGTTCTCTCTACCTTATGGTAGCTTTTTACACCCTAATTCTTCCTTTCATCCCCTATCTCTCCCACCTTCGCTTACCTTTCGCTTGAAATTTGGTTGTTTTCTCTTCGCCTTTCACTCCATTGGCTTCCGATGTTAGGCTGACATCTTCATCTCTTCGGCGATTCTCCCTAGTTAGTTCTGCATGGCCTCGATTACTTTTATCTGTCTTGAAAATGTGGGCAAGTTGTTAGTCAAGGGGTGCCGGTCACTGTATCTCATCGTATTGGCTTCATTTTACTTAAGAATAATTTGATTTGGGGAATTAGGCACTCTATTTGAGTTCTCCTGTGGGTTGCAAGGGCGATTCTCCCTGGTTAGTTCTGCATGGCTTCAATTACTCTTTCTCTGTAAGGAAAATGTGGAAAGCTGTTAATCAAGGGTTGCCGGTCACCATTAATCTCATCGTATTGGCTTCATTCTGCTTAAGAATTATTTGATTTGGATAATTCGGCACTCTGTTGAGTTTTCCTGTGGGTAGCAAGTATCTGTTTTACTACCTTTTTGTTTCATCTTGAATGGCTTCGGAAGGCCATGTCGATTCCGCGCGTCTCGCAGCTCTTTGCTCTAGATTAGGTCGCCTCACCACTGAACAAATCATCGAAGACTGGGATGATGAACCTTCGCTTGAAACATTGGAGGAATGCAGGTTAACTCTCATTAGTAAAATTCTTTCCAATCCGTCCATTAACTTTCCAGCCTTCCAAAGCACATTGAAAAAAGCCTGGTGGATGGAACTAGTAGATATTTCACAGCGTGAGACAGATATATATGTTGCAAAATTTCAATCTCAAGCCGACAAACAACGAATTCTTGAAGGGGGCCCTTGGCTATTCTCGGGCAATTTAGTTATCTTTAAACCATGGATTCCGAACACACCATTACATTGTTACGACTTTTCTACTTGTGCCTTTTGGGTACAGGTGTTTGGCTTACCTTTAGAATGGTGTTCTGAGCGTATGCTTATAAGGGCAGTGCAGCATATGGGTCGTGTAATGGAAGTTAAGGTCGACTCAAAGGAAGGAGTTTTGTCTAGAGCAGGTCGAGTAAGAGTAGAAGTAAACTTACATGAACCTCTTAAAACAGGGAAGTTGATACTGATAGATGGCAAACCTCTTTGGCTAGATTTCCGCTACGAACGACTATCGCACTTTTGCTACTCCTGTGGCAAGCTTGGGCACTATGTGATGTACTATAAAGACATCCCATACAATGAGGCAAAACATGAGGGTAGAGAGAAGATGGCATATGGTCAGTGGCTCCGTGCGAAAGTTAAGGAAAACAGTCCCTATTGGCACACATTTTATGACCCACAAGACATATCTGACCAACCAAACCGAAGAAGGTGTACCTGAAACTCCGCCTTCACAGATTCCCACTATCCCCTTATTGCCCCCACCACCTATGATTCCAGCAGCAAATACATCCAGTACAGTTAATAGATCTAGGGAACCAGCAGTTGAACCTGACCAGTAGCTCCACCAACGATCAGTGGCGCACCAACCCTCTCTCCATACAGCACTCATATTTGCAAAAACAAAATTGAAAGGAATCCAGACTGAGCCTATGGATATATAGGTAACAAAGAAAGTGAAAACTACAAGATCGAAACCGACATTAGGTTCGGCCAGGAAACAGAGAAGATACAACCCGTACGAAGCTAAAAGCTTGATCATAGAGGAACCTAATGACTCAAACTTAATGGAAACTCCTATATTTACAATTGATGAAGTAGGAGTTTGGGCTTTGGTGGCTGGCCCCAAACAGCCACCCGCAGACAAATGAAGATACTATGCTAAAATTGTCAGGGTTTGGGCAATCCCCTGATAGTTCAAGATCTTAAGGCCATGACGGCCAAAGAAAAGCCCGATGTGGTATTCTTAATGGAAACCAAGCAACCTAAAGTTAGGCTTCATCATATTCAGCATTATTTAAAGTTTCACAATTCACATATTCTGAACCTAGTTGGTTTTGTTGGTGGATTAGCACTGTTTTGGAATGATCTGGTTTATTTACAGATAATTCGATCCACACCACACCTTTTTCACATAAGTTGTAGAGAGGGGAAGGGAGGCAGACTTATAAGTATCACTTTTATTCATGCTCCAACTAACTACCGGCAGCCTCAACTTGTGTGGGATGAGCTTCGACAGATACATGCTACTAATAATTTACCTTGGATATGTGTTGGAGATTTTAATGAGATTCTTTATCCTTGGGAAAAGATGGGGAAACGACCTGCTAATCAGTCTAGAATGCTGTCTTTCCGAGTTGTCCTCAATGATTGTGATTTTACTGAGTTAGAGAGTAATGGCTGAAAGTATACATGGATGAACAATAGAAAGGGGGAGGAGCTTGTTAAGGAAAAATTAGACCAAGTGGTGTGCACTATGGAATGGAGATTTTTGTTTCCAGGGGTAGAAGTTTATGCATTTCCAGCGGTGGGATCTGACCACAACCCTATACTAATTCAGACTTTAGCATGTTATAATCGAACAAGGAAACCATTTCTTTTTTAGAGTTATTGGAATGAGGATGAGGAATGCCATGACGTTATTTCTCGGGCTTGGAATTCACTTGATCTCCCACTTCCCAGTTTTCTCTCAAAAGTGAGGCGGGCTACAGAAGCTCTGAATGCATGGAGCAGGAAAAAGTTCTCAAATGGATACAAAAAGGTGCTGATCTTACAAAATCAGTTACATAATCTGATGAATTAGCCACGTTTCAATTATGATAGGGTAGCGGCATCAAAACTAAAAGAGGAAATTTGTCAGACTTGGAAACAAGAAGAACAATACTGGGCTTTACACTCCAGAATTTAATGGCTGAAATGGGGCGACAAAAATACTCATTTTTTCCATGCATCTACAATTCAGCGAAGGCAACGAAACCGAATTACTATGTTGCTAAATGATGATAACCAATGGATTCGGGATCCACCTACTCTTCAAAATATGACAACCACCTTCTTTTCGCACTTATATACAACTGATGGTTATGGGAACTATGAACCTTTACTTGATCAATGTAACTGGGTGGTCACCCGTGAAATGAATGACCAGCTGACTGCTTCACTTACAATGGAAGAGGTTCGGCAAGCAACCTTTCATATGGGAACTACCAAAGCACCTAGCCCTGATGGATTGAACGGTTTATTTTATCATAAACACTGGGAAGTTGCTAAAGAAGACCTATTCCTTCTAGTACAGAATTTCCTAACGTCGGGGGTAATGCCTATAGGTCTTAATTAGACAACTATAATGCTGATTCCCAAGACAACTCAACCTGAGAAGCTCGAGCAATATCGTCCCATCAGTCTATGCAATTTTGCGTATAAAATTATCTCAAAGGTACTTGCTAATCGACTCAAACCTTGGTTTGTGAAGGGAAGACAGATCCAGGATAATATTCTCATTGTTCGAGAAGTTCTTCATCACTTTAGATCGATAAAGAGGACTTGTAACTTCAATGCAATACTAAAAACAAACACGACAAAGGCGTACGATAGAGTTGAATGAGATTTCCTCAATGATTACCTCCTTAAACTAGGATTCCATCCAAGATGGGTTAGCTGGATTATGCAGTATATCACCACAGTAGCTTTCACTGTGAAGTTTAATGGGGAGCAGTTGCCTTATTTCTACCCATCTCGTGGCCTACGCCAAGGTGACCCCTTATTGCCATATATTTTTATCCTGCTGGCTAATGTTTTATCGAATCTTATTATACAAGCTGTCAGCATAGGACACATCAAAGGTATCCGGTTAAATAGATGGTGTCCTACCCTTTCCCATCTCTTTTTTGCTGATGATGCGATCTTTTTCCTAACTGGTTGTATTTAAGAATGCGAGAATGTAGCAAACATTTTAAACCTATATTGTTCGGCTACTGGACAGCTTGTTAATCGCAATAAATCAAGCATGATTTTCAGCAAAAATTGCCCTTTAACTCTTAAGGAGAATATGTCTCAGGAAGTTAGGACTCCTATCTTGCAATGCTATGGCAAATACTTAGGCATACCATTCGACTGGGGCCGATCTAAGAAGGAGATGTTTTCGTGGATACTTGCAAGGGTTAACGCCAAATTGAAGGGATGGAAAGAGAAATTTATTTCAAAGGGGGGTAAGGAAATTCTCATAAAATCCGTTATTCGGGTTATTCCACATTATGCCATGTCTATCTTTAAGTTGCCTCTTCCTATTTGCAAAACTATTGAAAAAAGAATTGCTCGCTTTTGGTGGAGAAATGATCATAATAGAGTAGGTATCCACTGGCAAAAATGGGAGATTCTGAAAGACAGAAAAGATGACGGAGGAATGGGATTCCGTGACCTTATTGCATTTAATAGAGTGATGCTTGGAAAACAGGCTTGGCGTTTGCTACAGCAGCCTCAATCTTTATGGAGTAAATTATTTAAAGGTCTATATTTTCACTCGATAGATTTCCCGTCTGCTGTTAGGGGAACTCGGCCATCCTGGGGATGGCAGAGCATACTTATGGGCAGAGATGCTATTCTACCACATATTCGCTGGTCAGTGGGTAATGGTAACAACATCAGAATCCGAGGAGATTGGTGGTTACCAATGGGTATTCTCCATGGACCTAAATCTATAGAAGAACCTATTATGGTGGCAGATCTTTGTGGGATCTTTTGTTTAGATGCCCATTTGTCGGACTTTTTATTTGAAGACATTTGAGTTCCAGTAATATTGAGAAGTGTTTTGACCAAAAATAAAATAAAATTGTGAATCAATATTCTGTGGAGGGAATCGAGTTTGTTTTATACATCTAATTTATATGCACAAGCCAAATTCTAAACCGCAAAGCCAACGTCATGGGGGTTTGTTTTAGGAAAATAATAGATTTATTAAGACTATTTTATACAATTAATTTATTAAATGATACGTCAGGCTAAGCTAGTTTTAATTAATCTAGCTCTGTGATTTAGGGTTTTAACTTGTCGACATACGCTACTTTTCGTTGTCTACTCATGAAATATGACCAAATAATGTCATAATGTGTAGCACGCAACTTCTCAACCACAAAAGTCATCACATTTTTTTAGTACGTGCAGTCATGTGACAAAACCCCCCGAACATATCTTTCCCTCTATATGTAATGATGGGTAACTTTATTATTTTCATTTATTAATTATGTTGCATAATCTTGTTTTTTGTGCTGATGGATTTTTTTTTATTCATCTCTTAATATTATTATTGGTCAAGTAATAGTAAAAAATTATAAATTATGTTATAATAGGTATCCCTACATTATTAATCTTTTTCAAGGTCACATCATAATACACAATAGAATCCATTTGTAAATGGATAATTATTTTTAAATATTTATAACCAAAATGTTAATTCTTGCACATCAATTAGATATTTATTATCAAAATATGTTTAAGAATTAGAGATGCAGAATTAGAAATTTGCTAGAATTAGATTTTGCTAAAGTAATTATGAAAGTAAATTTCTGTGTAAAGCTCGTATATTAGCATGCCATATGGCTCAACCTTGCGACCTTTACTCAATCTTAATATATAAATTGACGAGCAAAGATTTTTTAGAAGATTAATGCAACTTGGGTATTTGTAGAAATAAACTTATAGAGCCTTTATATCAAAGTAGATGTCGTGGTTCCTGACTTTCCCTCACGACAGCCATAGACCAAAGGCTCGGAATCTTTGACTGAGTCAAAGTGACTATTAATTTAACATGATTGGCACTCCTTATTTAGGCATTACCAATCTTTATTTCTCAAACTATTTAACAAAACTCGAGTGCAATATCACGTTAGAATTTTTATAAAATCTTAAAAAGATAAGTGGAGAAATGACTTTTCGTATATAAAAATAACATAAATCATATAATCAAGCAACGGGAGATATTTCAAAATTCATAACTGGATGTAGGTCCAAACAACGTGACACTGGAAGCCTAAAGCTAACTTGTTTTGTGGATATAGACTTCCTTTGACCCGTGAGCAGTACGCATTCTCTCTCTGTTCTTTTTTTTTTGGTCGAGTAGTACGCATCTCCTCTCATCACATAAAATGTGAACCCGATATCCTTTTACTCGAGATTCTCCTACCGGACTCACCTAAACCAGTTAGACCCCGAATTCGAATACTATATATTTCCACTTGATATTAGCAAGTTAGCAAGAGGATTCTGCCAAGAAACTTCGTTGGAAAATTTTGTTTTTCTTTTTATTTTGGACCAGCATTGGAAAAGGTGGTATTGGCTTTTCTATTTCCTTGTCGTAAAAGAGAATGGAAAGCTATCACAAGCAATGACTTTTTTTTTCTTTATCGTTATGGACTAATTTCTCATCATGAACTTTATCTTTGCGTATTCCACAAGAGAAGCAAATTGTTCTACTCATTTTCCCTAAGATGTCATCCTGTTTTTTTTTTTTTTTTATTAGTGCGGACGATGTCGTATTTCATTTCCTGTGCTACATTTGAGTAACTTGTTGATCTGAGAAGTTACCTGGAAATGGGATTTGACATCAAATAACTGAACTGCCACATACATTCATAAGATAGTTGCTGGCCTGAAGTTACTTGCGAAAAGTCAAAGATTGGAGGCAGATTATTAGTAATTTAATTGATGTTCAAAGTGTTCGTGCAATACGTGTGTGCGTGTATACAAATTAAACATAAATATCGTGCATACAAATTGAATCTACCAACGACGTGACAAAACCATTGACGCGTGCATAGTACTTTAAAAGAAACCAGCGGCGACAACACTACTAGCTCCCAAGAAATTTTTACGACGGCCTCAGCCAACGTTCAGAAAATTTCACATTTAACGCGGGTCTTGTGTTTTTGGACATTAGCTAGTCTCACTAAAACGTCGAACCTGTAGCACACGTCTTCGAACTGTTCATTTAATGCGATCGTGATTAGAGCGGAAAAAGTTCTGACGAGAAGCAGATTGTTCACATATTTCCACTTGATATTATTATCAAGTTATCAAGAGGATCCTGCCAAGAAACTTCGCTGGAAAATTTTGTTTTTTTTATTTTGGGCCAGCATTGGAAAAGGTGGTATCGACTTTCTTATTTCCTTGTCATAAACGAGAATCGAAAGCTATCACAAGCAATGATTTTTTTTTTTTATCGTTATTGACTGATTTCTGACCATGAACTTTGTCTTTGCGTATTCCACAAGAGAAGCAGATTGTTCTATTCATTTTCCCTAAGACGTCATCCTGTTTTTTTTTTTTTTTTTTTAATTAGTGCGGACGATGTCGTATTTCATTTCCTGTGCTACATTTGAGTAACTTGTTGATCTGAGAAGTTACCTGGAAATGGGATTTGACATCAAATAACTGAACTGCCACATACATTCATAAGATAGTTGCTGGCCTGAAGTTACTTGCGAAAAGTCAAAGATTGGAGGCAGATTATTAGTAATTTAATTGATGTTCAAAGTGTTCGTGCAATACGTGTGTGCGTGTATACAAATTAAACATAAATACCGTGCATACAAATTGAATCTACCAACGACGTGACAAAACCATTGACGCGTGCATAGTACCTTAAAAGAAACCAGCGGCGACAACACTACTAGCTCCCAAGAAATTTTTACGACGGCCTCAGCCAACGTTCAGAAAATTTCACATTTAACGCGGGTCTCGTGTTTTTGGACATTAGCTAGTCTCACTAAAACGTCAAACCTGTAGCACACGTCTTCGAACTGTTCATTTAATGCGATCGTGATTAGAGCGGAAAAAGTTCTGACGAGAAGCAGATTGTTCACATATTTCCACTTGATATTATTAGCAAGTTATCAAGAGGATCCTGCCAAGAAACTTCGTTGGAAAATTTTGTTTTTCTTTTTATTTTGGGCCAGCATTGGAAAAGGTGGTATCGACTTTCTTATTTCCTTGTCATAAACGAGAATCGAAAGCTATCACAAGCAAGGATTTTTTTTTTTTTTATCGTTATGGACTGATTTCTCATCATGAACTTCGTCTTTGCGTATTCCGCAAGAGAAGCAGATTCTTCTACTCATTTTCCCTAAGATGTCCTCCGGTTTTCTTTTTTTTTAATTAGTGCGGCCGATGTCGTATTTCATTTCCTGTGCTACATTTGAGTAACTTGTTGATCTGAGAAGTTACCTGGAAATGGGATTTGACATCAAATAACTGAACTGCCACATACATTCAGAAGATAGCTAGCTGCTGGCCTGAAGTTACTTGCGAAAAGTCAAAGATTGGAGGCAGATTATTACTAATTTAATTGAAAGTTCAAAGTATTCGTGTAATACGTGTGTGCGTGTATACAAATTGAATCTACCAATGACATGACAAAACCATTGACGCGTGCATAGTACCTTAAAAGAAACCAGTGGTGACAACACTACAAGCTCCCAAGAAATTTTTACGACGGCCTCAGCCAACGTTCAGAAAATTTCACATTTAACGCGGGTCTCGTGTTTTTGGACATTAGCTAGTCTCACTAAAACGTCAAACCTGTAGCACACGTCTTCGAACTGTTCATTTAATGCGATCGTGATTAGAGCGGAAAAAGTTCTGACGAGAAGCAGATTGTTCACATATTTCCACTTGATATTATTATCAAGTTATCAAGAGGATCCTGCCAAGAAACTTCGCTGGAAAATTTTGTTTTTTTTTTATTTTGGGCCAGCATTGGAAAAGGTGGTATCGACTTTCTTATTTCCTTGTCATAAACGAGAATCGAAAGCTATCACAAGCAATGATTTTTTTTTTTTTTTATCGTTATTGACTGATTTCTGACCATGAACTTTGTCTTTGCGTATTCCACAAGAGAAGCAGATTGTTCTATTCATTTTCCCTAAGATGTCATCCTGTTTTTTTTTTTTTTTTAATTAGTGCGGACGATGTCGTATTTCATTTCCTGTGCTACATTTGAGTAACTTGTTGATCTGAGAAGTTACCTGGAAATGGGATTTGACATCTAATAACTAAACTGCCACACACATTCAGAAGATGGTTGCTGGCCTGAAGTTACTTGCGAAAAGTCAAAGATTGGAGGCAGATTATTAGTAATTTAATTGAAAGTTCAAAGTGTTCGTGCAATACTTGCGTGGGTGTATACAAATTAAACATGCATGTCGAGCATACAAATCGAATCTACCAACGACGTGACAAAACCATTGGTGCCTGGATGACCTTAAAAGAGACCAGCGACGATGACACCACAAGCTCTCAAGAAATTTTGAGGACGGCCTCAGTCAACGCTTAAGAAATTTCAAATTTTATTTAGGTCTCGTATTTTTTGGACGGTAGCTAGTCTCACCAAAACCTCAAACTTGTAGCACACGTCTTCAAACTTTTCATTTAATGTGTTCATTGTTGGGGTCTAACAATACAACCTAAGGGATGACAAAAAGGGGGAGAGTGAGAGCAGATTTAAAGCTCTTGTTTTGATTAAACTTTTGTGGTTGTTGATTGAACTTTTGTGGTTGTGGTTTGAACTTTTGTAGTGCTTGAACTCTAATTGTTTTGTTGTTGTAGAATTGTTAAGATTAATGTGTTTTGTGGATGCAGATGCAGATTCTATGTTATTCAGTTCTATAATAATATGTTCTTATTATAAACTATCATGTACTGTTAAAGTGTTGTTTTGTAGGATATAATGTTTAAATCTGCATAAAAGTTTTGTCACCATAAAAAAGGGAGAGATTGTTAAGAAAACTCCTATTAGATTTTGAAGTTGACAAAACTTTTCTATTTCTATTCTTATTCTCATTCTGAGAAATACTAGACTTCTATGGAATTTTTCAAAAATCTATCTTATATCAGAAGTCTGCCCACTCTAACGAAGACCCAGACTGAACTCAAGTGAAGAATGAATAAATAATCAGACTCAGGATTATTGTTCTTCCTTCCAGGATTCAGTACGAACAAGATATATCTGGTTTTCTAGTTGGAAATCTTACTTACCTTTTCAGACATTATTGATGAAATCAATCACGGATCGGTAAAATAAATTTGGAAGACAAGTTTATTTGGAAAGAATCTACTTATGGAAATAAAGATTCTGATTGTATGGGCAATCAGGATCATCAAACTTTCATCTTAATCTTCAAATGGCTCAAGATCTCTTTGATTGATTCTGTCCAACGGGTTGATTGGAAGATTTCCTCTGAATAGTGCTAATGGTCATAAAGGCATGGAGGAGTATTTAAGGAGGTTTCTCGGGTCATTTGAAAGTGTGCATGAAAGCTAGAATTCCAAAGTCTGAAGGTTCTAAAATCACTTGTTCTTCATCAAGAGTGCTCATATGTGCATTCGAAAGAGAGAGAAACTTTAAGGATTGACTTAGTGAGAGAAAAAGAAACTCTTTACTGAATAGTCAGTGTTATATTGCTGTAATTCTCTTTCGATTCATAGTGAAATCCAGCCAAAAGGCTATCATTGTGGAAGAGTGGACGTAGACTTAATCTAAGCCGAACCACTATAAATCTTGTGTTCATTATCTCTTCCTTGAACTCCTTTAATTTATTTACTGTGATATTTTTCCGAGTTTTGCTATATTTTCAAACATCTTATTTGAGTCTCAATATTTATTTGAAGTCTATTGTCTAACAGACTGAGTTTAAAATAAATTTTTTTTTAATGCATTTTTAGACAACTCTGTTTTTACACCTATTTACCCCCATCTAGGTGTTTATACTAACTCTTTCAATTGGTATCAGAGCCTTGTGTGCTTACTTTATTGAAGTGTTTTTACTTCTAAGTTAAAGATCTTCTATGGCTAGTATTTTGGCTCCAGGATTGGTTGAAGGACAGAACAATACATGACCTCCTTATTTCGATGGAAATGAGTATAATGTGTGGAAGAACAAAATGAAGGCATTCCTCAAATCCAGAGATCCCTTGGACTGGGATGTTGTTGAAAAAGGAATCAATTCAAAGGCAACATTAGCTTCAGACAAAGGGAAAGAAGTGATAGAAAAAGATGCTGATGAATTCACACAAACTGAAATTATCAAGAGATAGGCTTTTGATGCGAAAGCAATTTATTCCTTATACTGTGCCTTGTTCCCACTAAATATAATAGAATCTTCTCCAATGAAACAGCAAAAGAAGTTTGGGATAGACTTCATGTTACTTATGAGAGGACTGATCGTATGAATGAGACAAAGATAAATATTTTACTTGGACAATATGAGTCTTTCAGAATGAAGGCTAGAGAATCTATATGTGATATGTTCAGTTGCTTTATAGAAATTGTGAATAGCATGGCTTATCAAGGTCAACCAATTTCTGGACCAATGAAAGTCAACAAACTACTGCGTGGACTTTCAAAGGACTAGAATCATGTGAAAACTTCAACTAGAGAAACTCAAAGGATCATGCCTCTATCAGTTGACAAACTAATAAGCATGCTTCAATTGTACAAAGTGGAGAAGATCAATGATGAGGAAGATCCAAAATGTAAGAAATCAATTGCATTAAAGTCTAACATTGATTCTGATGATACAGATTCAGACGATGATATGGACGATAAGGAGTTAGCCCTTATGATAAAGAAATCCAGAAAACTAAACAGAAAAGGAAGAAGGTTGAATTGGAAGAAGCAAAGCATGCAAAATACCTAGAAGAGACTAATGGAAGACATTGAAACTAGCAAGGACATAATATGTTTCAAGTGTAAGGAAAAGGGACACATAAGACCAAACTGTCCCTTGTTGAAAAAAAAATAAGGGAAAGACTGAGAAGTACAAGAAAGCTTTTAAAGCAGAAACCTGAAGTGACACCGAATGTGAAGAAAACGAAGAGGAATTTGCAAACACATATCTGATGGCTCACTCAGAGTCAGACTCAGAATCAGAAACAGACACTGATTCAGATTCTGACAAAGAATTCGAAGTTATTTACTCAAAAATTCCTGTTAAAGTCTCTATGTATATAGATAAACTTTGCCTCAGCCTTAAATCCTTTCTTAAAAGGATTTCCAAACTGAAAAAATAAAACTCTAAGCTCAGGCAACAGGATAGCTCTTGGAAAGAAAAGTTTGAAAATCTGAAAAGAAGTTTTGATGATTTGAAAGAGAATTCTTATTCTCTTTCAAAGAAAAATGTCTGTTTAAAAAGGGAGATTTTAGATATTTCAAAAAGGTTTTCCAAAGGATAAGAAAAATTGGAGAAAATTCTTACAGCTCAAATACCATAATTTAATAAATCTTGTTTGGGTATGAATAATGAGATTATTTCTTTAACTGATTTTTCTAAAGTAAAAGAGAGACTTAGACAAAAACCTCTAAAGGCATTTTATAAAAATCATTTTCAAAAAGTGTTTGTAAAACCTGTTGGCCGAAGTGCTCTAAGATGTTCTAAGTGTAACAGCTCAGAAGACTCAAGCTACTTTGTTAAGCTTGAAAGACTGAAAGGAGGAAATGTTTCTTTCAGTGGAAACAGTAAAGGGAAGATCATAGGATATGGGACAACGAAGATTAGAAGTCTGACTATTAACAATGTTTCCCTGGTAAAAGGTTTAAACTACAATCTTCTGAGTATAAGTTAGCTTAGTGATATAGGGTTTGGAATAAACTTTCAAGAAGGTATTTGTTTTGGAATAAGTCAAGATTTCTCTCAATCCTTTATTGGGTGAAGGCGTGGCAGCATATATCTTTTGGATGTAAATCCATAAAATTCTCAATGCCTTATCTCATTACAAGATGAAGCAAGTCTCTGGTACCGTAAGCTTGGTCATGTAAATATGAAACAGATAGCCAAAATTTCTTCCAAGAAGCTGGTTCGAGGGCTTCCTAATTTGGCTTATCAAAAGTCTATATTGTGCACTCCCTGTATATTGGGAAAACATGTCAGAAGTTCTTTTAAACCAGTAAATCAGGTTTCTACCAGTCGTGTTTTGCAGCTTCTCCATATGGATCAAGAACTTAGAGTATTGGTGAAAAGAAGTATTATCTAGTTATTGTGGATGATTATTCACGTTTCTCTTGGATATTCTTTTTGGCAAATAAGTCTGAAACCTTCTCTTATTTTTCAAAGTTTGCCAAGAAAGTACAAATCGAGAAAGGTTATGCAATTTCAAGCATAAGAACAAATCATGGAGGTGAGTTTAAAAATCAGGATTTTGCAAACTTCTGTGATGAATCTGGTCTTCAACATGTTTTATCTTCTCCATATACTCTAGAACAAAATGGAGTTGTGGAAAGGAAAAATAGATTTTTACAAGAAATTACCAGAATTCTATTAATAGAAAGCAAGATATCTCCTCGTTTTTGGGTAGAAGCAGTCTCTACTACCTGTTATATAATCAACAAGGTGTTTTTAAGGCCTATCCTAGAGAAGACTCCCTATGAAGTATATAAAGGGAAGAAGCCAAATATCTCATACTTTCACGTTTTTGGCTGTAAATGCTTTATCTTGAAGAATGCAAATGATTGATATGGAAAATTTGAAGAAAAATCAAATGAATGAATTTTTCTTGGCTATTCAATGTCAAGTAAAGCTTACAGGGTCTTTAACAATAAGACTCAATCTGTAGAAGAATCAATGAATATCAGATTTTAGGAAAATATGCAGAATCAACCAGATCAAATTCAACTTGAAAAGTTTGAACTAGTTCTAGACTCAGCAAAGTCAAATTACCCTAGAGAACTTCAATCTTTTGAACTGTAGCAACAAGCATAACTTGAAGAATCAAAGGAAGCAGATGATCAACAGAATGTCAGTTCAAATAGCAGCTGGAAGCATAAATCAAGTCATTCCAAAGATCTCATCATTGGCAAATTAGTTGAAGGAATTTGCACCAGATCCAAATGAAAAGAAGATTCTAGTGCAGTAGCACTTATTTCAAAAATAGAACCAAAAGGAGTAGAAGAAGTTTTGTTTGACGAAAGCTGGATAGAAACTATGCAGGAAGAACTTAGACAATTTAGCATTAATGATGTGTGGGAGCTGATTCCTAAACCTAAAGGCAAATCTGTGATTGGAACAAAGTGGGTATTCAGAAACAAGATGGATGAAAAATGTGAAGTTATCGGAAACAAAGCAAGGCTTGTGGAAAAAGGATACACATAGGAAGAAGAGATAGACTACGACGAGACTTATGCACCAGTAACAAGGTTGGAAGCAATTAGATTATTACTTACTTTTACTTGTTTTAAAAAATTCAGGTTGTTCCAAATGGACGTCAAAAGTGTTTTCCTCAACGGATTCATACAAGAAGAAGTCTATGTGGAACAACCACTAGGATTTGAAGATCCAAGAAGACCAGACTTTGTCTACAGACTGAAGAAGGCTTTGTATGGTCTGAAGTAGGCACCTCGAGCTTGATATGAAAGGTTAACTAAGATTTTGACAGATAATGGTTTTGAGAAAGGAAAAGTTGATACAACTTTGTTTATAAAAAGAGAAGGAAAAGATTTTCTGCTTGTACAACTTTATGTAGATGATATTATCTTTGGTTCTTCTAACGAAAATCTCTACAAGAAATTTTCAAAATCTATGCAGGAAGAATTTGAAATGAGCATAATGGGTGAATTGACCTTCTTTCTAGGATTGCAAGTCAAACAATCAAAGAAAGAAACATTCATTCACCCGGAGAAATATACCAAAGATATTATCAAGAAGTTTGGAATGGAGAATTGCAAGAAAACAGAAACTCTCATGTCAAGCTCATCAAAGCTCGACAAGGATGAAGGAGGAAAGAAAGTGGATCAAAAGCTATATAGAAGCATGATTGGTTCTCTTCTTTATCTTACTGCCTCTAGACATGACATTCTATTTAATGTGTGCATCTGTGCTAGATTTCAATCTGATCCCAAAAAATCACATCTAAGTGTTGTTAAATGTATCATAAAATATATTGCGACTTTTCTAAAGCTAGATCTGTGGTATCCAAAAGGAGGAGACTTTACTTTACTTGGTTATTCTGATGCTGATCTAGCCAGTTGTAGAGTCGACAAAAAAAGTATGTCTGGTACATGTTAGTTGCTGGGACAAATGCTAGTATCTTGGTTCTCAAGAAAGCAAAATATTGTGGCGTTATCTATAGCAGAAGCAGAATATGTTGCTCTTGGAAGTTGTTGTTCACAAATTCTGTGAATTAGACAATAACTAAGAGACTTCAAAATTGAAGAATTCTGCACAGAAATTAGATGTGACAACACAAGTGCTATTAATCTTACCAGAAATCATATTCTTCACTCAAGAGCAAAGCATATTGAGATTCATCATCATTTCATAAGAGATCATGTTCAAAATGGCGAGATTAATATTCAACTTGTTGATTTCAAAGAATTAGCTGGCAGATATCTTTACAAAACCACTGGAGAAAAGTTCATTTGAATCAATTCGTAACAAGTTGAATATCATCCTTCCTCTCGACTAAAGTCTACGATTAATCAGACTCAACATCTCAACTTAAAGAAGTTACTTCAACTTGGAAATTTTTCCAATCCAGGTATTTTATTTTTGTAATGTCAAAGCTGAACAAGTATGATTATCTCTGAATCTTTGCTTGTCTTTTTTATTTTGGTAATTACAATTTTATTACTGATTTTCAAATGTTTGGCAGTTACTTTTTTAAATTGTTTTCCGGAAAGGCATTTTTATTTTTTGTGTCGATTCATCTACCCCGTTTTGATTTCTTTAAATTCTTTGGATTATTTCTTTCGAGCACAGTGCTTTCAAACCCTAAGTCTCTCTCTCTCTCTCTCTCTCTCTCTCGATTTCTCTCACGAAAACACTCTGCAAATTTCTCTCTCTTCCACTTGAGCATGTCGACGAAATCCTCCAAATCTACAACAATGTCGTTCCAGAGAAAATCTTCTCGCATTGCTAGTCGCGGCCCTCGCAATATGCCTGAAGGACCAACACATTTTGATCTGACTGTAGAAGATTCTCCCCGGAGTTCTCCTCGTCACTCTACAGATGAGGAAGTTACATAGGAGGCAACACCCATTTCTATAAAAAGGCCTGAGGTACTTCAAACATTATACGTTTCTGAAACAGGGTGGAAGTCCTATGACCTTTATCACTGACTTTCTGAAAGACAATGGGTATGGAAATGAAACTCTGTTTTTGAGAATGATGGAAAGGTTAGGACTGGCGCCAAATGGAATAGCAGAGAAGGAACTTTTGAATTTTCCTTTTGATCCTCATTTTGGGTCAGAAAATCAGCCTGAAAATAAGATGACGATGAAAGAATCTTTACAAATTTCCAACCAAAGATGGGTGTGGCAGCTGAGATTACTGGAGAAAGAACGAAACTTTTTCATTCAAAGGAACATAAAAAGGTTTATGCTCAAATGTTGAACAGAGGGGTTATAAACCCGCGAACAGTAGATTTTGGCTTTCTAGATGCTATAAAGGTTAACTTGAGGGAAAAGTTAGCCAAACTTCAATTTGAGAAGTTTTGTGCAGAGACATCTGAAGCATATCCTGAATTAACGGCATATTTTTACTCGAATTTGTCATTTCTGGATCAAACTCATATTCAGTTCACTGTATGTGATAAAGTGTTTGTTGTAGATGTGGATCTTCTGGCTGACATTTTGAGTGTAGAACGAAGTGGTTTTCTGCCCATAAATGTATCCATTAATCAAGCTACTAAGTTTCTTGTGAAAGACAGATTTCTAAGTGGGAGTATTACTTACCTTCGAATGCCTGCTTCAAACATTCTGCTGCATAAGATAGTGATCAATTGCATCAGACCCAAGACTGCCTCTAAGACTGATGTTTCGAGGTTTGAGGCGAATATAATGTGGGCAATATGCAATGGAGTTCATTTTTCACTCCCACATACTATATTTTTGCATATGTACAAAACAGTAATGAAAGAAAAAGGGCAACTACCCTACTTTGCCTTGGTAATGAGATTATCCAGACACTTTCAAATTCAGTTACCTTCTCAACTTCAATCAAGGACTCTTGCTTTTATGGAAATATGAATGAAAATGATTTCCAAGATGAGGCCAAAAGATAAAGCCCTGGATCTTTTAAAGAATGAATCATCTAGCAAAATCAAGGAAGGATCTGTTACTGCAAAGAAGCGCAAGGGAAAGGATGTTGTCTAGAAGACATCAGAGAAGAAGAAATCTATCCTTCTGCAGGATGAAGAGAAGGAAGATGATGATTTGACAATCTCTGCCATCGCTTTGCGCAATCGTCAAGATTTTGTTGATTCTAAAGAGCCGAAAGAAGAAGAGGGTGAAAAGGAAGAAGAAGAAGAGAGTGATGTTGAAGAATCTGAATAGAAGGCAGATGAGGATGAAGACTCAGAAAGAGACGTTGGTATAATACCAGAATTGGAGGAAACTGAGGAAAACAGGTACATTGTTGCACCTGAAATAGAGGAGACTGAACCTAAGAAGCAATCTCGTGTTGGAAAGGAAAAGGTGCAAGAAAGAGAAGTTTCATCTCAACTTGAAGGCACCAAAACAGGGGGAGAACATGAGAAAACTCCATTAGTTGCACCTACTGCTAGTGATGGTATCGGTAGATCTCCTGCGGATGCTGAAGATGTATTTACATCTCATTTCCCTAAAGTTCAAATTGAAGAGGAAACTCCAAGTCAGGGTAAGCAACAAACTACATATGTTCAAGTTGACGTTCCTTCACTTATGGATACTCCACAGATTCATTTTGCTGAAGCTAGTGCCCAAATCAAACCTGAATCATACTATTCAAGGATAGTAGACCTTCTCTTGGAGATAAATGCACAACAATATGCCATGGAGTTTGAGATTTAGAAGTTACATACTGCTTTAGGATCTACCTCAGAATTTCTTATAGGCAAGGTACAATCTCTTGACACTCAGGTTCAGACTCTGAATCAACAAGTTTCGCAGACTGTAGCTAAAGTGGAGAATATTTATCATCAGTGCTTACATAAGCTTGAGAAGACCGTGCAGTCATTGGAGGATTTCCGACTTGTTCGCATTCCAAAATAGTCCTGATCATTTTTCCTGACTAACTTTATCTTTTTGCTAATGACAAAAAGGGGGGGAGTGAGAGCAGATTTAAAGCTCTTGTTTTGATTAAACTTTTGTGGTTGTTGATTGAACTTTTGTGGTTGTGGTTTGAACTTTTGTAGTGCTTGAACTCTAATTGTTTTGTTGTTACAGAATTGTTAAGACTAATGTGTTTTGTGGATGCAGATGCAGATTCTTTGTTATTCAGTTCTATAATAATCCGTTCTTATTATAAACTATCATGTACTGCTACAGTGTTGTTTTGCAGGATATAATGTTTAAATCTGTATGAAAGTTTTGTCACCATAAAAAATGGGGAGATTGTTAAGAAAACTCCTATTAAATTTTGAAGTTGACAAAACTTTTCTATTTCTATTCTTATTCTCATTATGAGGAATACTAGACTTCTGTGGAATTCTTTCAAAAGTCTATCTTATATCAGAAGTCTGCCCACTCTGACGAAGACCCAAACTAAACTCAAGTGAAGAACGATGAAATAATTAGACTTAGGATTATTGTTCTTCCTTCAAGGATTCAGTATGACAAGATATATCTGGTTTTCTGGTTGGAAATCTCACTTACCTTTTTGGACATTATGGATGAAATCAATCACAGATCGATAAAATCAATTTGGAATACAAGTTTATTTGGAAAGAATCTACTTATGGAAATCAAAATTCTAATTGTATAGGCGACCAGGATCATCGGACTTTCATCTCAATCTTCAAATGGCTCAAGATCTCTTTGATTGATTCTCTCTATGGATTGATTTGAAGAATTCCTCTTAATAGTGCCAACGGTTATAAAGGCATGTAGGAGTATTTAAGGAAGTTTCTCGGGTCATTTGAAAGTGTGTGTGAAAGCTAGAATTCCAAAGTTTGAACCTTATCAAATCACTTGTTCTTCATCAAGAGTGCTTATACGTGTATTCAAAAGAGAGAGAAACTTTAAGGATTGACTTAGTGAGAGAAAAAGAAACTCTTTATTGAGTAGTCAGTGTTATATTGATGTAATTATCTTTTGATTCATAGTGAAATTCAGCCAGAAGGCTGTCAGCGTGGGAGAGTGAACGTAGGCTTAACGTAAACCGAATCACTATAAATCTTGTGTTCATTCTCTCTTCCCTAAACTCCTTTAATTTATTTGCTGTGATATTTTTCTGAGTTTCGCTATATTTTAAACATCTTATTTGAGTTTGAATCTTTATTCGAAGTCTATTGTCTAACAGACTGAGTTTTTAAGAAAAATATTTTTTCTGCATCTTTAAACAATTCTATTTTTACACCTATTCACCCCCATCTAGATGTTTATACTTGCTCTTTCAATATGACGGTGATTAAGTAATTAGCTTAATACTATGATTCCACTAAACCTGGACCTTGCTTGCATTTGTAGCCATTGGATTACCACCATTTGTAGCGCGTTATTCGTGCTCCAATTACTAAAGAGACATGGTCTAGATTTAGTTTAGTACAAGCACTAGATTCTCCAAATGGTTCTCCCAACAAAGATATATAGGAGAGGAGACCACGCCCTTCTTCTTCCTATAATTCCGTTCCCGAGCGGCAAGCCCAATCTATATTCATCATGAATTCTTGCTTCATCATCTCCCTTTCTCTCTCCTTCTTCTTCATCAAAATTTTCAGTACTGACTTTGCACCGAGACCTCTAGCTTACGGTTGCCCAAACGCCACCCAATTCACTCCCAACTCCGCCTATCAATCCAACCTCCACACCCTCCTCTCTTCCCTCTCCTCCGCTGCCACCAACAGCACCGATGGCTTCGCCAATTCCACCGCCGGCCAAAAACCTCCTGACTGGGCCTACGGGCTCTTCCTGTGCCAAGGTGACCTTGACACCACCTCTTGCAGTGACTGCGTGGATACCGCAAAACAGGATATCCTCCACTTTTGCCCCAACCAGCGAGTCTCCATAATCTGGTACGACTATTGCATGTTGCGGTACTCGAACCGGCCCATCTTCTCAGCCATGGAGCGTAACCCGAATTTAATACGTTTCAATAACGGGAATGTCACCAACCCATCCCTGTTAAAGAAGCTCCTAGAAGAAACCCTGAATGATGTTGCTGCCAGGGCTTCAGGAGTTGGGTCGGGGAAGAAGGTTGCGGCGGCAGTGGTGCAATTCACGAGGTCACAAAAGCTGTACACACTCGTACAGTGCACACGGGACTTGACAGCGTCAGATTGTGTTTCATGCCTCCAGTACGGAATTGCTAATCTGGTTCCGGAGAAGCAAGGTGGGAGGGTGCTCACTCCAAGCTGCAACGTGAGGTACGAGGTCTACCCCTTCTATAACGCCTCAGCCCTGCCAACACCTGTGACCGGACTTAAAGGTACATGTATGTTTGTATTGCTGTCTTCCTCCGTTCTAACGCTCCTTTTCTATGATATTGAAGACATGGATTTAATACAGTGTGCCAAAAGGAAAAAAAAAAAAAAAAGGAGAAGAAGATATTACAGATATTACAGATATCATAGATTATAGAAAGTAATGCTTCTTTCAAGTCTTTAATGCTACAAAGTTATGATAAAATACACCTTCGGTGAAAACTTTTCTTAGGTGGATCAATTATCTCAGTCACTCATACCAGTTGAATATGGTGGGTTCTACATCCACTAAGAGACTAATGGTTAATCTCCTATAAAAAAAATTGGCTAAAGGTCGCTTTTAATCAATTAATGATTAATCCCCGCAAAAAAATTTGTGCAATCACATGGGAGTTAGGAAAAGAACGGATTTTGTGAGATGGACAAATTATGGGTTACAGCTTAATTTCTTCTGGACATTTTGCTCTTTAAGTGTACTCATTTTTGCTTTTCTCTAATTTTTACATTTGCTTTGGCCTATGTTACCAATTCCATTTTCTAAAATCTCATAGTTGTAAACACGCAGTACTGATGCTATTATAATATGGTTACACAGATGTAGGCAAAAGCAATAAATCTACTGTGATAATCTTCGCCATCGCCGTTCCTATTGGGGTAGTTATGGTGCTTCTCTGCCTCGCTTGTTTTAGTTGGAGGAACGCGACCAAGACGCACAAAGCCGTCCAAGGAGATCAAAGCAGTACGGAATATGTTCCCGTGCTGTATACTTGGATAGAATGATGAAACTGTGAAGGCGGGATGTACTGTTCTATGCTTTCAGTGAAATGACTTTCCTGTGTTATTTCGTCTTGCAGGCGTAAATGGAATCACAATAGCCGAGTCGCTTCAGTACAATTTAGCCACCGTACAAGCTGCCACAGACAATTTCTCTAATCAAAACAAGTTGGGAGCGGGTGGATTTGGTGAAGTTTTCAAGGTATTATGAATCAGAAAAATTTACAATGCTTTATATAAATATTTGAATATCTTTGACATATGTTATGGGAAGTTGTGGTTAGAAGCTAAGCATGTGTCCTCAAACAATCAAATTAACAAATTTTAGGGTACGCTTCCGAATGGACAAGAAATAGCTGTGAAGAGGTTATCTAAAAGCTCACGACAAGGTGTTGAAGAATTCAAGAATGAGGTTGTTTTGGTAGAGAAGCTTCAACATCGAAATCTTGTGCATCTGCTTGGGTTTTGCATAGAGGGAGAAGAGAAGATACTTGTCTATGAATTTGTGCCAAACAAAAGTCTCGACTACTTTTTATTTGGTATGTGCACACTTTAAGAAACTCTTAAGTTATCATTTTCCATGTGGAAGAAATTGTACAAGTGATTAGCATAAACTTAGAGTTGAAACTCTCACTAGCTTTTGGGGACCATGACGAAAGTTGTTTGAGGATTTATCATCTCAGAATAATTGGGTTCTAATTGTGTAAATATGCAGATCCTGATAAGGTAAGGCAATTGGATTGGTCAAGACGTTTCAAGATAATTTGCGGGATTGCTCAAGGAATGCTTTATCTGCATGAAGGTTCTAGATTCCGGATAATTCATCGTGATCTAAAACCAAGCAATGTCCTCTTAGACAATGATATGAACCCAAAGATTTCAGATTTCGGCATGGCTAGAATTTTCGAAGTTGATCAAACTCGAGCAAACACTAACAAAATCGTGGGGACCTTGTGAGTCTCAAACTCTTTCTTAGATGATGGCTAATTTCTTGTTTATATGATTTATCTTACGGTTGATCTATGAATTAGAAACAACACCATGCTCATATACATGCTAATCCTTGGAGCATAATCATTAGAATGTGGGTCATTCATGACTTACTAATTATATTAGCTTATCATTACATTATGGATGCTACAACCCATGTATTTTGGTTTGCAGTGGTTATTTATCTCCTGAGTATGCAATAAATGGGCAAATCTCAACAAAATCCGATGTCTATAGTTTCGGTGTCCTCATCCTAGAGATCATTAGCGGCAAAAGGAATAGTTGCTCGTTCCAATCAGACGAGGGTGAAAATCTCACTAGCCATGTAAGTTGCATCTGTGCTATTACAGCATATATTACGTTGCACCAATCTAATTAAATCGAAATTTCTCCACTGAAATAATTTTATAGGTGTGGAAGCATTGGAGAGCCGGTACACCGCTCGAAGTGTTAGATCCATTCGTTGGTGACTCATATTCAATGGATGAAGTGCTTAGATGCATCCACATTGGTTTACTAGGTGTTCAGGAAGATCCAGCCGATAGACCTATCATGGCAAGCATAGTCATTCAGTTGAGCAGCCTCTCTATTATGCTTCCACGACCCCAAGAACCGGCCTTCTTCCTCCGAAGGAACATGGAGAGACAGTTGAAGGAGCTCGAGTTAGATGAATCCAACAGTAGGTCTATGCCGCGGTCGATCAATGAAATGTCGATTACCGAGGCATACCCTCGGTGAATCATGATGTGAGTGAAAGTCTTCACGATAGTCTCACAGAGACCTTGAGATCCTTGGCCTTCCACAAGGATCATTAATGAATAATCAATAAGCACCTATGTTTTTCTAAAATAGGCTGCCAGTTGCCATGTAATCATGCGCATGAGGAACACAGTGGCTTCTCCTATTAAGGAACAAACATGACTACATCGAAATATCAGGTTCATCGCTTGTGTAAAGAATATTTGCACTTCACCACTTGATGAGTAACACGATTACAAGAGTTGGCTTTGAAACCGAATTCCGCCGCATGTCACATAAAATGCATTCGTTATTTCCGTTTAGCCATAACGAGAAAATAAGACGGCGAGGACAGGAGGACAAGATTATTCATATAAAAATAATAGACGCACAACAGTGATCTCCACTTCGCACTAGCATAACTCCTAGATAGCATGACTTCGGGGTACGCTATCATTGATTTGGGTAAAGTGTAATGTTGTGCAAAATTGAAAATCTATAGTGGCAAATTAACGACTGAAAAAATATTTATGTCCTAGAATAATTTCCGCAGAGTAATGAATTATTTCTAAGCCTATTCTAACATTGTTTCTAACCTTGAAAGTGTGGAACAATTTGCTGAAATCATGTCTCAAGTAGGGGTGGCAAAATGGGTCAATGACTCAATTTTTAGTCACATCTAATGGCTAGGTTGGTTGGTTGTGTTAGTGCTAGTATGAATACTTAAAGCGAGAGGTGAATAGGTGTGAAGACAATTTTTCGAAAGAACAGTAGAAATATTTTGTTTCTAAAACAAAGTCTTAAGAACAACAGACTTTGAGCAAGTTCATTCTTTAGCAGTTAAATAGAATTACGAACAAAGTAAAGGAGTTTAGGGAAGAGAATAAGAACACAAAAATTATAGTGGTTCAGCTTAGATCAAGCCTACGTCCACTCTCCATGCTGACAGCCTACTAGGTGGATTTTACTAAGAATCAAAAGAGATTTTACAGCCTTGTAATCTCAACTTTATAGTGAAGAGTCTCTATTGTTCTCTCACAAAGTCACACTAAGCGTTTCTCTCTTTTGTATACAACTTTGAGCTTAGTATTTGGAGTAACAAGGAAATGGAAAGCTTCAAACTTTGAAATTTCTCGTTCACGCACTCTATCGAACAACTGGAGAGTCCTCCTTAAATACTCATTCATGCCTTCTCGACCATTGGCACTTTCCAAAGGAATTTTTCCAATCTACCTGTTGGACAGAATCAATTAAGGAGATCTTGAGTCGTTTGAAGATTGTGATGAAAGCTTGTCAATCATGTTCGCTCATACAATCAGGATCTTGGTTTCCATAAGTAGATACTTTCCAAGTTTACTTGTAATCCGAAAATATTTGATTTATCTAAATTGATTCCAGTAAAGATAATCAATCTTGTAAGTGATATATCCAACCAGAAACCATCCATAATCCATAAGAATCGAACTCCTGAAGAAATAAACAAAAACTCGCATATGGATAAGTCTTCATTCTTCAATAGTGTTTAGTCTGGAATTTGTCAGAGTTGGCAGATTTTGACACAAAGTCTGGGATACTTCAGACTTTGACACTAAAGTCTGGAAGCCTTCAAACTAGACTCTGGATAAGTTTTGTCAATTTCAAAACATTAAAGGAGTTTTCTCCAACAATCTCCCCATTTTTTATGATGACAAAACTTTCCTGCAAATTTAAGAACTTTTTACCTGCAAAACAACTCTTAAGCAATACATGATATCTTATAAAAATAAGTTGATTAAGATCTGGATAGCATCGATTATGCAACCACAGAAAACAAGTTAATCTTGAAAATATAAGACATATATCAAGACTTAAACAACTATCCATCCAAAATCATTACCACAAAAGTAGTTGCCTGCAAATGTCAAACATAATAAAAGTAGGTTCGGGTAAAAGTTCAACACATCAAAAGTTCAAGTCAAATAAGTCAAATTTGCACGTTCTCCCCCTTTTTTTCAACAGCAAAAAGTGGAGAAAGTCCAAAATAGATGAAAAACAAATGAAATCAGGTTTGTTTTGGAATGTGAACGAGCTGGAAATCCCCAATCGACTGAACTATCTCCTCTAGCTTTCGCACTATTTCCTTTAGCTTCTCAACATCTTCAACCTTGGCAGTCTCTTTAATTTGCTATTATAAAGCTAGAACTTGAAGATTAAGAGCCTATACCTTCTCATAAAGAGAATCTGAAGTAGATTTCAAAGCAGATTGAAGCTTTTGAATCTCACGCTCCATTCCATATTGCTGTGCTTTTATCTCCAGAAGGAGCTCTAGCAGCTTTGGAAAGTCTGCATTAGGTTCTAATTGCGCACTAGCCTCAGCACGTTCAGTTTGTGGAATGTTGAAAGATGAGGGGTTATCAGCTCCTCTACTTCCAAGACTTGGAGTAGATTCTCCAATATCAGCTTTAGGAAAATGTGAAGCATAGACATCCTCTCGATCGGTAACAGATCTACTAACATCATCATTTCTAAAAAGAGGAGAAGAAGAAGTACCTCTTTTCTCACGAACTCCCCCTGTTTCTGTGGCTATAGGTGGAGAAATGATTTCTTCTTCTTGTTCCTTCTCAATTGCAGTACCAGAGTTATGTTCTTTGTCGGTTTGAGCTCCTACAGTTCCACTCCTCGTCTTTTCTGAATCCGCAGACAAGGATATTGCAAATGTTGGTTCATGAGAGTCATCTTGACCCTCCTCTTCTTCTCTTCCTTCTTCTCTGGCTTCTTTTCCTGCTTCGTCTCTTTCCTCTATTCCTTCTCTGTCTTCTCTTCCTTCTTTGTTCTGTTGCTGCTCAAAACTGACAAAACTTTGAAGATTTTTCAAGGCAAAGGCAGAGATAGTAAGATCATCCTCATCCTCTTCGTCCTGCAGGATAAGAGATCTTCTCTTCTTGATAGGTTCACGCACAATTTCTTTGCCTTTCCGTTTTACAGCAGAGTCTTGTTTGGTTTTGCTGGGGAAGTTTTCCTTCAAGCTCTTGATGGCCTTGCTCAGTTCTTTCAACCTCATCTTGGACATCATCTTCAATCCTATAACCATAGGAGCAATAGTTCGAACACGAAGAGAGGTTGGAAACTCAATCTAAAAATGTCTAAATAGTTATGTGAGCAACGCTGAGTAAGGGAGCCGACCCTTATCCTTTACAACATTCTTGTACATATGCATCATGATTGTATAAGGCAGAGAGAACTTCATTCCATTATTGATGGCAAACATCAGTTTGGCTTCAGATCGGGAAACATTTGTCTTTGAAATTGACTTTGGTCAGATGCAGTTGATCACGACCTTGTGCAGCAAAATATTTGAGGCAGACAGTTTTGAATAAGTGATGCCTCCTTCAGGGAGTCTGTCCCTAACAAGGAATCTTGTTGCATGACCAACCGAGACATTTATTTGTTGGAAACTACTCCTTTCCACCCAAATAACGTCAGCCAAAGTGTCAACATCTACCACAAAAGCTTTTATCAAGCACGGTGAATTGAAATCTATTCATGTCAAGAAAGATAAGTTTGAATAGAAATATGCAGTCAACTCAAGATATGCAACAGTAGTTTCAGAGCAAAAATTCTCTAGTTGAAGGAGAGTCAGCTTCTCCCTCGAGTTCACCTTTATCGAATCCAGAAAATCAAAATTAACCGATCAAGGGTTCATCACCCCTCTTTTCAAGCAATTTAGAGTAAACCTTTTTATGATCCTTAGAACGAAAAAGACTCGTTCCATCACCAGTCACTTCAGTAGCAATGCCCATTCTTGGCTGGAAGTTTGGAAACATCCTTTCATCATCGTCTTTGCTTTCAAGCTAATTGAAAGAACTAAAACGAGGATCATTTGGAAAGTTTTGAAACGTCCTATCTGTTGCTCCTTCCGACGCTATTCCTAATCTTTCCATTGCTCGCAAGAACAAAGTCTCATTCTTATATCCTCTTTCTCTTAGAAATTCATTGATAAAAGACATAGGAGTACCACCCTGCTTCAAATGAGAGTAAAGCTTATAAAGAACCTGGGGTTTCAAGGTTCTGAGAGGTTCTGCGTCTTCCTCGATTTCTTCTTCCACTGATTGGCGTGGAGGATTCTATGTAGCACGCTATGGAGACTCTTCTTCTTCGGTCAAGTCAAAATGTATAGGACCCTCAGGCATACTTTGTGGTCCCCTGCTTGAGATCCGAGACGACTTCCTTTGAAAAGACATCTTCGTAGTCTTTGAGGATTTCCCGAACATGTTCGAGTGAAAAAGATGAAAACTCGTGTAGCAAACTTGAGAATAGAGATGAGAGTGTGGAGTCTATATTTTAGGGTTTTCGGAAATATGTGAATGTAGAAAAAGACTCGACAGTAAATAAAGGAAGTAAAACGGGGTTAGTCGAACCATCATAAGGAAAAAAGAAAACTGCCTTTTTCAAAAATAAAAATTGCCAAAAATTTAAAAATTCGAAAAAGATAATTTCTAAAAATAAAATAATCAAGCAACGATTCAAATATCAACATACCTATTCGGAATTTTCATACTAAAATTTAATTACCTGCATTGAAGAGATATTAACTTAAGAGGTAGTTATTGGACATTCTGAGTCTGATCAACTTCATACTTTAACTAGTAGGAGATAAAATATTCAGTTTGGTGTGAATAGACTCAAATAGATTTTTCTCCAGAAGCTTTGTAAATATTTCTACCAACTAATTCTTCGAGTCAATGAACTGAATCATAATCTCCCCATTTTGGACATGATCTCTTATGAAATTGTGTCGAATCTCTATATGCTTTGCCCTTGAATGAAGGATTGGATTCTTGTGAGATTAATGGCACTAATGTTGTCGCATCTTATCTCAGTGCACGATTCTTCAATTCCAAAGTCTCTTAGCTGTTGTCTTATCCACAAAATTTGATAACAACAGCTCCCAAGAGCCACATATTCTGTTTCTACTGTTGATAGAGCTACACTACTCTGTTTCCTTGAGAACCAAGATACTAACATGCTGCCCAGTAGTTGACAAGTACCAGAAGTATTCTTTCTATCGACTTTACATCCTACTAAATCCATGTCTAAATATCCAATAGAATACCTCATTAAATGGAAGGATGAGTCATCTTTCTTAGGTGTCCACTTTAAGATTGTGTAATCATGGCTAAAGATTTGCCTTGGGGAAAAAAAAATAAAGGACTCTTGGCTTAAGTGTATCAATTGGAAAGAAGGTTTTAAAACACCTCATTAAATGCAAATGGGTGAATAAGCCCTTTAGGTGGCCTTATAAAGATTGTGTAATGATGGCAAAAAAATTGTGTAATGATGCAAGTGCCTCATAGCTTAAGTGTACCGATATGAGAAAGACACAATGGACTCTAATCATTCCCCTAAGGCTTAGGTGTGCCACACCGCCCAATTAGGCGTGCCACCTCTTCCAAATAGGGCCTTCATTAGGGATGACTCAAGGGATTAAGTGGACCAATTGGAAGAGAACTTGGTAAAATATTCTAAAATGAGAAAACTTAGAAATGCAATATTATCCAAACCAAATGGTTGCACCAAATTTAAATATTAATGGGAGAAGATGAGTCACCTAGCTTAGGTGTCAATGGAATTATTACACCTCATTGTTACAAGGTAGTTACTTAGCTTTGGTGTCCATGGAATCGTTACAACTCATTATTACAAGGTAAGGTGGTCCAATGGGAAAGAAAGCAAGTGTCTCCCTAGGATCTTCGGCTTGCCACTCATCCCTTTTAGTCTTGTCACATTATCCTCCTAGGATGGCCACTCTAAGAAATTCTATTGGACTACTTTGAAAGGTCATGATGAAGGATTGGCTTATAAATAGAGGTACTCTCACCTAGTTTCCTTACCCTTGGCTTATCCATGTCCTCTCTTTTGTACGCCCGCTAGCTTCACCAAATGGCCTTCTCTTGGCAAAACTATCTCTAAGCATATTAGATAAGTAGAATCTCTAACTCTTAGCTAGGGCAACAGCCTACGTTGTTGAGTTTAGTTGTGTGCTCACTCTTATAAGTTGTGTGTATGTTGTAATGTTATTTTGTATGGTTTGCTCATGTTTGCATGCTCGAATACGTTTACACCCCAAGACAAGTTTGAGGTTTGCTTGGCTTGGAATTGACGTCAAGTTGCGATGGCCTAAGTCCACAAATTTTGGATCGACATTGAGTTGTGTTGGTTCCAAGTCTTGTTCGATGTGGGAATCACCCACGGCTGTGAGGTCTTGAATCGGCATTGAGGCGTGTCGGTTTCAAGTCTTGTTTGGTATAGGGATCACCCAACCCACGAGATCTTGGTATGGAATTAAAGTATGCCAGTTCTAAGTCTTGCTTGATATAAGGATCAATCTAAGCGTGCAGTTTGAGCCACAAGCCAAGAATTGTAGCCGACATGTTGTATACTCATCTCCTTACCCAAACCTTGTCAAAACATTTTGAAATTTGGATATGTTATAAACAAGGATGCCATTTACAACTTTTGTGAATAAAGCATATCAAAATTCGAAAGAGAAAAGTTTATAAAAAATTGAAAATATAACAAGGTTTCCATTTTGACTGCACTAGGAGAATTTAACACGATAAGTAACCAAGCCCTCGTGCAAACCATTTCAACTATAAAAAAATCAAAAATTAAAGTATGTTATAGACCAAGATGTTTTCACAACTTTGATGAAGGAAGTATCACTAGATTCAAACCACAAAAAGCTTTATAAAATTGGAAAACAACGAAGGTCCAGCAACTTTTAAAATTGGAAATCAAAGCTAGAACTTAAGAAATCACTCAAAGCTTAAATCCCACAAATTTCAGTTCAAGAACAAACCAAAACCAAAAGCATTGCAGCCATCTAAATCACAAATCTCACGTGCAACACCACACAAGCTCTAAAATTCAACATGCAAAGGTTCTAGTTCCTCAAAGCATGACTCCACAGCCTATTGTCAGTCTCCACTTGCATCTACTACTCAATTTCTAGCCCACGACAGAACATACAATCAAGAAAACCGAGGAACAACAAGCAATAACTCAGAACTAAGCATCTTCAAGATCAAGGGGAGTAGAAACTAGCCACTTCTCCTTGTTGGTCACTTGAATCCTACTTCTTTCCTTTTACTTGCCAGGCGTGAGAAAGATGGAAGACAAAGCTTAAGAGAGAGTTGAGGTGCGTGGCCGAGAGAGAGAGAGAGAGAGAGAGAGAGAGAGAGAATGAAATGAGAAAATGAGAGTAAGGGATAGGGAGAGAAGGAGAGAGAGTTGACTGAGAATGAGAGGAGAGGGAAGAAGGGAGAGTTAATCACCTCCCATCATGAGTTGAAGTGTGCTCAACAAGCTAAGCCTCTCTTGCATGAAATGTCATTGGGTGAAAGACGCGGCAACAATGATTAAAACCCAAGAAAATCAACCAAATTTTCATGCAAAAATAACTTAGGTGGCCGGCCAATGCAAGTGTACATCAATGTTCCAATTGTATCCTATTTTGTATATCTGAGGTACTTGTAATATCACACAAGATATGGGTTAGGGTAACCATCCCTTAATTTCCTTAAATAGCTATTAGGAATGCATGAACTAATTAAATTCGTTCATCATCACTAAAATAATCTTACGTGGCACACTAATATGGTTAGGCAAAAATTCGGGATGTCGCATCTTTGCCACCTACCCCTGAAGTATCTAACGCTACAATCATGATAAGCCGAGTGATGTTGGAAATAGTTTTACTCCATGGCTCAGTAGAAAATGTCAAGGCAGTCGAAAGCCCATTAAGCCTCTCGGAGGTCCCATATTGCTAGTATAGGGTACTGTGAAGGAGGTGGACAGAATTGTTTCGAACATAAAGGGGGTAAAGCTGATCTTACAGCCTTCGCATTGAAGATGGTTTCCCCAGCTTGCAAGAATGATACATGAGGAAGGAGGGATGATTAATATCTTAGGATAGCCCAGCGACACGTATAACTATTATGTGAAGCATTCAACTCCCCCAAATTTCTTTGCTGATCCCCGAGATCTTGTCCCTATCGAATGGGAGGGCATGGGTGACCTAATAGCTGTAAAGAAGGAGGAGCAAGATGAAGTGCTGGACGGCATAGTCGACCTGTTTGAGGACCTCTTCATAGGCATTATCAATGAAGGACCATTGCAGGGAATGGGTGCAAGCCCGCTTAAGTAGAATCCCTTATAATTTCTTTGTATGCTCCTTTACGTGGGAACCTTTCTTTTTCTAGGACTTGCTACTTTCTTTTTAGGATGTCATTCCCATCAAAGGAATTGATTATTGCAATTTTCATTCCAAAAAATTATAATCCATTTGACGAAAATCAATGAAACTACAAGAGTTATTTTGATGGCATGACGTGGCAAACCAAACTATTCTAGTGATGATATCCAATCATAAAAAGCAAATGTCATTTGACGAGAAATCTAAGGCCCAAGCTTCCTCATGCTTCCTCGTTTCGAAATCTTTAAATTAGGAAAAAAAACATTTTGTAATTTTGGAAACCTTAAAAAAAAAAAACATGTATGGTTATAATCCTATTTGTTTCTCTGATGTATCTACTTCATGTTTCAGGGATAATCATGTGGCATACAAGGATGTGGGAATGGTCCAATCAAACATCTTAAACACCCATGGCAATGATTCCAATGATTCGAGTGATGATTTTATGGGAATTCAAAATCGTTGGGAGTAACACGAAGAGCCTAAGCCCCTCACTACAGAACATACTATCACCATCAATTTGGGTAGCGTGGAAGATCTACGAGAAGTGAAGATTGGACCAAATCTCCTCGAAAAAGAAGCCATACGCCTAATTTCCCTCTGAAAGAGCATCAAGACGTGTTCAACTAGACTTATGCCGACGTGCCAAGACTTGATCTATTAATCGTGGAGCACGGCTTACCAAATAATCCTGACGTGCCTCCCAAAAAACAAAAATTGAGGGGAACTAAGCCAGAATTGTCAAAGAAGATTGAGGAGGACGTAATGAAGATTCTAAAGGTAGGATTCATTGAAGTCTTCCAATATCTTGATTGGGTAGCGAATATCTTGCTAGTAATGAAAAAACATGGACAAGTTTGAGGCTGCGTCGACTGTCACGACCTAAACAAAGCCGGCCCAAAGGATGATTTCCCACTACTGCACAGATGTTCTTGTGGATAGCACTACTGGGCTTGAACTATTCTTCTTCATAGACAAATTTTCTGGATACAATCAAATAAGGATGAAGAACGAAGATAGAGAGAAGATGGCGTTCATCACCCCATGGGGGACCTTTCACTACAAAGTCATGCCTTTTGGCCTAAAGAATGTCGGGGCAACATATTAGCATGCCATGGTCACTCTTTTCCATGACATGATGCATAAGAAAATTGAAATATATGTTCACAATATGATTGTCAAAACCCGATGTGGAGAAGACCATGTGGAGAACTTGAAGAAGTTATTTGACCAACTTCACGAATTCAAGTTGCGCTTGAATTATGCAAAGTGCATGTTTGGAGTGACCTCTGATAATTACTTGGGTTCATTGTAAGTAGTAGAGGGATTAAGGTGGACTCGGCGAAAACCAAGGTGATATGTGAGCTACAACCTCTATCAACTGTAAAAGAAGTTTGAAGTCTCTTGGGGAGATTAAACTACATTGTTCAATTCATTTCCCAACTTTATGAGACAACGAAGCCTTTCTTTAAACTTCTCAAGAAATATGCATGAATTAAGTGAGATGACGATTGTCAAGGGGCATTTGAAAAGTTGAAGCAGTATCTAATGAACCCTCTTGAGATTCTAGTTCCCCTAGTCTTGGGACATCCTTTGATTCTCTACCTCACAATTAATAGTGATTTTTTTGGGTGTAATGTTGGCTCAGAAGGGACCCAATAACATAAAGGAACAAGCTTTCTACTACTTGAGCAAGAAATTTACTGCCTCAAAGCTAAATTACCTTGAATTTGAAAAGACATATGCCGCATTAGTGCGGGTATTACATAGGTTTCGCCAGTATACTTTGCATCACTGAATGTTCCTTGTAACCGAAAATGACCCCATCAAGTATCTTTATGATCGGCCGACTTTGGTAGGGAAGTTGGCCAAATGGCAAATTCTAACTTTAAAGTTCGACATTCAAACGATGCTACAGAAGTTAATGAAAGGCTGAGTAGTTGCTGACATATTGGTCCAAAATCCCAGGGAGACTCTGACGCTCCCAACACCTCACGGTTAATGTAATTACTAAAAAAAATTTCACTTTTAAGCACGTAGAAGCGTGTATAGACCAATAACAACCCAAGACATAAAAAAATCCAAGGAACCCACGGAGGAATATAAAACTAGGAAACTTCATTTCCACTTTTATTTATATATTTTTGGTGACCTAGGTCAGGTACACTGGGGGATCAACCAAAAATACTACTGCTTCGGACTATACCAAAAAAATTTTGTCAACTATACACCTCCGAATGGGATACCATCTATCTATATGGTCACCTATCTTTCCCCCACAACATGTCCAAACTTCACTGCTTGGTCTTCCAAAAATACTACCTTTGCCCTCCTGTCCTCATCCTACTCGACCCCGCTACTCCTTTTGTCATCGCTGTCGGGGAATGGGAGTGGTTCCACCAGTTGCCTACCAACCCAGGCATACAAAGCAATTAACCCGATCAGTATTGGGCTCAATGGTAAGCCAGCATCTGCCATCAATATCGTGACGACTCTGATAAAGGTGACATCGGGGAAATTGAGGCCATTCAACTCAATCTGGTGCAACGTGAAATCTATTGGGGCACCATAGAGGGTCATGGGGGACGTAGGGAGGAGTCGCATGACTACAGATTTTAGAAATATTGATCATCACGAGTGAGCATAAACTCAACAAGTGAACTACCCACAAGTCCATACTACATACGTCATTAACGACACGAGCGAGGAAATTTAGATATAAAAGATAGAAGATTGTATAAAATTAACTCGCTTCAAAACCTTTTCAAAATCAAAATAGCGGGTTGGAAAACGTTTCCTTTGAAACTAGTAAACTAGTAAAGCTCAAAAGAAATCTGAAAAGACCAGTAATCATATTTGCCTTGAATTAGCTGCCGCCATCTTTGGGGAACCCTGCTACCGCCTAGGCATCTCGCACTCACCTGGCATCGCGAGGATATCCAAGGAAACCATGTTACACCCCAGACATCTAGAGGAACCCAATTATCCCTCCAAGCATCCCTACTACAACTTAGGGTATCGTCATTCCAAGGACCATCATATTCTCAATCACACACTTGTACCATGGTACAGCAATTCAATAATTTTCTCTAAATTGTCATCTGCTATGCTAATGCACAGGAATCACATTAATCTCAAAATCCTTTGCCCAATTGTAAACTAGAGAAATGGTATACAATAGTTGGTTGGCAGTACCAGCCAAAGAAACAAACTAAAAAGGAATTTGCTTAAAATCCAAAGTTGATTAAACAAGGGCAGTCCGCCTGCCTTTAGAAATCAATGGCATTCGCCAAGTAAATCGGTTCAAAAAATTACTAAACTTTGATACAATGTGGATGAGACTCCAAGGAACATTTTTTGTGGAGAACTCAAAACCCGGTTCAGCTTGTACAGCTCCTTATAAATCAAAGAATGCGGGCTAAAAATAGTGTAGATTCTCCAAGCTAAAATAGATCTAAAATCAGGTGTTTCGAAAGCCTAAACGAGTTCCAAAAATCATGGAAAAATTACACGTTATAATTCAAAATGTGATATAAAACTTTAATGAAGAAAACTCGTGCAGATCGTTTGTCTAAATTTTGTGGAAAATAGAAACCAAATGAAGGTCATTTTTTTTTTTATGAAAAACAGATTTGAAACCAGATACTTTCTGAAGATAATTTGATCATACGAAGTTCGAAAAATCCAAATTTAATGTTATAGAACAAGTTATAATGAACAATTTTCATGAAGGAAGCCTCACAAAATTCATACAAAAATCTGTATATAATTGATAAACCGCTGGTGTACAGCAAACCAAACCTGTACAAAACATCGTCCTCGGATTCTTCCATGACTCAAATAAGCACAAATCTCAGCAATTAGCACCTCGACAATACCTTTGCAAATGCAATGAACTACAAACTCAACAATGCCAGTAATGTAACTTTCCCGAAACCATCGCTTAACACACAAACATACGAAATCAACCAAGACGACAATAATTCAAGGAAACCGACCTCGATGCACAATCATGAACCTACACATTATAGAGTAGAAGGTAATTTGCTTGCCTCGGGTCCAAAGCAAGTGATGTCCAGCTTGGACGAGGTCTCAGCAAGATCCCGAACTTGTTGAAACCTGTGCTCCAGTGGTATGCATCTGAGGCTACAACGCGAGACGACAAGATGTGAGCGGCGGACTGAGCTGAGTGTTGTCGACACTGAGGTCATGGTGCTGCATGCGATGCGTCGAACGTGTACAAGATAAGAAAATTAGAGAGAGAGATGGTGAGAAAGACGTGCGGTGGACTACACAGGGAATGGAGAAGAAGGGTGAGCAGTGGCTTCTATTTCGTGGGATGGAAGGTAAGAGAGATTGACGGCCTTTTATACTTCAGCTCTTACTCATGTTACTTACACCGTTTGCTGCTGCTGACTTGTCGCGATTTGAGGAAACAGATGGGAAGAAGAAATGACTTGGTGACTGGTCTTCTCTACGAGCGATTGACTCGTGCGACAAGGGAAAGGAGCGGCTGCTTGCTGACCATTCATTCTTCTCCGTGCGATGCAGTCGGTTGACTCGACAGAGGAAATGTGCGCCAGTTGGGGGGAAACGTGGCGCCTCTTGAAAAAGTTGCGTGGTGGAAGAGGACGAGCCGGCATCGCTGTAGCGCGGTGATGAGCCTAAGGTGGTAGTGACTATTGCGATAAGGCGAGCGATCGAACAATAATATAGATTGAAGAAGAAAATAAATCGGACACCAAATTTACGTGGTTTAGTCGTAAAGACCTACGTTCACGGGGAGAGCAGCAACGAATTTCACTATAGATCAAGCGATAAAAAGAGATTACACACTCGAATCATTCAAACACTCACTCGGTGTTTCCCAAACCCCAATTACACCCAATACACCAATCTTTCTTGGATGTAAAACACGAATAAGCTTTGCCGCACGAGAAACACGAAGACCCGCAATCAAGCACCTAGGGCCTATGGGACGTCTCTCACAAATAGAGAAAACCGCGACACCAAAAGTGAAAAACAGCCCTTCAATCAACGACGATGCTTTGGTAAAAAGAGTCCCTCGAGCAAGCCTTCAAAATAAATATTATAATCCACCGCCAGAGTGTGACGGCCCGAGCGGCGGTGCGTCCGCGCCTCGGTCCCCGGACGTGCACAAGGAAGGGGTCCCTGTCCCACATCGCCTAGGGAGGGAGTCTTGGGCCAGTTTATAATGGCTTGGGCCCCTCTAACCTATATAACACGTTTTAAAGCCGTGAGGACTCAGTGTCCAAAGCGGATAATATTATACAGTGGGGCTCGGGTCGTTACAAATGGTATCAGAGCCGACTCTCGACCGCGTGTGGGGCCACAGCGAGGGCGCTGTGCTCCCAAGGGGGGGAGAGTGTGACGGCCCGAGCGGCGGTGCGTGGGGCGGAGGGATGGCGGTGTGTCCACACCTTGGTCCCCAGACGTGCGCAAGGAAGGGGTCCCTGTCCCACATCGCCTAGGGAGGGAGTCTTGGGCCAGTTTATAATGGCTTGGGCCCCTCTAACTTGTATAACGCATTTTAAAGCTGTGAGGACTCAGTGTCCAAAGCGGACATTATTATACAATGGGGCCCGGATCGTTACATAGAGACTTGCATGCATAAAGGAAAACGAATCATCCAAGATTCGGTCAACAAAAGCAAAAGATTTGACTTTCCCTTTTTATTTCCTTCGTCCAACTCCATCAAGAAACCGACTGCCTCGGTCAACTACCTCCAACGTTTGTTGACCAGCTTTAGGAAGACTAATTCGCGTAGTCATCTTCCTTTATTTCAATTTAATTTATTCTAAAAAAATCAGCTTTTTACTTCGGGCTTAAACTTGAGACATATTTTAACAGTGACTGTTGCAGTGGTGACTTGGTTAGGCCAAGTGGCTCGGAGGTGTGGCTGACTAGGTGACATGGAGGCAAGACATGGCGGTGATAACGCATGATGTGATTCGGTAATGAGCTTGGTAGTGTGACAATGACTGCTAGTCACTTGAGGCTTACAATTCCGTCGAGCAAAAATCCAGATGTCACATAGGCCTATGAAGACAACTTCCTAGATGTCTGCATTTTATTAGTAGAAGAGGACACATGGACTATGTTCTTCAATGGAGTTGAAAACTTGTCAGGTTCCGGCACTGGGGTAGTCTTGATATCCTCGGATGGACAACATTATCCCATCGCTGCAAATTTAGTATTCCCTTGCACTAACAACGCCGAGTATGAAGAGTGTATCCTCAATTTGCAAGTGGGAATTGAAATGGGAAAAGCCAAGTTAAAGGTATTTAGTGACTCTACATTTATTATTTTTCAAATAGTGGGTGAATGGAAGATAATGGATGCTAAGCTCCTGCCTTATCAAAATTACTTAGAGGAATTAGTCGAAGAATTCAATGAAGTCTCATTTGAGTACCTGTCTAGATTTCATAATCAATTCACTAACACATTGGCAACGTTGTTGTCCATGTTGCAAGTCACCAATTGGTTGGAAGTGGAGCATCTAAAGATTGAAGTCTTAGATAAACCAGCTTACTATCATGGCCACTGCAAAAGAAGTTGACAGACAACCATAGTATTACGATATCATGAACTATAATCATAAACAAGAACTCCCTGAATGGAGCACCCCTACGGATCAGAAGTACATAATGAAAATGGCCTCGAAGTTCTATATTAGTGGTGGGAATCTGTACAAGAGGTCTTATGAGTCAATTCTCTTGAGATGTGTAGACGCGACTAAAGTTACATGGATAATGCAAGAAGTGCATGAAGGAGTGTGTGGTCCACAAATGAAAGGACATATGCTAGCCAAGAAAATAATGAAGTTGGGCTATTACTAGCTTCCCTTAGTGATTGTGTTTGACACTTCCGGAGCTATCACCAGTGTCAGATTCATGGAGATAAGATAAGCGTCCCTTCGAATGAATTGCATCAATTGTATGAGCCATGACCATTCTTGATGTGCATTATTGACGTGATTGGTCCAATTAACTCCAAGGCATCAAACAAACACAAATTTATCTCGGTTGCAATCAATTTCTTCTCAAAGTGGATTGAAGTCACATCATATGCAAATGTCATTGCTCGAAACATCATCGAGTTTATTAGACATGACATAATTGCCAGTTATGGTGTCCTGGAGACTATTATCACTGACAAGGGGTCGAACTTGAACAACAAGCTTGTGAGGAACAGTTTAGTGAGTTTAAGATTCGACATCTTGATTTGTCTCCCTACCGCCTGTTGAGGTAGCTAAGAAGAATATCAGGAAAATCTTGGCTGAATTAGCTGAAAATTATCGGGACTGGCATGAAAGGCTTGCCTTTCGTGCTAATGGCATATCGATTGTCAATTTGAACTTCTACTAAAGCGACTCCTTTTTCCTTGGTCTATGGCATGGAGGCGATTTTTCCTATGGAAGTAGAAATTGTTAGGGAAATCGCTTATGATGTTTTGAAGATGACAAAATAAATCAAAGGCTACTAGCGTGTTTAATTGTTGTGTAACAGACTATGCAAATAATAGAATGTGTAAATGATTTTATCAAAGTCTATATTTGGAAAAACCAAAAGACAGACTATATGCTGAAGCTGAATTTATTCAGACAATGTCCAAACCTTAAGGCTAAATCTGTTCAGAAGCAAAATATGTTCAAACTTACGTTCAGATTGTAAAGTCTATTATGAAGATTTCCAGACTTCTGTGTCAAAGTCTGAAGACTGCCAGACTTTAGTGTCAAAGTCTATTTTACATCAGAAGTCTGCCCACTCTACCAAATTCCAGACTGAACGCAAGTGAAGAAGGAAGACACTCAAACTCTATTTCAGACAGAACACTCTCAGCCTTTACATCCAGAACGAGAAACAAGTCCAGAACGTGACAAGGTACAAAATGAGACACAAGTTCAGAACGTAGCAGAATCAGAACGAAGCATGTCCAAAATGAAACAACTTGACAGAACGTAACACAAGCCTCTAACATATAATGGCTAGTGATCTGGTTTGGATTCTACATCAAGATAGATTTGATTGACTCAATCTAATTGATTGATAATTGGATCATGAAGACAAGAACTTTCTAAACGAAGAAGCTCTACTTATGGAAACCAAGATTGTCACGCCCCGGTCCTCGGGCATGCACCCATCCCTCATCTTGGTCGATTATTAGCGATGTCCCATGACGCATCGCCGACCCTTTCATTTTAATACGCATGCGGAAGCAGATAAAAATCCCTAGACAATAAAACAATGGGATAGAAAAGTAGGGCTATATTTTTCACAACTGAAAAACCACAACCACACTTTTATACAAGTAAACCTCATAGTATATATTACAATACTATTAACAAATCAGATCTATCACATATCATATCACAACTTAGAGTTTGCAAAACAAGGTGAAGTCTCAATTCTCATCTGGGTCATACTTCGGATCATCCTCGGGATCCTCCTCAGACTCCTCCTCCGGTTCCTCATCAGGGTCCTCATCTTCGGGTTCTTCCTCCTTAGGTTCCTCCTCTAGGTTTTCTTCTGGGTACACCTCTTCTTGTTCAACTTCTCATTCTTCCATGCTCCAGCTGGAGTCTACTGCTGATTGCTTGGGAGAGTCGGGGTCACTCTTGAGTTTAAGGTCTTTAGCATCGGTCACCGCTCTGTCCTTGGGATCCACGGTCCCTTCTCCAAATGCTGCCTCTAAAACGAACAAAGGCACATCACCCTCTGGTACTGAACTCTCTCTTCATCCATCATGGTAATGACGATACCACGATCGATACTCGTGGGGCCTTAAGTCATCTCTACCCACATCA
The DNA here is from genome assembly GCA_016097605.1 of Eucalyptus guilfoylei. Classification (NCBI taxonomy): domain Eukaryota; kingdom Viridiplantae; phylum Streptophyta; class Magnoliopsida; order Myrtales; family Myrtaceae; genus Eucalyptus; species Eucalyptus guilfoylei. Next base: position 43,741,082 of record CM027864.1, on the reverse strand, counting down.
ACCTAGACGGTTGATTTTACCAGCACATACTCTAGACCTTCCAGGTGAGGGTGTATCGGGAAGTGGTACTCTATCTCGGTGATCTCCTCGGGTATACCAAAATGCATGGGAGGACGAGGAGGTGGACGTGCTGCCATCTAGGGACCTGAAATGTTGTCCCACAACCGGGATGAGACTACATCTCAGCAAGTTCTACCCCCTAAGACCCAATTAGGAAGCCAATACACTCTAGAGGCTGCCTAAGCACAACACGAGCTAGAGGACTTACCTTGACCTTAGTTCCTTCTTGCAAGTCAGTATATATTAGATATACAGGAATCACATCAATTCACCTCTTCATATCAAATTATTGATCAATCAACTTAGTCGATTATATGTCAAGCAGACTATTTTCGAGCCATCTCAATTAATACTATCTATAAGTCCGATCATACCCAAGATTGCTTATTATAAGTCGATAATAGATAGTATAGCTCGCCAGAAGCTGCCTCAAATACTAAGATAACTATATATATATATGCTCGCCAAGAGCTACCTTAATTTCTAATATAGTATATTATATATGCTCGCTAGAAGCTGCTAGACATACTTTTATAGTATGTTGAGAATTATATATGCTCACCAGAAGCTGCCAACCATACTTTCATAGTATGCTGATAAATGTATATATGCTCACTAGAAGCTGCCAGACATACTTTTATAGCATGCTGATAATTGATCATTTAATTAATTCACCATTTTTATCGTTCCTGATAAAAATACCTGTGCGTGGGTACACGGTTGGCCTTAGCCAAAATATAAGATTTTCACTTTTGAACTTCCCACTATTTTCAACAGTCCCAAAATAGATTTTTGGCGCTGTAGACCGACACCAGGTAATTTTCCACTTAATTACCAAATTTAATTAATTTAGGAATAAAATCTTAAAATCACAATTAAATCAATTCATGACAATTTAGAGCTCAAATAAACAAACAGATTGCACCACAATAACTAGCATAAAATTCCGGTCGTCGGCTATCCCAGCCCAATTTTCAGAAAATAATTAATTAATTAAATAATTACGGAAAATATTAAATAAATGCAATAAATCCAATTTAGGCCCATTATAGCTTAATTGGAAGTTGAGACGAGTCCGGAAAATTATCGAGACTCGTTCAATAAATACTAGGACCAGCCTTGATAATTACACTAACCATTTGCCTAACATGCATTGATAAGTCTATAATTTAATTACTCTAATCTAATCTATCCACCTAATTGCACTTAATTAAATCTAATCAACCCCAAAGCATCATTAGCATACTAAGCAAGGATTAGTGAGCAAAACTCACTTGATTAACGAATGGGTCGGATCAAACCAACGAGAATGTCACGGGGGACGTTTCTTCTCAAAGCAGGCCTAGACTTCAAGGCCCAGAAACACCTCAAAATGGGTCACAAAGGTGGCTAGAAACCCACAAACTCAGCCTATGTTTTGAGCTGCAAAAACAAGGAAACAAGGTTGGTTAGGCTTCTGCTTCTGCTTGCTGGACTATAAAGAGGAACCCAGTGGCTTCAATGGCGAAAACAGGCCGATCGGAACTTCAACGAGCGGGTGGTCAGCAATCGGTGGATCCTGGGGTCAAGGGGGGATGTGCTGGTGGTTGGAACGGGCAAAGGAAGGGTTAGAGTTGAGAGAAACTCATGAAAAATGTGAAACAGTGCAAGCGGGCAGGGAACCGATGGACCGGTGGCTTGCGGCGGCCGTACAGGACAGCCGGCGGCTCCGTTCGCGGCGAGGTCGGGCTCTTTGGAACGGTCTGGATTTGTTCGTCACGGTGATGAGTGGATCGTTGGCTAATTCGTCCGAGAAGACCACTTTCAACTTAGATCTTTGGCGAAAGGTCAGCTGGAGCAAAAACCGACAAAAGAGAAAACAAAGGGGGAAAATGGTCCGGCGGTGGTGTGGCTGCTCCGACGACTTCCTTGGCTGCTCGTGGTCTTCGAACAACAAGGATAGAGGGAGAGGAAGGCTGGCTGGTTGGCTTGGAGAGGAAGAGAGAGATGGAGTGAGGAACAAGCTTGGCTTTGGTGGGGTCTCCTTAGCCAATTCTTCCAATGCTTTGTCCCATTGACTCTTCCTTGGCCAAGTATGGTCCATTGGCCCTCCTTCAGCCAACAAGGCCTCCATCTAGAAGCTTATGGTGCTCCAAATGTTGAGGGTGGTGGGGGCATACGAAATTTCAAGCAAAATGCTTCAATTAGACACCCGTTCGTGCTTAATTCAATCCAAGTCGGCCTCAACAAATCCCGTGGTTGAGTTAATACTCAATCTAGTATTTTTCCTCATCCCTTGAACCATCTTGCATCCTAATTTCGCAATCAAAAATGGTCCCGGCCTTTTCTTTTCTTTTTTGGTGACCCGGGAACCACCGTACAACCGGCAGCCGGCGGCATAAACCCGGGGCGGACTGAGCCACCACCACAAACCCAGCCGCAAGTGAGTCACGCAAATGCGATGCCTTTGGGATTCGAACTCCTCCCCTTCATGAGGGGGAGAGAGCCCGAAACCAATGGTCCCGGCCTTTTTCTAAACAAAAAGGGCCCTAGAACGACTTTTTCCCAAAAAGTCTCGAGTCTCAGAAAAATCTTCTGAGACTAAATCGACATTTCTAAAATTTATTGTGACATGACAGAATTTTTAATTTCTGTAATCAGACTCAATTTCGCGGTTAATTTCAATCCGGCGCGTTTTTAGCGTGACCTAGGCTACTAGGTAGGTTTCAGAAATTTTTTATGCAAATGACTCGTGGTCAATTTTCTTCGACCCACAATAAACCCACTTGCCACAATAAACCCACTTGACACATTGGCAACTCTCGGTTATCGTGAAAATCTCAAGGTTTCAATTATGGGCACAGGGTACTCAAAACGACAAAAAATCGATCTAGTGCCGATCGACGAGAATTTTGCAATCAGGTGGAATCACCCACACTTTGATCACACATCTCAGTCGAATCGACCCACCCTTGATCTCTGATCAATTTTGACAATGTCGTAATGACCCTTGCAGACTAACACGGTCGAGCAGTCAACTTTTGGTCGAATTCTCAAGTCCATTGCCTTAAAATCTCTTAATGACTTCCCCAGATAGTTTAGTTATCTCACGAGTAATCGGCTATGAGAATAGTACTATAGACTGTCGATAAAAAACCCGATTTATTCAATTGAAAACAGTACTAAAAATTCAGGATGTCACAAAGATTATGTTTGTATAGGCGATTAGAATCAATTTGGGATTCTACTTCTATCACTCAACGGCTACCAAATCTTCTAGATACAGATCTGTCCAATGGGTAGATTAGAAGACGATCCTCTAGATACTGTCCAACGGCTAGTTTGGAAGTGGATGAATATTTAAGGAGATCAAGGACCGATAGCAAGTATGTCACGCCCCGATCCTCGGGCACGCACCAATCCCTCACCTTGGTCGATTAATAGCGACGTCCCAAGACGCATCGCCGACCCTGGTCGTTTTAATACGCATTTGAAGCATATAAAATAATCACCAGACAATAAAACAATGGAATAGAAAAGCAGGACTAAAAACTCGAACCTGAAAACCAACACACTTATATACATATATAACAACTCAGTCATATATATACATATACAAGCCACACTAGAAAGTCGATTTCTAATCAAACAAGTTCAACCGCAACAAGTCATCAGACAGGAGTGGGGTTTCAATCCTCATCAGGATCATACTCCGGATCCTCTTCTGGATCCTCTTCCGACTCCTCTTTAGGTTCCTCTTCAGGGTCCTCTTCAGGTTCTTCCTCCATGTTCTCCTCTGGGTACTCCTCCTCCTCAACCATCTCTCCTTCCTCCATGCTCTAATTGGAGTCAACTGCTGACTGCTCTAAAGAGTCGAGATCATCACCTAACTTAGGATCCTTTGCATCAACTACCGATCCATCTTTAGGGTCTGTTGTACCCTCACCAAAAGCAGCTTCCAAAACAAACTAAGGTACGCTAGATTCTAGCATAGGACCCTCCCTTCGCCCATCATGATGGTGGCGATACCATGACCAGTACCTATGAGGCACCTTATCGGGCTCATTCACGTCAACCCAGACAGTTGACTTCACCATCACATATTCTAATCCTTCAAGATGGGGTTGTATCGGGAAGTGGTATCCTATCTCAGTGATCTCTTCGGGTATACCAAAATGCATGGGAGGACGAGGAGGCAGAGGTGTTGCCATCTAGGGACCTGAAATGTTGTCCCACAACGGGGTGAGACTACGTCTCAGCAAGTTCTACCCTCTAAGACCCGATTAGGAAGCCAATACACTCTAGAGGCTACCTAAGCACAACACGAGTTAGAGGACTTACCTTGGCCTCAATTCCATCCTGGAAATTAGTATATTTCAAATATAAATAAGTCACATCAATTCACCCAATCAAATCGAATTATCAATCAATCGACTCAGTCGATTACATGTCATCACGACCTTCCCCGGTCGGTGTATTCAATACTATCTATGAAATCCTATTAATTCAGGACTGCTCACCCAAAGCTGATAATAAATAGTATAGCTCGCCCAAAGCTGACAATATAGTATATTGTATATATGCTCGCCTAAAACTGATTAATTAAGGCCCCTAGGCCATCATAGTATATTATATATGCTCGCCCAAAACTGATAATACTTGCTCAACAAAAGCTGATCATATGGTATACTATTTATATACTCGCCCAAAGCTGATAATTTAGGACCTCCAAGCCAAGATAGTATATCATTTACACCATATAACAATTCATCATTTTTATCATACCCGATAAAAATAAACGTGTATGAGTACACGGTCGGCCTTGGCCAAAATATCATAATTTCACTTTTTAAACAACCCACCAGTTTCAACAGCCCATTACATATTTTTTGTGCTATAAACAGACGCCCAGCAATTTTCCAATCAATTACCAACATTAATTAATTTAGGAATAAAATCCTAAAATCATAATTAAATCAATTCAACATGATTTAACACTCAAATAAATAACCAGACTGCATCATAATAATCAGCATAAAATTCCGGCCGTCGGTTATCCCGGCCTAATTTCCAGAAAATAAATAAATAAATAATTAATTAATTAATTATAGAAAATATTAAATAAATGCAATAAATCCAATTTAGGCCCGTAATGCCTAATTGGACGCCGAAACGGACCCGATAAATTTTCGAGACTCATTCAATAAATAATAACACGAGTTTACTTGCTAATATCACTAACCATTTGCCTAACATGTATTGATAAAGCACTAATTTAATTACTCTACTCTAATCTATCCACCTAATTACACTTAATTAAATCTAATCAAACCCTAAACAGCATTAGTCTACTAAGCGGGATTTAGTGAGCAAAACTCACTTGTTTATCAAACCGTCCGATTCAATTCGATGGGAACGTCGTAGGGGTCACTTCTCTCCAAAGCGGGCCTAAGTTTTGGGATCAGGATCGACCTCAAAACAGGCTTAAAAGCCTGCTGGAAACCCACTTTCACAGCCTCTGTTTTGTGCTGAAACGGAGAGGAAACAAGCTCGGTTAGGCAAAGCAAGACCGGCGAAGGCAAGCGAACAGCTCGGTGAGGCAAACGGTAGCTCCGGCAGGCTTCCTCAACCACTCACGGTGGTTGGACAGTCACCTGGATGCATAAGCAGAAGGCTAGGACGGCGTGAGGGAGGCGGACGTGCGCGGGCAGCACTCGCGGGCGATGGCGCGGCAAGGCAGTGAATGGCGAGGCGGTCGGCGACGGGCAGCTCCTGCTATCTCCGGCAATGCTGCTGGCTTCTTGCCAGCTGCTGGTGTGTCAAAATGAAGTGGAGGGAGAAAGGTGATGGCCGGCTAGCTTGGAGACGAAGAGAGGGGGAACAAGGGCCCTACTTGGCCAATTTTTCTCTTCCAATGTTCCCTTGACTAACCCCAACCACAAGCTGTCTTCCTTGGCCTCAAATTGGCCAACAAAGCTTCACTTACAACTCTTGAGATGGTCCAAAGTGGTGGTGGATGGGGGAGTTACGAATTTGCAACATTTCTTCACCAATTGGACACCTATCCTTGCTCAATTTAATCTCATTTGGCCCTTACAATTTCAATCGACACATCAATTGTCTAATTGGTATTTTTCCTTAGCAATTGATCGACCTCGCATTCCAATTACGCGATCAAAAACGGTCTCTGACTTTTTCTGAACAAAAACGGTCCTATGCCGACTTTTTCCCAAAAAGTCTCGGGTTTGCAGAAAAATCTTCGAAAACTGAGTCGACGTTCCTAGAATTTATTATGATATGACAGAATCTTCAATTTCTGAAATCAGATTCCAATTTCATGGTTGATTTCACTCAGGCGTGTTTTTAGCATGACCTAGACTACCAGATAGTTTTTAGAAATTTTTAGTGTAATTGACCCATGGTCGATTTTCTTCAAGCCACTATGAACCCACTCGACACATTGGCGACTCTCGGTTGTCGTGAAAATCTAGAGGATTCAAATACGGATACAAGGTACCAAAACGATAGATAAATCAGTCCAGTGTCAATTGACGAGAATTTTCCAATTTAGTGGTGTCACCCACGATTAGCCACACATCTCAGTCGAACCGATCTATCTCTAATTTCAAATCAATTTTATACTGTGTCGTAATGGCCTCTAAAGATGAGCACGGTCGAGAAGTCGATTCGTGGTTGAATTCTCAAGTTTATTACCTTAAAATTCCTTAATGGCTTCCCTAAATAGTCTAGTTATCTCAAGAGTGATCAGCTCTAAGAACAACCCTAGAGGCGCGTCGATGAAATGCCTAATTTATTCAATGGACAACAGAAGTGAAAATCTAGGATGTCATAAAGTAAGAGACGAGGCGTAGAATTTATAATTCCAAAGTCTAAACGACCTTCGATCATACACTTGTCTCTTGTGAGCTTAAACGTTTGTGATCGTGAGAGAAATACCAAAAGAGTGACTTAGTGAGATAGTGTGATCTACCACTAAGTGTTTGCACTCAAAGTTGTAATCTCTTGTTGATCACATAGTGGAATCTAGCTAAAAGGCTGTTAGCGTGGGAGAGTGAACGTAGGCTTGATCAAAGCTGAACCACTATAAATTCTATGTTCTTATTCTCTTCCTTGAACTCCTTTATTTTATTCGTAGTTCTATTTAACTGCTAAAGTCTAAACTCGCTCAAAATCTGTTGTTCTTCAGACTCAGTTTCAAAGCCGATCCATATTCAGACTTTACTCGAAATTTATTTTATTCCGCATTTATTTGCAATGTTTATTTTAAACACCTATTCACGCCACTCTAGGTGTTCGTACTAGCACTTTCAGAAATCCCCTTCTTGTGAATATTATCCCAAGTAAAGTTGTCCAAGGCTGAGTGGATGCAACAAAGACTTGAGCAACTAAACATGATTGATGAAAAATGACTGAAGACTCTTTGTCATGGTCATTGTTATCAGCAGAGGGTGACTAGGCCATTCAACCGGAAGGTGCCACTTAGACACTTCAACGTAAACGATTTGGTCCTGAGGAAGATATTGCCAATGTTTCCTAACCGTGGGGGTAAGTTCACTCCGAACTATAGCGGTCCCTATGTGGTGAAGAAAGTACTCCCAAAAAAAGCCTTAGAAATTATTTAGGAAAATATTATTTTTTTGAGTTTCTCAATTTCCACAGAACAAATGGAGCCTTAAAATATTTTGAAAAATAAGCGACCATTTTTGTTCATCAATTTCATCAATGAAATTTAGTTTTTTTTTTTTTTTTACTCCATAGGAAAATCTAACTTCATTCTAGTTGAAGACTATCATGTTAAGTAGATACTCTGTTTTCGTCTTCCCTTCTCTTAAAATCCGAACAAGGACACCCACAAACAAGTCGAGAGTATTATTATATTACATTGACAAGTGAAAATATCCTTAAAAATGTAAATAATTAAGGCACAGAATAAATTTAGAACGTAAGAAAAATTGAGATTATGATGCTGAATTTTGTAATTATCCTTCCTCAATTCTTTTCTTCACGAATAGTATAGATTTGGATCTTATTCTTACACATTCTGTCAACATGATTTTTTGGGAAAACAAAAATTCGTTATGAGATGGACGATGAAAATATTTAATATTTCGTCCGATTGAACATGGTGGGTCTCACATCCACTTTTGAGATTAGATTATTTAGATCACAATTGGTAAAAGGTTGCTTTCACTCGATCAAAGGTTACTCTTATACATTCTCTCAACATCATTTGTTCTCGACCTTTGCTCATAAAGCGTATTCTTTTTTCTTTTTCTCCATTTTTCACGTTTGCTCTGGCTTATGGTAATTATGAAATCTCATCCAGTCATAATCCCGTATACTGATGCTATTGAGATATGGTTGCTCATATGCAGTCGAAAGCAATATATTTACTGTGATAATAATCGTGGTCGCCCTTTCTGTCATCTCAACTGCGGTGGTTCTCTTCCTCGCTTGGTGTTTAAGTCGGAGGAATTCGACCAACACCCATGCAGTCGTCCAAGGAGATCAAATCGGTAAGAAATATGTACTGCTGCCGTCTACTTAGATAGAATGATAAAACTGTGTAGGCGGGATGTGCTGTTCTATGCTTTTAATGAAATGACCATCTCGTGTTTCGTCGTGTAGGCCTAACTGAAATTACAAACTCCCTGTCCATGCTGTATAATTTAGCCATTATACTAGCCGCCACAAACAATTTTCCTAGTCAAAACAAGTTGGATAATGGCGGATTCGGTGAAGTTTTCTTGGTACAGTTTGTTATCACGCTTGAAAGATCTATTGTGTTAAAAAAAAAACTTGAAGATCTTTGCTTTGGCAATTTCGAAAAGTTATTATTAGAAGCTACTGGGGTGTCCTTAAACATCAAAATACTGACCTTCCAAGGTACGCTTCTTAATGGACTACTAATAGCCGTGAAGATACCATCTCAAAGCTCCAGATAAGGTGTCGAAGAATTTAAGAACGAAGTGATGCTGCTACTGAAGCTTCAACACCGAAACGTTGAGCAAGCAGCTACTCGGGTTCTGCTTAGAGGGTGAAGAAAAACTACTTGTCTATGAGTTTGTGCAGAATAAAAGCGTCGACTACTTTTTATTTGGTATGTCATCTTTTTGATATATTTCTAAGCTATTACTTTTTGTGTTGAAGCGAATATGTGATTAGCCTTAGATTATGTTAAATGTTTCCCATCTTTTGTAGCCTAAAAATAACCCGCATGTTAATTGTGCGTATATGCAGATCCTGGAAAAAAAAGGCACTTGGATTGTTCGACACGTTATGACATAGCATATGGGATTGCTCGAGGAATGCGCTATCTACATGAGGACTCTCGAATTCAGATCATCCATCATGATCTGAAATCAAGCAATATCTTGTTATATCATGAAATGAACCCCAAAGATTTCCGATTTCGGCTTGGCAAGGATTTTCAGGATCGACCAAACACTAGCAATCATAGAAAGAATTGCGGGGACTTAGTAAGTGTTGTTGTGCTTTGTTCTCTTCTTTTTATGCTTGTGTATGCCTATATTATTAATGTATAACGGTTTGCGGTGGTTACATATCACCTGAGTATGCAGTGAATGGGCAATTCTCAGTGAAATCCAATGTCTATAGTTCCAGTTTCCTACTTCTAGAGCTCGTTCTCGGTAAGAAGAATAGTTTTTTCAACTAGGTAAACAGAGGCAAAGGTATTGCTTGCTATGTAAGTTGCACAAATCGACTCCTTGACTAAAATGAAAATGGTTAAACTAAGCAAATTTGTCGTCTTGAGAAATGTTTTTCAATGAACTGTTTTAGGCCTATAAAAATTGGAGATACAGTTCGCCAATGCTGGTGTTAGATCCTGCCATCAGAGAGACGTATTCAATGGATGAAGTTGCTAGGTAGGGCTATGCATGGTCCGGGTAGGCAATTCCTAGCCTAGAATCAGGAATCGCTTGCTAAGGACCGGTTCCGAAAAATTGGAACCGAGAACCTCCGTTAGTTGCACGGATCCACCCGAGAACTGGACCGTTGGTCTGGTCCGATTCCCAAGTGGATCCATGTAACTGGTCCAACCTCAGCGCCTTCCCCTTTTCGTCTTCCCACATTTGCTTATTCTAGCTCTCCTAACCATGGCTTTTAGCCTCCTCAAGTACTAGCGTCGTGGTAGCCCCAACCCTTGCGCCACTTTTGTCCCAGCCACCATGACCATCTTCGCCACCGCCTCCACCTCTGTCGTCTCATGCTCCCCCCCCCCGAAGACCGACAATAAGGAGGACAATGGGGATGATGGGTTTTTCTTCGACTTGGAGTTCACCCCTGTCCCTAAAGACAAGGACGGCGGGGAGAAGCCCGAGGAGGGGAAGGAGGAAAAAGGGAGGTAGCAACGAGACGAGCCCAGCAATGATGAGGACATTAGCGGCAGTGAATGCAGAGGTGGCGATAAAGATGGCGACGATGTGGAGAGTGAGTTCAAGGTCGAGGGGGGAAAAGAGAATCGACTCATTGTTTCACTGAGTCCGAATTAGGACTCGAAGGGAGATGAGCAAATCCAAAGATGAATGGAAGAGGAAAAGGGAGCTGGGGCAGTTTGAACTAAGAGAGATGAGATGGAGTAGGAGAGCAGTGAATTGAGATAAGATGGAGATTGGAGCACTAAATTTTAGATTTGCCAATTTTGAAATTATTTTTAACATTAAAAATTAATATATTATTATAATATAACCGGTTCAATCCAGGTGAGCAGGTGGGCAGGTGGGCAGATCTACTCATGAAATCGGGAACCGGACCGTTACCCACCGGTTCCCATAAATTGAAACTATGAACTGGACCTGTTCCATTAAAAACCACCGGTTCTAGATGATTCCTGTTCGTTTCGAGCAGGTCCCGAATCCTTCGTACACCCCTATTGCTAGGAGCCTCAAAATTGTTTTGCTGTGTGCACAAGAAGATCCAAATCGTGGACCCACAATGGTGGACATAATCAGTGAGTTGAACAACCACCTTATTATTCTTGAACTGCCCCAACAACTAGCCTTCTGCCTCATGAGGACAGGGAGACTGGAATTGGACAAATCCACAAAGAGGTCTATTACTGGGGCTAAACTTCGGTAATCATTAATGAACAATGAGCAAACATGGTGTCTTCTCATTAAGGCTAATCATATTTTGATCCTCTTGACAAGGAAGGTCATCTATATTGATCTATTCACATGTATATGTGGTTTATTGGATAGAGGAATGCAAGTTCTTCCTCATCTAAAGAAAAGATTAATTAGAAAGGACTAGAGCGTCAGTTCATTGTCAGGATTTTCTCATAGTACTTTCATGATATGTGATGATATAATCTGCTCTGCTTTATTTCCATCACATTCATTAGAAATTGAGGTCATAACCATCATCTCCATATATATTCCTTTACATCTCCGGCTTCTTTACTTGATTATAATGGTTGGTGGTTGATTATGATGGTAAGGCAAAGTGGCTTTACACTCATATATCGTTAATCCCTCGATCTCTTAAGGGCCACAAAAAGTTTAGAGTTCAAAGGGCGATGGAGCGCTGTCTCTGACCAACGTCATCGTTAAACATGAGAATGCAACTCACACAATTGATCTTGTAAATGACCTCTGTACTAGGCCAATAGGGGACCATCCTCACCAGTCACAATGTATCTTACTCTCTTTCACACCTGAATTGACGCCCTAATCAACAGCAACCTATTGAAAGTTTTTAGGATCATCCTCATCTCTCTCTCTCTCTCTCTCTCTCTCTCTCTCTCTCTCTCTCTCTTCTCCCCCTTCCACCGCGGCTCACACGGCCCTCGCCTTATTTTCGTGCCTCACCACCATTGGTATTTTGGTTCTGCATTGCATCGTGTCATGCCCCGAACCTCGAGCATGCGCGCATCCCTCGACGGTCGATTAAATTGCGATGTTATCAGGACGCGTCGCCGACCCATTTGTTTTATGCACATGCGGAAGCGAACTAATAAAACCCCAAACAACAATCAAACACAAGGATAGTAAAAGCAGGACAACCAATTAACACAAACCTTACTTTATATACATGCTAAATCAGTCTTACAGGTCTATATACAAAAGCCCATATTCAAAAAGAGGCTACAAGGCTAATCCTACCTCGGACCCTACCTACTTGGGATCTGGGTCCACTATGACACCATCAAGGATGTCGATGTTTAGAAGATCAGCTACCTCTACTCCGAGCTCTTCAACCTCGAGCCCCTGGTTCGCCTCGATACTAGCCAAAATATCGGCATCCACAACAGGGTTGAGTACCACCTCATACTCGGTATCGATGGCAGGCCCGTCAAAACCATCCAAGGGGCCCTCCCAAACCCCACTAGGCCCGTGACGGAACCACACTTTGAAGCGATAAGGTACCAACTGAGGTAGGCCCTCATCGACCCAGATAGTGGTAACTACAAGCTCACGTGTCAAGTCGGTCCCGTGGATAGGGAGAATGGTACGTTTGATCTCGGCCTCTCGTGGCCACCCAAAATGAACGTGGCGCACCTCTATCTAAGGACCTGTAAAATTTTAAACCACGACGGGGTGAGACAAAGTCTCAGCAAGTTTACACCCTAAACCCCGATTAGGACGAGAATTCACCTAGAGGCAGCCTAAACATGCACCATATAGGACTTATCTCGCCTCAGCACCTCCCTACACATTAGTACTTCTCATATAATATATATAAACGCAGCAAGCGTAAATCATTAACTGGAACGCATCAATCTATCATCAAACAATTACAAGGGTTCCGATTATAAGGCTAAACCGTTATGACACGTCCCATTCCGTACCACACAATTTTGTCCCATAATCAGGCGTAACTATCTCAATCATTCAAGCGTGTCCCAGTTAATTACGACCCAACGACCATTAATCAGGCATCACCTCCTCGACTTTCATTAGGTGACGGGTTCCGATAGCGATCACACTCACATCCATGCTCGACCAAGAACATCGTGCTTTGCACTCGAATACTTCCATTTCAAATAATGGACTTGGCCAATTTTCTTCATATTAAAAATATCCGATAAAATAATTGTGCGTGATCACACAGTTAAATCGATCCACAAAACGTGATATTCTCCCATTTGAAAATTCCATGATTTTATATAATACATAAAACATTTTTGGCGTCAAAACCTAACACTCGATATTTTTCTAATTAAATGCCATAAAATCATATTTTTGCAATAATAATAATAATAAAATTATCACCAAGCACTCAATTGCATAATTTAACACTCAATTTCACAACTCAACGCATCCACGATAATCAGCATAAAATTCTGATAACCGGCTATCCCGATATAAATTACGCTAATTATAATTAAATAAATAAATTGCATTTAATTAAATAAATTGCAAATTATTTAATTTAAACCACTTAATTAATTTAAATAAGCTAATCTAACCAACTTAGTTGGACTAATTAAATTAATCTAACTAGACTAACTAATTTAATCTAACTAAACTAACTACATAACCTAACTAACCCCTAACTAGACTAATCTAACCAACCTAGTTCCTCTAACTAATTAACCAACTAAATAGTTACTCTAACTAAATTAACCTTAATCCTAATTAGGTTTAAACTAATCCCGCTAAGTGTAATTAGCTCCCTAATCAAATATTGGAATGCTAACTCACCGAATTATCAAGCAAACGCGTTCACGGCGACGGCGGCGTGACGGCGGTGAAATCCCAGGCCTACGACATCTCCAACGGAGGGCTGGAAGAGGCTAAAAAACAGCCCAACATGGCTCAGCCCAAAGCTGAGATCCGATTCGGCTTGAGCTGGATCGAGGGGCTGATGAGCTGGTCGAGCTCGGCTAGTCACGACGTAGGGACGGCGGGGCAGTTCGGTGGCGTGAGCAAGCGAGTAGCGAACGGCAGCTCGAGCGGGCTAGCGTCGGGCTAGAGCTAAACATGGCGGACACGGGCAGGTCAGCTTGGGGACGAGCTAGTCACGGGGGGCCGGGCTCACAGGCGACTAGTCTGGACGATCATTGGACACGGCCAGCACAAGCGGCAAGGGCTGGTTCATTCGGCAAGGGGCTGGATGTGCTGACTTGGTGGCTGGTTAGTGACAACAATGGAGGAATGAAAAAGAAGAGGTAGAAGAAAGCAGCAACAAGGGGGTTCTGGTCACACAAATGGAGGGAGAAAGGAAGAGGGAACAAGGGGGGACAAGGGCCATGCAAGTCAACCAGCTAGCCAATAGGAAGCCACACCAAATATCTAACCACTTGAGTGTTTTGGCACCAAAGTCTTCCCCTTGCTGTCAAGGCTTCATCTTGAAGGCCAAAAAGCCTTCCTTCAGCAGCCATATGAATTTCCCTTGATTTTCATTCAATTCCTCACTAATTCAAGCCAATTTGGTGACCAAGAAATCCCCTTGAAGCTGCCATACGAATTTCCACCATTTTCTCCACAAAACAAAACAAATTTGTGGCCAAAAATTCACTCAAAGGTGCCCATCCGAATTTCCAAAAATTCTTTTTGTCCAATTTGAATTTTTCCGCAAAATTCCCAGCTTGATGGAATTTTTCCATAAGATGAGATGATGTCCTAAAAATAAATCGTGACATGCTTGAATGCTCGATTCCCAAAACCGAGTTTAATTTCATGGTTAAAATCAACCGAACGCGATTTTAGCGCGACCCAACCTACTGGGTAACTTTTAGGAATTTTAGTACGTTTGACCCGTGGTCGATAATTTCGATCTACGTTTGTGCATCTCCGACTTGTCGGCGACTCTCGGTTGTCATAAAAATCTCAAGGTTTCAATTACGGGTACCGAGTACAAAATCGATAGAAAATCGGATTAGTGCCATTCGACGCGAATTTTGTAATCATGGGGAAGCACCCACAATTTAATTACGCCATTCCATCGAATCGATTTATATCCAATCACTAATCGATTATAACGGTGCCGTATTGACCCTTGCCAATTATCATGGTAGAGCAGTCAATTTTTGATCGAATTCTCGAGTCTGTTGCGTTTATATCCCTTAACGGCTTCACCCGATAGATTAATTAACTCGTGAGTGATCAGCTCAAAGAAAAAGGACCATAGGCACGTCAATGAAAAGCCCATTTCATATTATCGATACAGGGTCGAATTTTCAAGATGTCACACATCAGCCCATCTTTGCTCGAGCTCTCCTCTCGATAAGGAGGAAGGCAGTGACATTACTCGTGGAATTGAGCAAGAAGCAAAAGATGCGAAGAGGAAAAAAAGAATTTATGGAAGAAAATGAAAGAACAAAATTCAGACAACTCAATAAAAGGAGCGTGTATGGATGGTTGGTGGAACCGTAAGGATTTGCAATGAATGTGATTAATCATCTGGAATTGAGCAAGAAGCAAAAGATGAGAAGAGGAAAAAAAGAATTTATGGAAGAAAATGAAAGAACAAAATTCAGACAACTCAATAAAAGGAGCGTGTATGGATGGTTGGTGGAACCGTAAGGATTTGCAATGAATGTGATTAATTATCTGGGTTTGGACAAAGTATTGATGTTGGACGAAATATGGATCTACTTTCTTTTCTTATATAAATGTGGATTTCAAGGAGTATAATTCAAAGCCCCTAACAATTGTTCTAGAAAAGAGGCATGTCTTTCGTTGGAAAAAGGAATTGGAAACACTGGGAATTTTTTTTTATTAACACTCACACTCATTGCAAGAAATTGAATATATTATCTTCACTAGTCAACATTCTTGACTTGCTTTGACCTTGGCCGTAACTTTCCATGTTGGAAACAAACACTGACTCTAACACTCTATTTTTCACTTTCGCTGTTGTCTTATGTCTTATCTACTCCATACTCTTTCGTCATTTATAAGATAATATTGTACAATATCCTATGGAAATTTGTACCAGTTGTTTAGTGGACTTGTCATGCCCCGACCCGTTTTGAGCGCGCGGCACCCCTCCCTTCCATACTTATGGTTGTTCAATTACGACGTCCTAGGAGGCACCATCGATCCAATTTGTAGTAATGATAAAACGCACAAGTGGAAACGTAAACAAATCTCCATTCCATCATCAAACAAGGATAGTTAAAAAAATAAATAAAATAAATAAAAAAGCATGCTCACAGATATACATCATAAGTCAAAGACACATACATATCAAGTTCAAGAGTTAAACAAAAGCTTCGCCGCATTCGATACGCCCGACCACACTACTACAACCTTCATCAAAAAAGGATCCGGTGTAAACCTACACCTCTAATATTACAAGGGCGGTTCAAAAAGTACTTTCACCCACTACTACCTAAGCCTTTAAGGCCTCTAGGATCCCTAGCTCCGGCTCGGCGATCAATAAGGGTCGAGCTTAAGGTTGGACACTTCTCCATCGAGAATGTCCTCATCCTTGGCATCCCAGCTGATGCCTCTCCCTAAACCTCTGACACCTGGTGGACTATCGAAGCCACGGATGGGACCATGGCTCTCATTGCCCACCCAAAAGTACCAGGCCACGAATCGGTAAGGCACAAGGTTAGGTAGGCCCTTGTTGATCCAGATGGTCATGACATAGTACATGTAATGCACATCGGCCCCCTCCTCTTCGGGATACTCTGTCACTTCCTGGCTATGCTTTACAGGGAGGCCGAATCGAATCTAGTAGAATGGCTCAGCCATTATTAGGGTCTGTAAAACATTTAACAAATAACCATGAGATAAACCCAATGAGTGAACTTCCTAGACCTCACATAGGGAAGTCGTTCACCTTGAAAACGCCCTATACATGTAATTATCTATTGATCACAAAACACAGCAACTCTCTTCTCGCTTTATCCTAACTATTCACATAAAAATGAATCTATTATTCAAGTCCATCAATATAAAAACATCGGCAATTTCCATCATATAGTCCAAGCTCTTGAGCCAAACATATGAATGCGCATTATGGTTTAAATCATGCGCTCATGCCATGCAATAATTCGGACCTAAACACATACGAATCTCATGCGCTTTCCATACAAATATATTCAGATTATTACAGCCACTCAAAACCCAAAGCCAAGTCATCCAACGTAACCAGGCATCATCTCGCCCCTTCGAGCACAGCATCATCCCATGTAAAATGCATCAGGATGATCATTCCTGTAAGGATCTTCGCTTCAAAATCCATCAGTAAACAGCATCCCATTGACTTTGGGGCATCCAAACTTAATCAAGCATCATCCCGCGTAAAACGCATCAAGGTCTTAGGTGATCACATGGGCATACCATCACACAATTCTTTTCATATCTTTCTCATTTAACCAATGTGATGCCCATGCAATGTGCAACATCATTTTCCATATGCCATCATGTCATACACATATGTATGCACCATTTACTTCATAAACCTATGGCATATAGGCCACTTATCAAAATAGAATAACATTATCATAATATTTCACACTCATTTATCACGTGCCATCATAACCCATAATATGTCCAAATAATTTATCGCGTGCCATCATACCCCGTCACATAATTCATCCTTCAATTATCACACCGTACACATCACGTATAATACCTCAAATATGTACCACACATAACACATATAACTCATAGAGTACATAATGCATTATCCATAAATAACATCTAATCACATAATATGTACTCCACATAACACGGATAATACATAGTAGCCTACCCTCCTATTGTGGCATATACAACAACATATCAACTTTACATAATCTAATCCGGTAACTTATCAACCTAAACGTGATAACCTATCATCAAAGTTCAATGACTTATAATTAAAATCCAATAACCTATCGCCCTAAACATAATAACTTATCATCCAAGGTCCAATAGCTTATCACCTAAAGTTCGATAACCTATCATCAAAAGGTCCGATAACCTATAACTTTAACCTCGATAGCTTATAGGTATATGTTCCATAGCCTATCTAAACCCAACAATAACTTATCACACAACCTCCACTTATCACACTAATAAATTACCATTTAATCATAAACAAGTCCTAAACTACTCTCTAAGTGCAACAATAACCCTAATAAAGAGCTAGAAAGCCACTCACAAAGTAATCCAAGCTTCGTAAAGCATCAGGGGTGGTGCGAAAAAGCTGGACAGTAGCTGGTCACGCCTCCACAGTGCCCATGGGAGGCTGGACAACAGCTGAACAGCGGTCCGGAGGTGGTTCGGCGTCGGCACGGCCTTCGAGCTTCGTGGGGGACCAAACCGAAGAAGAAACAAAGGAGAGGGAGTTGTTGTGAGGGCTAGACAGCAGCCTTCTTAGCTTCAAAGCTTGGGGGCATCCCGTTGGCGAGGGGGCATCATCACTGAATCCATCAGTCGACGGCACAAATTAGTCCATCATATGTCCATGCATCAAGCATCACAATCCGATTCTTATCTTGGCTTTTAGTTCAAGGGCCAGAAGGCGTGCCATGCATAAGTGTGTGAAATGACTTACCGGAACAGAGACGTTGTACATGCCGGGTGTGAATTAAGGATCACAGCTTGATCCGACACGTTTGAGCACCGATCTAGTACCTAACTTGGCTCGGGAATGATATACCTCGATATCGCATCGAGACCATGAAAGGACTAATCCAACGTGATCCCACGTACGTTCAAGGCCGACAAAACCCCTTTTCGGAGCTCGGGGCATGAACTAGAACGTGTATTTGTGAAAACGATTAGAAATAGTTTTGTAAGGAAATACCAAGCTTTCACAAAAACGCTTTTCAAATAGGTCTATATCGAAGCAAAAACCAAAGCATATCCAATAAACACATGAATCGGGCTTCTTCCAAAAAAAACTCAAATTAAAGCACGAGCCAAATCTCATCAAGAGAAAATTGAACTAAATCAATGAATGAGGTCTAAACTGATCTAAGCAAACACAACCGAACCTTAAGCAAGAACATAGTCACAACGCTTCAATCAAGGACTCATTAAACGCTTGTATTAGCATAACACAACACCCTAATCAGATATTAGTAAGTTCTACCTACTACACTTCAAAGAACGGCCTAGGTGACCGAGCAATGTGCAAGCAAGCAAACGGGCAAGAGGGGTGCGGCCACAAGAAAGAGGGAGAGAGCGGCAATGAGGGTGAGGTCAAGAGAGTGAAGAAGGAAGAGGAAGTGTAGAGGAAAGGAGGGGAGGAAATACCTCTATTTATAGGCAAACTTCTCATGATGATCTTTCCAAATGGACCAATCATCTTCATGTAGGTGGACAATCTAGGTTGAGAAGGTGGCAAGTTAAAGAGATGGGTGGCAAGTCTAGTTCTTAGGGGCAACTCTTGCTCATCTTTCCATTGGTCCATTTAAGGGGTTGAGTCATCTTGGAATAATTACATGTAATTATTATGGGGACACATAAATAAATGACTAAGCCTCTCTCATTTAATATTTAGATTTTGAGTAATCATTATGTTAGATATGTTCATACTACAAACTTGCTCTCCAAGTTTTTAGGTTAGGATGCATTATGATCTATTCCTTTAAGGGACACCTCATCTTGGTATTGAAGAATTAGAGTCTAAAGATATTTAATGCATCCTTATCCTAAATCAAGAAGACTTCAGATTGGCTTGCTCCTCAAGTTGAGCGTGCAACCCCCTTGCCCTCCAAGTTAGGCGTGGGACGCTCTTATCCTGTGGTGAAAACAGTTTCAAGTAATTTCCGAAATTAGTGTCATTACCCTATCAAACGGGCTCGAACAATTATGAAATTTTAATTGTAGATAAGACCCTAAATGACACTTTTCATGAAGAAATCCAAGTCCAAATCGTGCTATGGAAAGAGTAGTAAATCACCAAACACAACACAAAAATTCGCCGGTCAAGCAGCTTCAATGATCGGAGAGAGACTCATTTCAAAATCCAAATCTTCACAAAACTCTTTGAAATTTCTATATGTTGTAGAAATGGATGTCCTTTAAAACTTTTGTGAAGAAGACATGTTCAAATTCGAAAAGGAAAATTTTATAAAAAATCGAGAAGGCAAGTAGCATGGTTTATAATGCTAATAAAAGATGGAGGCTATGCGAGTCCAAAGAAAATAAATGCAAAAAAGAGGGGCATGAAAAAATAGTATGTCTGGTAAAAGTAAGGCCAATGCCCAAAAGAGAAAAATCAAACACTTGATGTAGTGAGTTATATCCCCAACAAGGTGGTACTAAAAGCACAAATGCTGAGATGTTACACTCAATTGAGTTTCGATTATGAAGAAAATCCTCAATGGTGAAGAAGAAAATTGGAGATGTCAAGGTGATCACCAACTTTGACCCCATAAACACTTTTTGAGCCTAATGATCATTTCGTTTCTCAACCATTGAACCAAGCTTACGTTACGTCCCTTGCAAAGTCTCTTCAGATTAGGGCACTTGAGTTAACGTAAAAAGTTCATATGTTTGAAAGCATCGCTTAAAGAAGTGCGAGTAAGATAATTTCTGCTTCATTTCGTATGTTTCTTGACTTGTAAACCCCAAGATGATTACGGAACATCACTCATTTTTCCAATAGCCTCGACTCAAAGAGTCCATTTTGTTAAGATGTTGACCAGGCCCACATTACGGTCCCTGTTAAAGACCTCTCAAATTGGTAAGGTCGTATCACTTGCGAGATTGCACAGACCCTTGTTTGGCATGATGACAATGAGATAGAGTGATTGTCAAAATCCTACATCAAAGGTCAGGATGAAATGACCATTTTTAATGAGGATGAGTGAAAAGTCATTTCAAATTGAAAGATCCCTCACTTGACGCATCCATGACATTCATGCGTTCAAATTGGAATAATCTTTTGAGATCTTTCCTAATGAAAATTAGGTGATGCATGATTAATAGAAGTCGTCACGCATGAATCTCTTGGATTAATGCATGTTTGTGCATGTTGCCTCTCCTACAACCATGTTTTGCAGGGGACATATCCCCCAGGATCAGAGATGTTACCAGGTAAGTATATCTCTATACCTTAAATACTTGTCATTGCACAGGTATTCCCTCTTAAATATACCGACACTCGATTGAGTTGTACCCCAAGATTTTTTTCTCCAGATTCAGTCTGATTAAGGCGACCGAAGAATGGTTCGGGTCCTAGCCAAGCAAAACCTCCATCTAGGCGACCGTAGAATGGTACAAGTCCTAGACAACATTTATTTCCCTATTCAGGCGACCGTAGAATGGTACGGATTCTAGAAACTGAATCCCCATTTAGGCAACCGTAGAGTGGTACGGGTCCTAAACACAACCAAACACTGCCATACTAAGCGACCGTAAAAAGGCACGGGTCCTACGAAAACAGTTTCCTTACAAAACTTGTTACTATTTTAGGCAACCGTAGAATGGTACGGGTCTTGGACATGTAACACTAATTATCTTGAATCACTCTACCCTCCTTAAAGGTAAGTTATTCCAGGTAGGTTCCTTTATCATTTGCATTTCCATGCATCATATAAATTGCATATTAAAATGGAATTCATTTTCCTACAAAAAATCATTCAATGCATGTATATGATTTAAATTTAGGTCTCAATTTGTCTTTGAAGGCAACCTCTATGAGCTCACCTTCAAAGCGGGGCAAGAAAATTCTCATCAAGTACTTGCAAGAAAAGTCGAACTCTTGTCAACAAGATGATGATAAGATTGAGTGATATATTCTCACATCAATGGTTAGGACAAATAACCCCTCCTAAGTGAGAGCGAGTGAAAAGCCTTTTCACACCAAAAGTGTCTCATTTAGCATGTTCAAGAGATTTACAACTTAGTGAAAATTGTCTTCATGATAATTTTTCCCGGTGGAAGTTTGAAAAAAGCCATCATGCATGGACCTTCATTGAATTTAAAAAATAAAAAATGAAATGAATTTTTCCATAAAGACCAAAGGATTTGTCTTTGAAGCCCTGAGTTTGTTCAGTCATCTTTGAATACTTGATGAGAATTCCAAGTACCCATGTTTTCAAATGTCTAGTATGAATTCAAGATATTTGAACCTTTAAACGCTTGATGTGACTTCCAAGTGTTTGTCTTTTCCAACATCTGATGTGATTTCCAGATGTTTAGTAAATGTTTTCAAATGTCTAGTATGAATTCCATATATTTGAATCTTTAAACGCTTGATGTGACTTCCAAGTGTTTGTCTTTTCCAACATCTGATGTGATTTCCAGATGTTTCGAAAATGTTTTCAAATATCTAGTGTGAATTCCAGATATTTAAACTTTTAAACGGTTGATGTGATTTTCAAGTGTTTGTCTTTTCAAACATCTGATGTGATTTCCAGATGTTTAGTAAAATTTCAAATGTCTGACATAAGAATCAAATTTTTGAAATTTCAAATACTTGATGAAATTTCCAGGTGCTTAGAATTTGATGAGAATTCCAGATCCCCGAAGAATTTGAGCCTTTCAATTACTTGAAGGGAGTTCCAGATGTTTGTTAGGTCTCATAGGAATCATTTCCCCAAACAAGTACAACAGGTACATGTTCTTCTTGGCATTTGCATTTCATTGGGCATAGACACATTGAGATCTATGTTCCTGACCAAATCATGGCATTTACATTGCATTCTTTATTTCATGACCTTGCATTTCAAAAGGGATTAAATTTATTTGTGTCCATTTAAAAAAAAAAAAAAAAAAAGAGAGAGGAAGAGTCATTGCAATTAACATGCATATTCATTTTGCATTCATTCTGCATGGTCTAAATTTAGGTGTCATTTATCTTTGAAGGAAACCTCCACAAGCTTCCTTTCAAAGAGGGGCAGCTATTAACACCTATTTTTGACCATGCTATTTACTTGTTACATTAAGCATTTCATAGCATTGCATTTAGGTAATAATAACATTTAAGATCAAACTTATCTTTTAGAAAATAAA
The DNA here is from genome assembly GCA_016097605.1 of Eucalyptus guilfoylei. Classification (NCBI taxonomy): domain Eukaryota; kingdom Viridiplantae; phylum Streptophyta; class Magnoliopsida; order Myrtales; family Myrtaceae; genus Eucalyptus; species Eucalyptus guilfoylei. Next base: position 43,718,148 of record CM027864.1, on the reverse strand, counting down.
AAATAGAGGATAATAAATAAACATATAAAATAAAATAAAAACATTTGGAGGGAGATTTTGGAAATTTTTGAATAATGAAGCATTTTTCTTGTAAAACATATCTCCTCATTTCAAAATTCAAAAAAATTAGTCGTTGTGTGATTTTGGAGCCATTTTTTTGTTAAATGGTTGAGTGAATATCTCATTTGCAAAAACAACTTCGAGATTTCCTCTATAAATAAAGGATGCAAGGTTTCGAAACAATGGGGGGGCTTCTCTTCATCTTTCGTCAAAGGAAAAAATAGAAAATTGAAGAGAAAGAGAGAAAAGCTTTCGGTTGTTCTTTTTCAAGGAAAAGAAATGTCAGCAAAGAAACAGTGAAATGAAGAAGACAGAAGAGAGAGAAATGATGTGAGAGAGACGTGAGGAGATAAGGTACAGTGAGAGGTGAGAGAAGTGACCGGACATGCAGCAAAGAGGAAAGAAGAACCACTGTTGGTCTTTTCCGTTGAGCCCTCTGCCGGCGCCTCGCAGTCGCCGATTCCTTACGCAGCAGCTCGCCGTGCTTATTGTTCGTTAGCCACGACGCCACTGCCACCGCCGTGACCCGTATGCTATGCCACAGCGACCCCCATCTGCCTAGCCGCCGCTGCAACCCGTCGCTGAGCCTACCTCACCGCTCCGTCCACTACATCAGCAACGACTCGCTGTTCTGCCGAGCAGCACCACCGGAGCCTAACGCCGTGCCTCAGTGACCTTCGTGTCCACAGCGCCACTGCTTGCCACCCGCGAGCCTCCGCTGCAACCCCTGCGACCAACCCACGACGACCTGACGTTTGCTCCTACTGCCGGTCCGCTGCTTCCCTCTACCGAAGCTCTGCCGAAACCTAACCCGAGCCGAATCTGTCCAACACCTGCACCGCACCAACTCCGAGCTCCCCTAACGACCACTGCTGCTGCTCCCGCGCTGCTGTCTCTCAGCCCGTAGCACAGAAACCCCATGCTCGCAACATCGCCACCGTTCCGCCAATCGCTCGAAGCTCAGCCCCACCGATCGCCGACCGAGAAAGCCCGATGCCGGAGCCACTCCTGCCTTGCTCTGCCACTCACTCGTGACTGCCTAGCGCAGATCTCGCCCTCGCCGATGATCTGTTTCAACCAGCCCTCTACCCGAGCGACCACCCGAGTTGGATCTACAGCCTGCCACCCGAGCGACCCATAGGAGGCCGTGCCGCAACCCAATTCTCCTGCTCGTTGGACGTTGCATCGCCGCCCGCATCTAGTAGCCAGGCCCGCACGCCTCCGCCTCTGCTCCGGCAACTCATGCCAGCTCTCCGCCGAGCCAGGTCCGCTCTCTGCCCAACGCTTGCTGAAGCCGTGACGACCTCGACGCCTTCTGCCGCTCCATCCACAACCACCCGATGCTCTTTCGCTTTGCCTTACCGTACCTCCTTCTTGTCGACGCCGCGCCATCGCCCCAGCCCTCGCCGAAGTCCTGACGTCGGCCACCGTCTGACAGCGCCGACCAACCTGCTGTCCCCATTTTCCTTAGGTTGCTCAATTTTTTTATTTATTTTTATCTTTCATTTTAGGTTATTTTACTTTATTTTATTTCTTTAAGTTTTTCTATTATTGTACAAGTTTGCATATTGAGTTCAGGTTATGAATATTATAGGCAACGCAGGAGTTTTGTCCAAAATTGTTGTAATTATTAATTTGATCGGTAAGACGTCGGATCATTTTTTTAATTATATTAATTTTTAGGCATTTTGATAGTATTTTAATTGTTAAGTCATTATAGTTATTAATTTGATCCGTAAGATTTCGGATCAGATTTTTAATTATTTTGAACTTTATGTTATGATGTTTAGGGTTAAAATAACCGTTAATTTAACCCGTGAGACAACAGATTATTTTTCGGTTATTTTAATTCTCATTTTGTTGAATATCTTGATTGTTTAGATTTAATGTTTATTTGATAATTACTTGTCTTGGAAAAACACTAAAAATAATTAAAAAAATCAAAAACAATCAAAAACTTGCATCAAAGCATTTAGGTTTAATAAATCAGACATGTAGGATCAGGTTTATGAAATTTTCGTCATCTAGTGATTGTTTCTAGGTTCATTTAGTTAGAAATTGTTCGTCATTAGAATTAGGTCATTTGATTAATTTAGATTGCATATTTAATTGTTGCATTTCTTTAATTTCGAATTTCATGGAAAATACAAAAAAAAAATTAGAATAAATTCATTTCATGCTTTAGGATAGATTGCATGCTTATTCATGTTATATAGTTTAGGTCATATTGTCACGTCATATCATTTCATGTTAAATTAGTAGTATGCATTGCATGATTCTCATTAAATAAAGTGAAAATCCAAATTTAGTGATTGCGTGTTAATTAGAAATTATATCTAGGATTGTCGATGGGAATTCTGAGCTAACATTGCATATGCTTTCGTTGCTATAAGATAAGTCATGCAATTTATTCATTGCTTCATTTGGGTGTTTAATTGGTGGTTTGCGCACCCGCATGATCACCTCACATGTTAAGGAGTAAATTGAAATCCAAGCTGCCTGCAAAAAAACATTTTTGAAAATGATACCGAAAGAGCATTAGAGAAATCTAGTATAACCAAGTCCCCATACCTTTAGTCTCTGGTTCGTTTGAGTAAAATAATTCACCAATTATTTTACTTAGATGTCTAATCGACCTACACTAAACTGATTAGTGACGACTCCTAGATAATAATCATTTGCATGTTAAATATTTAAACCTTAAATCGTGAATTGGTATGAGCTTGAGAGATCCCGAGCTAAGTTTAAAGACTTAGTAGTCCATTAACCTAAATTTAGGTGGTGCACCCGAAAATTAGGTCGCGACACAGAGTCACTTCTAATATTCTAGTGTAGTCTACTTTAAGCTCTACCATAGGTCTGTTCTTTTTGTTTTCTTATGCAAAATCTCTTTTTTCTTTTTTGTTTCAAGTTTTGCTTCTTATCGATTTCTCTTTTCTTGCTTAACAATCTCTACATCGGTAGAGTTAACAATGGATGTTGACCGGCTGCCGTTGTTGATGCAAACATGCTTTCTGTCAAACATGAATATGATAAAGAATTTATTCTAAAGTCTAGTTTTGCCCTTGACAACAAGAACACAGACAGAGTTAGGCTAACCTTCTTTTTCCTTTTTCCAGTGGGGTGGAGAGAGAGACCCTAAAGTCTAAGCTCCACAGTGGGTGTTCATGCATGTAGTCATGTTTTGGTCTCGATCTTAAACACTGAGGTATTGACTTGAAAGAGAAGAGAACTAATGAAACAAGCATAGAGAAAGCAACTTTTTGACTATTCTTTCACATACAGGTAACGTGATACCTCAACACAACACTATACATTAGCCTCATAAAAACGAAAAACAGAAAACATTTCACTGTTTGATATTCAAATGAATGAACCAATACATAGATCCTAGAAACCCTCCTGCACAAGCAAGAGATCATTAATGGTCTTCAGTTTTTGGCAGGACTCAGAGACGAGAGAGGTTAGATCCAATGGGGAAGCAAGCCATCGGAATCGGGGGAGGCTTGGACTTCCTCTTGGAACTGTTCTTCTTCAGTTTGGCTTCACCTCCGACATGGCCGTCTTTGCTTATGGAACTGCTCTTGTTCGAGTGATTCTCCCCTTCGCAGCTAACCACTCTACTACCAGAATGATCGGAGAAGCAACTGATGAGGCTCGAGAAGAGACTCATGATTCAAGGGTCACCGTCATGACTCAGTCTTTCTCCCCAGGTTCCTCGAAATGTCTCATGGATAGCCAGTAATCAGCCGCCAACAGTTTATATAATTGTATGGAATGTTCTACAAAACATACGCCAATTTTATTTTTTTAAAAATTTTTGTTTGGCAAAAGAAAGGTAGGATGGGGCTACCGTGCCGACAACCCCTAGTACGTCATCATAGGAGTTTCACACTCTCTGTTGGAACATTGGATTTGAGTTATAGCTACTGCTCTTTTTGAACGAGCTTGGATAAAACTGGAGTTATCCTATACTTAGGGTAGCGGTCGAAAAATTGGGATTTTCTTGGAGATCGGGAAGCGACCGGGGTGATTCGAACTGGTGACCGATAGGACTCCAAACCACGCGGCGCCACTTAATTAATTGGGGTGGCAAGGGACGTCTCGTGCATGAAAAGGACGAGGAGTCGATTTTCACGGGGTCGAGAGGTAGGTAAACGTCGGCGTTCGGCGAGGTTGAATCGCATGAATTTGGAACGAGAAAAGATGTGGATGGAGGCTACGGCACTTCGATGCCGCCGCCTCTCCATTGGCTTGGTGATGTGCCCCAGCCACTATTATATGCGTGCGAGACTTTTTCTCAATTACCCTGTGGTAAACACCATTTAATACCATTCTTGAAACAATTGAGTTGTCCCAAGTCTCTTTGACGATAATATAGTCTTTGAACTAATTTTGTTTAGAAATCACTGACGTGCATGCCGGTCATTCCATGTGACACGGCCAATACTGACGTGGATAATTTTCATAATTTTTAAATAACTTTTCTGAATATTTTTTATTTTTCGTTCTTTTTTCACTGTGGTTGGCAACTCTTGTTAGGATTAGGTGAGGGCATGGCAGCCCTTGTTGGCCATAGAGAGGGCTCATGGTCCGTTACCTAGGTCAAGTGAGGGCGTCGCAACCCTTACCCGTTGGCCGTTTACCTCCGTTGGCCACCACTGAGGTCACTAATCGGCGGAAGTAAATAAGAAAGAAAGAAGGGGGAAAAAAAGAGAAAGAAAAGAGAAGGAAAAAAAAATGAACGAAATTTAGAAAAATTACAAAAATTACAAAAATTATCTAGAGAGTCGGTCATGTCATATAAGAGTGTTGGCATCCACGTTTGTGAGTTTTTCAGATAATCGTCAAAAAATTTAGGATTAAATTGACCAAAATGAAATGTTTACGACTAAATTGGCGTATGTATTATGGGTTTAGGACTTCTTGGTAATTCTTCCTAATTTCCAATTTGTTGACCGCTTTGATTCGATGCTAGATGTTACCTCGTTCGTCTTCTTGCAGAGCTCACTCTACTTTCTTCGCATGCCATTGCCAAGAGACCAAGCTCACATACTATGTACTAACAAACAGGGCATACGTATATGTCTCCAAAAAAGGGTAAATGTACATGGCAAAGATTAAATGCCTGAGAATTGCAAACTAATTTGTGAAGGAAATGTAAATGATTGTAAGGTATTGACAATCAATTCCAGCAAATAAGATACTTCTGATGTTCCAATTATCGTGATTATCAGATTACGATTTTATCCAACTTATTGTACGGTAGTACTATGGTACACTGTACATCTTAATAAGAGATTTGGGCAAGCATAGTTCAGAGTGGAAATAGAAAAATACAAATGCAACTTCTGCCATCTAAATGGTAATCGTTCTATAACACATGTTTAAACATCAAAGCAAACGTTCTTTTACATTCGGCTCCCTTCTACTCACTCTGACTATCCTGTTATCTTGTTGAGTGCAAGTTTTGTGGTGCCGGATCTTTTGTAATTGTTGGTTCAAGCTATATATTCTTACCCTTTACCAACAAAAAAAAAAAAAATCAAAGCAAACAAATACAATCTCGATCGGATGGTCGTGCCGAGCTAGCTTGCTGCACGGTATTAGCACCACATAGTAGATGCTTTCTTCGCAGTCATCGACTGATCGTACCTTGGGTGTGCACAGGAAAAAGGTGATTGATCGTCCTTCATTCTCCGTGACTTAGAGACGAGAGAATTGAGATCCGGCGGGGAAGTAAGTCGTCAGTATCGGAGGAGGCTTCGACTTGCTCTTGGAGTCGTTCTTCCTCGACTCGCCTTTGCCTTCAACACGGCCGTCTTTGCTTACCGAGTGGTCCTTCCCATCGAAGCTGATCACTCTGCCATTTGAACGGTCGGAGAAACAACTGAGGAGGGTCGAGAAGAGACTCATGATCGATGAGGATGGAAGCAGAAAATATTATTCTGCGAGCAGAAGAGGCTGAGACAAATTAGCACTTGGCAGAAGCTGTCGTTGTACTAGCTAACTTTGCTGAGATGTGGTGAGAAAATTCACGATTTTTTTTCACTATATATAAAGACATGTGGATGAAGCTTTAAAGAGACCTGGCCTTGGCTTCCAGGGAATTGGTGGGTTTCCTGTGTCGCTATCATTTACGCAGTCTTCCTCCTCCTTAGGTTCTTGAAATTACATAGGTTATAAATTGTGCTAATCACAAAAAAAAAAAAAAAAAAAAAAAAAAAAAAAAAAAAAAATTCTTAAATCTATTGTAAGGATATCAATTTAGTTCTAAATTTTTTAATTGGGTTAATCTAGTCTTAAAGCTTTTTATAATTTGCTAATGAAGTCTTTTCAGCCAATTTTGGCGAAAATCACCAACATTGATGACGGTTGTTAGCACGATCAACGCTAACGTAAATAATTTTTGCAATAATTAGTATAAATTTCTTAATTTTCTTTATAGATTTTTTTGTCATTTTATTTTCTTTCTTTTCTTCATCAGCAATTTCTAGTCAAAATTCAAGATTACATTGACAAATTATCGAAAGTTTTATGAGTAAATTAGCAAAATTAAAAAGTTTTGAACTGATCCGTCATTCGAACATCATTGTTTTAAATTAGCTACCCATCAATTTGGCCCCAACATTAAACGAATAAAAGGACCAGGAGTCACTTTTGAAGGGGTCGCGATCGTTTGACACTACATTCCACGAACTTCAATCATATTTAATTTGGAGGGCCACAATTTCCTTGGAGCCTACGTTGATTAAGACTCTTCTATGAACGTGCCTTTTTCAATTTTCTTGACCAAGAACCACGCTCCGTCACGCCATTGGCTTGGTGATGCACACTGGTGTGTATAAGCTCTTTGACCCGTAATGCTTTTGTTTCAAGATTGGAATACACGTTTCTTTTTCTAGTGGCGGTCAAGGTACGAGGCTACTTGTAGGAACACGTCGTGTCGTTTCTTGCTTTACGCCTCCAAGTGTGTCTGCATGCAATTCACCCTAGAAGTTAGGGTTTACGCATTCCATTCATGACGGTAACCTCATCAGTGTAAAGTCTTTTCTACACAAGCTGGAGCTATTTTTGCGCTTGATAGCAAGAAAACGGACAGATTTAGGCTAACCCTTTCGTTTTTTTCCCAAGTGGGTGGCTCCACAATGCGTGTTCGTGCATTTAGGAATAGACTCCAGAGAGAAGAGGACTAATAAGAACATAGAAAAAGCTACTTTTGACTAATCTTTCACATAGAGATCATGTGATACTTGAACAAAATAATGGGTAAATCTACTTTTACCCTAGATAGCAAGAACATAGACAGATTTAGCCTAACCTTCTTTTTGTTTTTTCCAAATGGGTGGAGAAACTAACCCTAAAGTTTAGGCTCCACATTGTGTGTTCATTCATGTAGTGCCGTTTTGCGTCTTGATCTTAAGCACTGAGAAATCGACTTGAAAGAGAGTACTAAAGAATCAAACATAGAGATAAAGCAACTTTTGACTATTCTTTCACATAAAGATGATGTGATACTTGAGCACAATACTGTACACCAACCTCATGAAAAGGAAAAACAAAAACGTTTGTCGCTGCTTTATATTCAGCTCCCGACAAATTTCTAGGAACAAATAAATGAATTAATACGCTGATTCTATCATCCCTTCTGCACAAAAGAGATGATCGCTAATGTTGTTTCAGATTTTGGCTGGATCAGAGACGAGAGAGGTTAGATCCAACGGGGAAGTAAGCCACCGGAATCGGAGGAGGCTTGGACTTCTTCTTGGGGTTGTTCTTCTTCAACTTGGCTTTGACTTCGACATGGCCGTCTTTGCTTAATGAACTGCTCTTGTGCGAGTGACCCTCTCCTTCAAAGCTAATCACTCTACTATCGGAATGATCGGAGAAGCAACTGAAGAGGCTTAAGAAGAGACTCATGATCGACAAGAATGTAAACGGCAAGTATTATTCTGAGAGCAGAAGGGGCTGAGAAATCAGTACTTTCGGCTGGTTCTCTGTGATAACACCTGAAGCAAAATTCACGATTCTCTCACTATATATAGACATGTCGATAAAGCTTTAAAGAGAAGCGGCCTCAGCTTACAAGAAAATAGAGGAGATTTCATGTGTCGCCATCATTACTCGGTCTAGTTCCTCCTCCTCAGGTTCTTGGAAATATCCAAGAAAATGGAGGATTTCATGTGTGGCCACTATGCATTCCCCGAGCTTCAGTCATATTAAAATTTGGAGGACCCACATTTTCTTGGAGCCTACGTTGATTAAGATTCTTCTCTGAACTTCCCCTTTCATTTTCTTGACCAAGAGACGCGTCGTTACCTCATTGGCTAGTTGGTTGATGTACATCCATGGGAGACCAATTATAATTACCGCGTGGTGTATATCAGTTCTTTGACTCGTAATGTTGTCGTTTCTATCTTGGAATCTGCTTTTCCTTTTCTAATTGTGGTCGAGGTACGACCTCACTTCCAGGAACATGTCGTGTTGTTCCTTGCTTAACGCCACCAAGGATGACGGCAGGCAATTTACTCTAGAGATTAGGGTTTGCGCATTGGATTTATATAAATTATGTCGTTGGCGTAAAATATTTTCTACAAAAGTAGCCCTGAAATAGAAACCCTTATCTAATTAAAAGCAACATATGTGCATGTCTGTTGACACCTAATTTTGACCATGCTATTTGTTTGTTACATTAAGCATTTAATAGCATTGCATTTAGGTAATAATAACATTTAAGATCAAACTTATCTTTTAGAAAATAAAAAATAGATGATAATAAATAACATATAAAATAAAAAACATTTGGAGGGAGATTTTGGAAATTTTTGAATAAAGAAGCATTTTTCTTGTTAAACATATCTCATCATTTCAAAAAAATTTGAATTAAAAAAAATTCAGTTGTTTGATTTTGAAGCCTTTTTATTGTTATATCTCACTTACAAAAACAACTTGGAGTTTTTCTCTATAAATAAGAAGGCGAGGCTTCAAAAGCAAAGTGAGGGTTTCTCTTGGTCGAAGAAAAAAGAAATCAAAAAGTTAAAAGTGAAAGAGAGAGAGAGACACCGGTGAGGAAAAGCTGCCGAGGGAAAAGAAAAGTCAAAAGGGGCAGAGGGAGAAGAGATGTGAAGAGACGTGAGGTAGAGAGAGAATAAGAAAATAAAAAGAGAAAAAAGAAAAATAGGCGTTCTTCTTCTTCGAATCTGCCGGCGACCCCATTTGCTCAGAAGCTGCGAAGCCGATGCCTGCAACTATCGCCGCGCCCCGCCGGCGCATCTCCCTGTTCGCTCATCGCTGTGTCCAAGATCCGCCTCGCCAGCCCAATCGTCCGCGACCCCCTTGCCGGCGCCGCTCCAATCTCACACTTCATGCCGGTGACCCGCGACGACTCCGCAACTTGCGCTCGCTGTTTAAACCGCCAAATCGCCGACGCCGGACTCCACACCGCCACGAAGACCCGAGTGACGCCGCTGCAGCGCCCAGACCTCTTGCGCTACTCTGCCTCCGACGTGCCCTTCGCCAGCGACGCCCACGGCCCGACGCCGATCCAGGCGATTCCCCCCTTTCAAGCACTGCAACCAAGCAACATCGCTCGACCGACTACAGCAACACCAGAATTCGGCGCCTCTGCTTGAGCACCGACGCCCCTGTCTCCACTCAGCCGACGCCCGCACCAGGAATCCTCTGCCCGTGACGCCCATCGCCGGTGGTCCGAGCTACTGCCCGCTCGACGCCCGCAGCGCACCTCACCGCTCCACTCGCCGTCTGCCACTGCTCACCACCACCGCAGAGACCCGCGACCCAGCTGCAGCTCGCCGGTCGCTGACGCCGCGCCTCCCTGCTGCCGACCTCCCTCTTCTCCACCCGCTGCAACAACCCCGACGCTTCTGCTCCATTTTCAGTGGCAGCGCTTGACGACCTGCACGGCCTCCGCTCCGACCAACGCCCCTGCAGTAACCCACGAAGCTGCTCCTGCCTCGACGTGTCTCTGCACGCCCGGACAGAGCCGCCTCCTCTGTTTTGCTGCAGGTCCAGTTACTGCTCAAATCTCGCCGGACCTCCGACGGACAGCCCCCTACTCCGGCCACCACGACCCATCACCGAACCACCTTCGCCGTGTTAAATTGCTAAAGGGAGGAGAGATGAGGCTGAAACTCCTTTCTTTCGTACAGAACAACCAAGTCTTTTACAAACGACAAAATACATTATGTAAAAAAAAACACCACTAAAAGAGAACCCATAACTACCCATGTTCTGCATAAAACACTTACCCCACTAACACCTAAAACTAGGATAACCAACACACATTACTCTACTAACTCCAATAACTGAAAAATCAAATCTGCAACACGTGCAAAAGAAAATAACTATTATTTCAACAATCCCTCCCTTAAACTGGTATTTACTAACATTCAGTTTAAAGCCTTAGACTGTTTTCAACGTGCAAACACCTAGTAACCTTCTAAGCTTCACAAATGACTCCATCTTGAGGGCCTTGGTGAATATATCAGCAACTTGATCTTCACTCCTGCAGTAGATTAGATCAATTGTTCCATCATTGCTAAGATCTCTCAAGAAATAAAACTTCACATCAATGTGTTTGCTTCTTCCATGTAGCACAGGATTCTTGGAGATTTTGATTGCTGAGTTGTTGTTACAAAAAATTTTAGTAGCTTCTGGTTGCTTGAATTGCAACTCCTCAAGAATTCTCCTTAGCCAAATAGCTTGACAAGCACTAGCCGTTGCTGCAACAAATTCAGCTTCTGTATTTGACAAGGTGACAATTGGTTGCTTCTTGGATGACCACGAAATAGCACCTGTCCCAAACATAAAAGCATAACCCGAAGTGCTCCTCCTATCATCTTGATCTCCTGCATAGTCACTATCGTAAAATCCCAACAAATTGGACTTTTCACCCTTCTTGTAAAATAGCCCAAAGTCTCTAGTTCCTTGCAAGTAACGAAATATTCTCTTGGCAGCTAACAAATGCATGTTTGTAGGATTCTCCATATATCTACTGATTAAACTCACAGAATACATTATGTCTGGTCTTGTTGCAATTAGATACATCAAACTGCCAACAATTTGTTTATAAAGTATGCTGCCAACCTTCCTCCCTTCATGATCTTTGTGTAACTTTAAGCCAAACTCAATTGGAGTGTTTACAGGATTACAATCCTTCATCAGAAACCTGTCCAAAATTTCTCCCACATATTTCTTTTGAGAAATAAAGATCCCATCATCCGATTGTACCACTTCTATGCCAATGAAGTAATGTATCATACCAAGATCAGACAGTTCAAACTCATCCATCATAGATTTCTTAAATTCTTCAAACATGCCATCACAACTTCTAGTAAATATAAGATCGTCAACATACAAGCAGATAATGAGCATTTTCCCTTTATCTCCAATCTTGACAAAAAAGCGTATGCTCATAAGGACACTTTGAAAACCCAAGTTTAAGAAAATAAGTTTCAATACGACTATACCAAGCCCGAGGGGCTTGTTTTAGCCCATATAAAGAGCTTTTTTCAATCTATAAACTTTATGCTCATTTCCAATCTTAAAATAACCGGGGGTTGCTCGACAAATACATGTTCCTCCAAGTACCCATGTAAGATTGCCGATTTGACATCTAGCTGGAAAATAGGTCAAGAATTCTGTGCCGCCAATGCAACCACCAATCTGATCGTGTCATGTCTCGCAACTGGAGAAAAAACTTATGTATAGTCGATCTCATATTGCTGCTTGTATCCCTTGGCTACCAAACGTGCTTTGTATTTGTCAACTTCACCATTTTCTTTCAATTTTGTTTTAAATACCCACTTTACATCAATGATTTTTTGTCCATCCGGAAGATCAGATAGCTCCCAAGTATCATTTCTTTCAATGGAATTAATTTCATCATCCATCGCTTTTCGTCATTTTTCTTCTTTGACAGCACTCTCAAAAGTTGTAGGATCATAGTCTGAAAACAAGGCAAAGTGAGTAATTGAATCTCCCATTCCAGTTACCTCATAATCTTCCATCCAAGCAGGCCTTCTTCTAACACGGTGAAGAGATTGGGCTTCTTCTTCATTGACTTCAGCGCTTGTTGGTGAAATTTCAGCAGTTGTAGAAGTCGTATTTGATTAATTTTGGGGCATACAAGGTGCTGAAATCTGCTCCTGTTCACCATCATTGTCATAAAGGACTTGGGTAGGCTGCTGCCTATTCCAATCCCAAGTGTTCTCTTCATCAAAAACAACATCCCTGCTAGTCACAATCTTCTTTGTTAGTGGATTGAATAATTTATATGCTTTTGATGCTTCATTTACATCAAGAAAGACACATTTTTCAGTCTTGTCATCAAGTTTCTTCCTTTTCACATCCGGGACATGGGCATATGCGATGCATCCAAAGATTCTGAAGTGATCTACAGCCGGTCTTCTCCCACTCCAAGCCTCTTCTGGTGTCATATTCTGAACAGCAAAAGTTGGACTTCTGTTCAAAACATGAATACTCCAATTCTACTTTCTTCGGCGAGAAAGTCTTTGGAACTCTTCCTCTTGCCAATAAACTTCTCACCATATTGAGAATTGTTCTATTTTTCCTCTCGAGATACACCATTCTGCTGTGGTGTATATGCGCGATAAGCTCTCTTCGAATGCCATGCTCGCACAAAAAACTTCAAATTCTTTTGAGCAGTATTCACCACCACGATCTGTTCGAAGAGTCTTAATAGTCTTTCCTGCTTCATTTTCAACACGAGCTTTGAAGCTTTTAAATGTGGAGAAAGCTTCTGATTTTTCCTTTAAAAAATAAACCCAAGTTTTTCTAGAAAAATCATCAATGAAGGTAATTAAGTATCTTTTACCTCCATTAGAAGATGGGTTTATAGGACCGCAAATGTCCGAATGCACCAACTGCAAAACATCTTTTGCTCTCCATGACTTCTCTTTTGAAAATTGAGAACGATGTTGTTTGCTAACAACACATTCTTCGCAGACTTGGGAATGAATAGTAATTTGAGGAAGACCAATCACCATGTTTTTCTGTTTGAGGGTCTTCAATCCACCGAAACTCAAGTGACCATAGCGAAAATGCTACAACCATGAGGGATCTTCCTTTTCAACCACCAAACAAAATTGAATATTCTAAATCTTTAATGGAAACAATCTATTTGAACTCATAGGAACAACTGCAATAGCACCTCTAACAGAATCATAAATTTCACAAGCACCCTTCTAAATGGTGATTACATAACCTTTTTCTTGTAATTGGCCAGCACTCAACAGGTTACTTTTCAAGTCAGGAACATACAACACATTAGAGATCGTTTCCACAAAACCATTCTTGGTTTTTATCTTAATATCACATTTTCCCATAACTTTCACAACAGAATGATCCCCAAAACTCACAGTGGAATGAAAATCTTCATTTAGATAAGAAAAAGAAGACTTACTTCCACTCATGTGGTTACTGCAGCCTGTATCCACATACCAAATATCTGGCTCGCGCTTCTTTTCATCTTGAACAGCCATCAACAACGTTTTTGCTTCCTTTTCTTCAACAAAATTTGAACTCTCTGCCTTTTCTTTATTATTAGGCAGCCTAGTATAACATTCAGATGCATAATGACCAAATTTATGACATCTAAAACACTCTACCTTAGATTTGTTAGGATCCCGTCCTCTGCCTTTGCCTTGAAATTGGTCATTATTGGCTTTGAAATTCCTGCCAACATCTCTATTTCCTCGATCTCCCCTTCCTCTACCTCTACCTCTACCCCTTCCTCTGAAATTGTTGGAATGAGTATTGGTAGAAGCCTTCAACGCTTGCTCCTCTAATGTTGAATTTCTGTTCATTTTCTGTTCATGGACCAATAAGGAGCTTTGCAATTCATCAAGAGAGAGCGCATCTATGTCTTTCGACTCTTCAATTGAGCAGACAACATAATTAAACTTTGGTGTCAAGGAATGCAAAATCTTCTCTACAATGGTGATGTCGTCTATCTTCTCGCCATGGAATCGCATCTTGTTGCTGATCTCCATTATTCTGGCACAATAACTAGTGACAGATTCTCCATCCTTCATCGCTAGTGTCTCAAAATCTCTTCTCAAGGCTTGAAGCTATGCACGCTTCACCCTAACAGAACCTTGATATTTCTTTTTCATAGAATCCCAAATATCCTTGGAAGTTTCTTTGCAAAGAATAGTCTCCAAGATGGAACGATCAATAGCCTGAAAGAGATAATTTTTTGCCTTCAAGTCCTTCAACTTTCTAGCTTCCAATTCTGCTTTCTGGGGATCTGTCAAAGCCATGCCTGCCGGTGGCTCTTGAATTCCAGATTCGACAACCAACCAATACTCCTTTGATCGTAAAAAATTCTCCATCAGCATGCTCCAATGGTCATAGTGACCATCAAAGCATGGAATTGCTGGTTGAATAAAATTGTCGGTGGCCATTGGAAATATTGCTGCTGCAATTATCTGACGAAAGTATCTCACACCTCTCTCACTTTTCTCTCAGGCTCTGATACCATTGTTAAATTGCTAAAGGGAGGAGAGATGAGGCTGAAACTCCTTTCTTTCGTACAGAACAACCAAGTCTTTTACAAAAGACAAAATACATTACGTAAAAAAAAAAACAACGCCACTAAAAGAGGACCCATAACTACCCATGTTCTGCATAAAACACTTACCCTACTAACACCTAAAAACTAGGATAACCAACACACATTACTCCACTAACTCTAATAACTGAAAAATCAAATCAGTAACACGTGCAAAAGGAAATAACTATTATTTCAACACGCCGGACATCGCCTGATCTCACCGGAGCTCTGATGCCAGCCATCTCCTCCACCCGTGCCTGCCCTCTGTCCACACTTTTGTCCACCCCTAGGTAGTTTGTTTCTCTTACTTTTCACTAATTTTATATTATTTATTTTGTTATTATTGTTTAATTCATAATATTGGGTTGTGTTTCTTTTTAGAATTCGATTCCATAGTTTTTTTTTATTTTATTCTAACTTGATTTGTTTTGATCATTATCTAATTAGAAAATTTGTCATATTAAGTCATGATAATCAAAAATATTGAGCCGCGAGACGTCGGGTTAGATTTTTGATTATTTCGACTTTTCATGACAAATTCATGAATTGCTTTGCATATTTGATTCACATAAAGATAATATGTCATTGATTCATGTTGATAGATTATCAATAGGACGTACATTTTGATGCATCATCGTTATTTGCACATCACATATCATATCATATGTCATAGCTAGAATTTAAGTACTTAGGTCCATATGCATTTCATATTTAAAGCTTTGCATTTTGATTTTTTTAGATTCATATAGGATTAGGTTAATTTTCCTTTAATAAAACAAAAAAAACCAAAAAATGCTATTTAGGTTATATAGATTTCATAATGTGCACACCACATGTTGCGCTTTAGTTAGAGGGTCAGAAGTTAATGTTTTAATATTCTCATCGTGAAATTTTTAATAAAAAAGGCCGAAGATTAGTATTGCATATTTATTTTCTTTCTTAAGAATTATTAAGTCATTTAAAAAAGAAAACACAAAAGGTCATTTACTTGGTTAGTTAATAAATTAGTTTATAATTAATCATATTTCATGTCATCATTGTTTAGTGCAGGTTGCATATATGTATAAAAAATAATCATAAAAAAAAATCGTAAAAAGAACATGCATATAGAATTACCATGTCATCCATCCCATGTAACACATGCATATTTAGGATTATATAAATTAGATTGCATATATATTGTAATGATTCAAATTATGTCATATGAACATGCATCTCACATGTCATTAAAATAAAACTCATGCATATTTAGGATTATATAAATTAAGATTGCATATAATTAACATTTTTAAAAGAAAAAGAAAAATTAGGTATCATGTCATTTAGAAACCATATTTAGGGCATGCATTTTTATTAGCATTTTTTATTGAATGTTATTTTATTGATTGTGCACTCGCATGACCACCATTTGCATGTTAGTAGCTTAAGTTAAAATTAATCAACATTGCCTGCAAAATATTTTTGAAATTAAAATAAAAAGGTACCGAAATGGTGTTAGACTAATCTAGCGTAACCATGTCCCCGGACCTACTGAATCTCTGGTTCGCAAAAATAAAGTATTCTCCCATACTTTATTTGGGTTTCTAATCAACCCTAATTGGTTAATGGCGGCTCCAAATTGAATATAATTGCATGTTTAAATTAATTAATTTCTTAATATTAAGTCGCGATTGGTAGGACTTGGGAGAGTCCGTGCCAAGTCTTCGGACTTAGTAATCCATCAACCTAGTTTTAGGTGGTGCACCCAAAATTTAGGTCGCGACAATGTCAATGCTTGAATTTTGGTTGTGTACACTTGTAAAGTAAAAATTTCTTCACACAATTGGTTCTTAGAGACTAACACATATTATTTTTATTTTCAACATATATATTTAAGAGTAGTTATAGCATATTATAGCGATGTACAAAACATTTAACACAAGTGGTTTGCTGCACAATTGATTAGAGAGAGCGGGTAGTGTCGCGACCTCATTTTTCGAGCGTCCTCTTACACGCGGGCGTGTACAGAGGCTAATGGCTCGCTAAGTATTATTAGGCTTAGCCTAGACTCTCCCAAGTCCACCAATTCGCGACTTATTAACCTACAAGTCAATTTCATAATATGAGTCGCCATTAATCGATTTTGGGTGAATTGATTAAGAACCCAAGCAAAATATTTGGAGAAATATTTTACTCCTACGCAACTAGAGAAATTAGGATTGGAAACTTGATTACATTAGTTAATTAACTAATGTTCTTTCGGTACCTAATTTTGTTTAAACCTTGAGGTTTCATTTTATTTTATTTTTTGCATTAAAAAGTACTAACAAAAACATTTTAGGCCGTTCCCTCATTTCATAAATTTTAAAGGATTTTTTGTTCATTTTAAAGAAAAAAAATGCTCAAAATCAGTTTTAGGCCTTTCCCTAAAAAAGAGATTTTTTTAATTAAAAAATCTAAAATTTATAATATAAATATAATAAATCAACCCTGGCGTCAGCTCGATTCGGGTTTGGCACGACCGACCCGGATCTCACGCATGCCTAGGGGTGAGCATGGTCTGGGTTGGGCCGATCTGCCCCCTAACCTTAGGACCAACCCGCACAGTGCTGGTCCTCAATTTTTGGGACCAAAGACCAACCCTATTGAGTTTGGGACCGAGAACCGGATCGAACCCACCCAATGGGTTCGGTCCAGTTCTAGGGTCAACCTGAGACTAATCGATAATTTTTTATTTCATTTTTTGTATTCCTTAAAAAAGCGATTGAGGACTGAACTGGCTCAATGGGTTCGATCCAATTTCAGGATCAACCTAGGATCAACCAATAATTTTTTATTTCATTTTTTGTACTCCTTAAAAAAGCGATTGAGAACCGATTTAACCCAATGGGTTTGATCCGATTTCAGGATCAACCTAAGACTAATCAATAATTTTTTATTTCATTTTTTGTACTCCTTAAAAAAATGATTGAGGACTAAACTAACCCAATGAGTTCGGTTCGGTTTCAAGGTCAACCCAAGATCAACCAATAATTTTTTATTTCATTTTTTGTACTCTTTAAAAGGGCAACCGAGGACCATACCAACCCAATGGGTTCGATGATGAGTGGGATCAGTTAAGAAAGGCAAACGGTGAGGGTCAAGTGAGGTGAGCATCGAACAGAATGAGCATTGAATGTCGAGCGAGAAGTAACAAGCCAAGCAAGCATCGAGCGGCGAGCAGCACGAGTGACCCAAAGTGAGTGAGACGAGTGTCAAGTGATGAGCAGAGAAGTTTTTTTTTTGTTACCCAGGGAACCCCGTACAGCCGATAGTCGGCAGGTAAACCTTGGAGCGACGTTAACGGAGGACCTACCACCCCGACGTCGCGCTTGAAACCCCGTGCGTCTAGCGGGATTCAAACTCCTCACCTCCTCACAAAGGATCAGCAGAGCCTTATCCAACTAAGCCACCTCAGGCGGTGGTGTGAGCAGATAAGTTGTTTCTTTCTATTTCGGTAAATTGAAGACTAAGAGGACAAATAAGACATAAGAGAACGAATACTAGAGGATGATGTCATAATGAGCTGTTTATGTCTTTTTGGACGCCGTGAAGACTCCTCACAAAAACATTTTCCTCATTCATAAATTATGACTATTGATGCCGTAAAAGACATTAAAAATCTAAGTTATTAAAGAATAATGTAAAATTACTTAAACTCTTCACTAAAGAGTTGTTTAATATTGTTGATGCCATTTATTTTAATGTTTTCTCTATATAAAAAAAATTATAAGTAATATATTAGATATATATACAGTCAGGGTTGATCCGGGTTGGATCGATTCAGAACTCTCAAGACTGAGGACCAATCCGCATAGTGCTGGTTCTGAAATTCTAAGACCAAAGACCGACCCAATCTCCCTAGGAACCGGACCAAGACTAGTAGGGTTGGGCTGGTCCAAGGTTGGTCCAGGGTTGACCCTAGACCGATGCTCACCCCTACGCACGCCCCCTCCTCTTTTTCTTTTTAAATATTTTTCCCTCTCTCTCCATCTCTTTTGTCTTTTTCTTGGTCTTTCTGTCTATTCCTACTCTCCCCTATGCACACGCAAGAATAGCAGAAGGTGCGCAGGAATGGCAAAGGAGAAAGGACCCATTTCGTTCTCTTCTCCTTTTATTATTATTATTTTCTTTTCACTTCAACGTCTCCTCTCTATTGAGTTACATTTCCCAAAGCAAATCAAACTCAAGAAAAGGTTCGTGGATCTAGTTGAAGCATTTTTTCAAATACGTAGCGATTGGTTCGAACAGGAGCAGGATCAAGCGAGGTTGGTAGGAGCATTCCGTCGAACGGATGAGTCGCACTAGCTAAGGGGCCAAAAACGAATCGACCGAGTCCCCACTCGCGCCAGAGTTAACAACAATCGATGGGCAACAACCCAATGAACAGAGTTAAAAATCATGCGTGCTAGACAAACGATGAAAGCCTACAACAGGGCAAAACAGGGCACTAAAAACGGGTGGGGTCGATGGGAGCTCCCTGATTTATATATGGACAATACAAATGTTACACTTCGTAAAGAAATAATATAACAATTGAAAATAATAAATGAAGACATCGTTATATTTCAAGAGTTGTCAATACCTTGATTATAGTATTTCCAAGAATCAGCTTGTGATGTTAATTGGATTTTGATTGATATTTCTAGATTCTTTTTCCTTGCTTGATAAATCAGTGCCTTTACAAAGGAGTGTTTTCAGATTGAATTAGAAAATGGATTAATATCAATTACACAATATGTGCACTTTTGCCTACACATGCCATGTCCATTACATGATCATATTTGAGTTGTCCAAACTGAATAGTGGAGTCAAGTATGAGTAACTAGAGTATACTCAATAGAGTTGGGCTCAAGTTTTCTAGTAATTGATTCAAGTAACTCGTAAGTCTAATTTTGAAGGTCATATTGGTATTTTCGAAAAATCAATGTGATATTACCTCCACCTTTAATCATGCTCTGCACACTCAAGTTTTCAAATTGAGCTAGAGGGTTCAAGGTTTATAAAATCACTTCTAATATTCTAGTGTAGTCTAATTTAAGCTCTACCTTAGGTCTGTTCTTTTTGTTTTCTTATGCAAAATCTCTTCTTCTTTTTTTGTTTCAAGTTTTGCTTCTTATTGATTTCTCTTTTCTTGCTTAACAATCTCTACATCGGTAGAGTTAACAATGGATGTTGACCGGGTGCCGTTGTTGATGCAAACATGCTTTCTGTCAGACATGAATATGATAAAGAATTTATTCCAAAGTCTAGTTTTGCCCTTGACAGCAAGAACACAGACAGACTTAGGCTAACCTTCTTTTTCTTTTTTCCAGTGGGGTGGAGAGAGAGACCCTAAAGTCTAAGCTCCACAGTGGGTGTTCATGCACGTAGTCATGTTCTGGTCTTGATCTTAATCACTGAGGTAAAGAGAAGAGGACTAATGAAACAAGCATAGAGAAAGCAACTTTTTGACTATTCTTTCACATACAGGTAATGTGATGCCTCAACACAATACTATACATTAGCCTCATAAAAACGAAAAACAGAAAACACTTCACTGTTTGATATTTAAACGAATGAACCAATACATAGATCCTAGAAACCCTCCTGCACTCCTGTACAAGCAAGAGGTCATTAATGGTCTTCAGTTTTTGGCAGGACTCAGAGACGAGAGAGGTTAGATCCAATGGGGAAGTAAGCCATCGGAATCGGGGGAGGCTTGGACTTCCTCTTGGAACTGTTCTTCTTCAGTTTGGCTTCACCTCCGACATGGCCGTCTTTGCTTATCGAACTGCTCTTGTTCGAGTGATTCTCCCCTTCGCAGCTAACCACTCTACTACCAGAATGATCGGAGAAGCAACTGATGAGGCTCGAGAAGAGACTCATGATTGAGGATGAGAACAAGAATACTCTAAGAGCCAGCAACACTTCAGCGATTCTCTTTAAAGAACAATCGGAGGAATCGAAGTTGAGAACTTTCTTATCCGAGTTGTTAGGTGCAAAACCCGAGCTTCTTCTTGAGCTATATATAGACATAGTAATAAAGCTTTGGAGAGACTTGGCCGCCTTGGCTTCCAAGAAAATGGATGATTTCAGTAACTCAGTCTTCTTTCTCAGGTCCTAGGAAACATCTAGGATGGTTACCTTCAGCCGCCAACAAACCGAGTGTTTATCTGCTTCGAGTCACGTTCAGATGAGGTTACTTTTGACTTTCTCTTGACGAATAACCTTCTTGTACTACACGGCCTCTAACACGAGGGACATGTGCGCCGTTTCTCTTTAGCAGCACGTTTGATCAAGTCAAGCAGAGTTGCAGCATATTGTGTTTCTCTCTTTGACCCACCAATTCTTAGATTTTCTTTTCGTTACAGCTTAAGAAAAAGCTAAAATAATATTATTTAAATTTCAAAAAATTAAGGAAAACTATATATGTTTTTGTGTGTCAATATTTGCATTTTATGAAAGCTTTGATGTTTGAAATTTTAAAAAACTATATATGTTTTCACGATTCTTTCACTGTATATAGACATGTGGATGAAGCTTTGAAGAGACTTGCCCTTGGCTTCCAAAAAATTGGAGGGTTTCATGTGTGGCTAATTGGCTATCATTACTCAATCTTCCTCCTCCTCCGGTCCTTGGAAATAGTAGGGTTATATATTGTGATATTTACTAAAGATATCATAAATCTTTTGTATGGATATCAATTTAGTCCCAAATTTTTTGATAATTTATTAATGAATTTATCTAATTTTGGCTAAAAATTGCCAACGTAAACGATAATCATCTTACATGATATGGTTAATACTAACATGACAATTGCATCACTTTATATAAATTTCTTAATTTTTTTTATAATTTTTTTTATATTTTTCTTTTCTTTTTTCTACCATGACCGTTAGCGATTTTCAGCCAAAATTCAAAATTACATTAAAAAAAGTCAAAATTTTTAAGACTAAATTAATAAAATTAAAAAATTTTAAACTAAATTGGCATATGTGCTTCACTTTTTCAAATTAGCTACTCATCAATTTGGCCCAACATTAAACGAATAAAAGGACCAGGGGTCACTTTTGATGGATCGAGACTCGAGAGTGTTTGACTGTACATTCCACATGTCAATCATTTTTTTTATTTGGAGGGCCACCATTTCCTTGGATCCCACGTTGATTAAGATTTGAACTTGCCCTTTTCATTTTCTCGAACAAGAACCACGCGTCATCACGCCATTGGCTTGGTGATGCACACTGCATAATATAATATCCGCACGAGGCCAAATTTTATTACCCCGTGGGTGCATGTTAGTTCTTGACCCGTAGTGCTTTTGTTTCAAGATTGGTATGTACTTTTCCTTTTCTAATGGGGGTCAAGGCACGACACTGCTTCTAGGAACATGTCGGCTTGCTTCTTGCTTCACGCCTCCAGGCGTGTCTGCATGCAATTTACCTTATCAATGTAAAATCTTTTCTACACAAGCTAGAGCTACTTTTGCGCTTGATAGCCAGAAAGCAGGCAGATTTAGACTTTTCCTGTTGTTTTTTTCCCAATTGGGTGGCTCCACAATGCGTGTTCATGCATTTAGGAATAGACTTTAAAGAGAAGAGGACTAATGAACCAAACATAGAAAAAGCAACTTTTGACTAATCTTTCAGATAAAGATACACTTGAACAAAACAATGGGAAAATCTACATTTTCCCTAGATAGCAAGGACACAGACAGATTTAGCCTAACCTTCTTCTGTTTTTTGACAAATGGGTGGAGGGACTAACCCTAAAGTTTAGGCTCCACATTGGATGTTCATGCATGTAGGAATAGACTTGAAAGGGAAGAGCACTAACGAAACAAACACAGAGAAAAAGCAACTTTTGACTATTCTTTCATATAAACATGATGTGATACTTGAGCACAATACTATACATTAACCTCATAAAAGGAAAAATAAAAAATGTTTCTCGCTGCTTGATATTCAACTCCCAACAAATTTGTAGGAACAAATGAATGAATTAATACATGGATTCTATCATCCCTCCCGCACAAAAGAGATGATCGCTAATGTTTTTCAGATTTCGGCCGGACTCAGAGACGAGAGAGGTTAGATCCGATGGGGAAGTAAGCCATCGGAATCGGAGGAGGCTTGGACTTGCTCTTTGAGCTGTTCTTCTTCAACTCAGCCTCGCCTTTGACATGGCCATCTTTGCTTAATGAACTGCTCTTGTGCAAGTGACCCTCTCCTTCGAAGCTAATCACTCTACTATCGGAATGATCGGAGAAGCAACTGAAGAGGCTTGAGAAGAGACTCATGATCAACGAGGTTGTAAATGGCAAGTATTATTCTAAGAGCAGAAGAGGCTGAGAAATCAGTACTTTGGGCTGGTTCTCTGTGATAACACCTGAAGCTTCTGTAATGGCTGACTTTGCTAATTGTTTTGAGAAAATTCACGATTCTCTCACTATTTATAGACATATCAATAAAGCTTTGAAGAGAAGCGGCCGTAGCTTCCAAGAAACCATCATTACTTAGTCTTCTTCCTCCTCGTCAGGTTCTTAAAATATCCAAGAAAATGGAGGATTTCATGTGTCGCCACCATACATTCCCGGAGCTTCAATCATATTAAAATTTGGAAGGCCAACGTTTTCTTGGAGCCTACGTTGATTAGGATTCTTCTCTGAATTTTCCCTTTTCATTTTCTTGACCAAGAGACACGCATCGTTGCGTCATTGGCTTGGTGACTGATGTACATTCCTTGCTTGACGCGTCCAAGTATGTCAGCAGGCAATTTACTCTAGAGATTAGGGTTTGCACATTGGATTTATATAAATTACGTCGGAGTAAAATATTTTCTTCAAAGTAGTCATGAAATAGAAACCCTTATCTTATCAAAAGCAATATATGTGCATATCATTGCCTGAATTCTGGTTGTGCACACTTGCGAAGTAAAAATTTCTTTACACAAGTGAGTCTTAGAGACTAACACATATAATTTTAATTTTCAACATGTATATTTAAGGGCAGTTATAGCATATTATGGTGGTGTACACAACATTTAACAGAAGTGGTTTACTACATCATTGATTGGATAGAGTGGGTAGTTATAATTCTCAAATCAACGGTAGATAAGTAGTTTGTGTTAAATTTCCTTTAAACGGTTGATGTTGCTTTATTTTTTTCTAAATTTATCCCTTAAATGTGTTAATATAAGTTCCATTTCAAATGAGATAATGTTATGGGAGGAGGTGGGATCCGAGTGATGACACCCAAGTAAGATTTCAAGGGGTGTTGAAATTCTGGGGTGTAGAGCGGTGTTTTGAGATTGGATTAATATCAATTACACAATATGTGCACATTTTTTCTACACATTCCACGTCCATCACATGATCATATTTGAGCTGTCCAAACTTAGTAATAGTGTTAAGTACGAGTAACTAGAGTATACTCAATAGAGTTTGGGCTCATGTTTTTAATAATTGATTCAAGTGACTCGTAAGTCTAATTTTGAAATCAAATGTCTATTTTGGAAAAATCGATGTGATGTTACCTCCATCTTTTATCGTCCTCAGCAAACTTAAGTTTTTAAATTGAGCTAGAGGGTTGAATGTTTATATAGCCACTTCTGATATTCTAGTGGAGTCTCATTTACGCTTTACCATAGTTCTGCCCTTTCGTCTTCTTTTTGTAAAATCTTTTTTTTCTTCAAGTTTTGCTTCTTATTGATTTCTCTTTTCTTGCTTAACCATTTCTACATCGGTAGAGTTAACAACGGATGTTGACCGGCTGCCGTTAGTGATGCTTCTTGACAGACATGAATATCATAAAGAGTTTATTCCAAAGCCTAGTTTTGCCCTTGACAGCAAGAACAGACAGATCTAGGCTAACCTTCTTTTTCTTTTTTCCAGTGGGGTGGAGAGAATGACCCTAAAGTCTAAGCTCCACTGTGGGTGTTCATGCATGTAGTCATGTTCTGGTCTTGATCTTAAGCACTGAGGAATTGAGTTGAAAGAGAAGAGGACTAATGAAACAAGCATAGAGAAAGCAACTTTTGACTATTCTTTCACATACAGATAATGTGATACCTGATCACAATATAGCCTCATAAAATGGAAGAAATCAAAAGACATTTCACTGTTTTATATTCAAATGAATGAACCAATACACAGATCCTAGAAACCCTCCTGCACAAGCAAGGGATCATTAATAGTCTTCAGTTTTTGTCAGGGCTCAGAGACGAGAAAGGTTAGATCCTATGGGGAAGTAAGCCATCGGAATTGGGGGAGGCTTGGACTTCCTCTTCGAACTGTTCTTATTCAGCTTGGCTTCACCTCCGACATGGCCGTCTTTGCTGATCGAACTGCTCTTGTTCGAGTGATCCCCCCCTTCGCAGCTAATCACTCTACTGTCAGAATGATCAGAGAAGCAGCTGAAGAGGCTCGAGAAGAGACTCATGATCGAGGATGAGAACAACAAAGCCGGCAAGGAAAAACAAAGGCGGAGAATTCAACACTTCAGCTGAATCCCTCTCAAAGAACAATCGTAGGAATTGGAGTTGAGAACTTCCTTTTCTGAGTTGCTTGGCGCAAGACCCGAGCTTCTTCTTGAGCTATATATAGACATAGTGATGAAGCTTTGGAGAGACTTGGCCGCCTTAGCTTCCAAGATAATAAATGATTTCAGTAACTCAGTCTTCCTTCCTCAGGTTCCTGGAAACATCTAGGATGGTTACCCTCAGCCGCGAACAAACCGAGTGTTCATCAGGTCCAATGAGGTTACTTTTGACTTTCTCTCGACGAATGACCTTCTTTTTTTATTACTACATCGGCCTACAACATTAGTACAGGTGCCCTTACCAAAAAAAAAAACATTAGTACAGGTACGCTGTTTCTCTTTAGCAGCACGTTCTCTTTGACCCGCCAATTCTTAAGATTTTCTTTTGTTTCAGTCTAAGCAAAAGCGAAAGTAATATTATTTAAATTTCAAATAATTACAGGAAAACTATGTATAGTCAATATTTGCATTCGACGGAAGTTATGATGTTTGGAATTTTAAAAAAAATTCAAAGTGCGTGAACCGCAAGATTTTGATTAAGAAATGCGAATATTTGGTAAGATCAATCATGACATAGTAGAAAGACAACAGACCACGGAACTATTAGGATGATCCCCTTGGCATCATCCTAACAGTTCTCCATCTGCGGTTGGGGTGTTTGATTTGTACTATTGCCATATGGCTCCTTCTCAATATGCCTAATCACAGTCACACATCCTGAATTATGATTGGATCCACATATGTATGGTCAAAAAGAAGACTTGCAAGTTGGATATTGCAGGAGTTATGCTATATACAATGTACCAGCCGATCCTACACCACAGATGAACAAGGATTTTCTCAAATTGAGGAGTTGTTAGACGTGAAACGGCGGCCAAACGTTGAATCTCATCAATTGTAGAGAATGCAAATGCTTTCTTTAACGAACATTTTGATTAAGTCAATTGGCGTTGCTGTACAAATCACGTTTCTTGATTTGACCCATCAGCAGCTAAATATTCAAACTCAATGGCAAGATTTCGATGATATATATTACAGTCCCTGCGTACCTTTCTTGAGAACTTCAATCTACACAATTATTTTCAAATTAGCTACTCATCAATTTGGCCCCTAAATCAAATGAAGAAAGGGACTGGGAGTCACGTTTCGTGGGGTCGAGAGCGTTTGACTCTACATGCCACGACCTGCAATCATATTTAATTTGGAGGACCACCATTTCCTTGCAGCCTACGTTAATCAAGATTCTTATGTAAAGATTTCTTCTCAATTTTCTTGACCTAGAACCACGCGTCGTCGCGTCATTGGCTTGGTGATGTATGCTAGAAAATCAGTTATTGGGTGCCAGACCAATTATAAGTACCACGTGGTTTAGACTAGTTCTTTACTCGTGATGTTTGGGTTTCGAATTCCGTACGATACTTTGCTTTTTTTTTTTTAATGGTGGGTTAAGGTACGAAATTACTTCTGGGGACATGTCCTCCTCCTTGCTTAACGCCTCCAAGTTTGTCTGCATGCAATTTACCCTAGAAGTCAGGGCTTACATATGGGATTTATATGAAGTGCGTTAGCGGGGTAAAATACAGTTTACCCAAGTAGTCATAAAATAGAAACTCTCATCTATTAAAGGAATCAACTTATTTACGAAAATTGAAGACTGTATACGTGCATGTCAATGTCCGAACCATCTTTTCAATTTTTTTTGTTTTGACATAATTAGTGTACCAAATAAAAATCCTTACATGTTATATGCTTCATGAAGACACTTTTAAAGGACTTTTATTCTGCACATTGGCGATGTAAAAAGTTGCTTTACACAAGCAAGTCTTGGAGAATGGCATACTTAATTTGTATTTTTAACTTGTAAATTTATGAACATTGTAGCATACTCGGGCAGTCAAAATCAACGCTAAACACAAGTGGTTTTGAACATCATTGCTTTGAGAGAGTGGGTAGTTATAATTCCAAAATCTAGAGCAGATAAGACAACTTGTATAAACTTTCTTTTACACAGACACTGTACGATCTATTTGCTTTTTAGAAATGTATTCCCTAAATGAATTGATTTAACCATTCTAAGACTCTTTGTATATTTTAAAAAAAAAAGCTTTTGCATTGGCATTGTATTTAATAAAAATCCCGATAAAAAATGGGATATGTTAATTGGAGGAGGTGGGATTGCAGCAAGCACCACCAAGTAAGATTTTAGAGGGGGTCAAATTTTTGAAGTGCCAAGCAATGTTAAAGTGAATTAGAACAGAAATTAATATCAACTCCGCAGGATGTACAATTTTTTTTCTACACATTTCACATCCATCATAAGATCATAGTCCATTCGTCCAATTAGGTACCCAAGGCAAGTATAAATCGCCATAGTACACTAAACAGGTTAGTGCTCAAGTTTGGTCTTAACCGATTTAAGTGATTAGCAAGTCTAATTATGAAGGCCAAACATGCAATATCAGAAATATCGATGTGATATTACCTCTACTTTCAAACTCATTTTTTGAGATTTCAGATTGCTTGTATGTCAGTTTGGCTATTGTTAGTGATGCAAACATACTTTCTATCAGACATGACTATGATAGATAATTTATTCCAAAGGTTAGTTTAACATTAGATCAAGCAATTTGAAATGTTAAAAATGAGTCACTCTAAAGGCAAGAGCTTCTTTTACCCTTGATAACGAGAAGACAGACAGATTTAGGCAAACCTTCTCTCTCTCTTTTTTCCACTTTCGAATAGGGTGGCTCCCCAATGGTCTTTATCCTAATCACTGAGGAATTGACTTGAAAGAGCATGTCGAAAAAGCAACTTTTGACTATAAATTTCACGGAAAGATGATGGATGCTTGAACAAAACAATGGCTAGATCTACTTTACCCTTGATAGCACAAGCACAGACAGATTAAGAGTAACCTTGAAAGAGAAGAGGACTAGGGAAACAAACATAGAAAAAGCAACTTTTGACTATTCTTTCACATAAAAATGGTGTGATACTTGAACGCAATACCATGCACTAACCTCATAAAAAGGGAAAACAAAAAACATTTCTAAGTGTTGTACGTTCAGTTCCCAACAATTTAAGAAAAAATGTGGACCAATACACAGATTGTACCACCCTCTTGCACGAAAAAGATGATTATAACTGGTCTTCAGTTTTCGGCCGGACTCAGAGACGAGAGAGTTGAGATCCAATGGGGAAGTAGCTCATTGGTATTGGAGGAGGCTTGGACTTGCTCCTGGAGTTGTTCTTCTTCGATTTGCCCTCACCTTCGACATGGCCGTAGTGATCCTCTCCTTCCAAGCTGATCACTCTACTATTTGAATGATCAGAGAAGCAACTGAAGAGGCTCGAGAAGAGACTCATGATTGATGAGGATGAAAAATGGCGATGTTATTCTACGCGCAGAATAGGCTGGGAAATCTGTACTTTCTAGCTTTTCTGAGTTGTTGTGAGAAATTCACGATTGTTTCACTATGTATAGAGACATATCGATAAAGCTCTCAAGAGATGTGGCCTTAGCTTCCAAGTAATCGGACTATTCTTTCATGTGTCACTATCACTGTTCGGTCTTCCTCCTTTACAGGTTCTTGGAACCATCTGCCGTTCTCATTATTTGGCCTCATTGTTATCTCATACCAAGCTCAAAGTCATCTTTGACATCGCCGATAATTTTTCTAAGCTCAAAAGAAATATTAGAAAGCGTCCTACCGACCGCTGATTGCTTATAAAAATATTATCCGCTGCGATTCACATGACTTCATCCTCCACGATCTCTCCACCAGTGGCCCGTCGCAGTTGGAACCGTCGCCATCGCGTCTCCATCACTTCTCTCCTCTCTCACCGATCATCCTCTTCTCCTTCTTCTTCTTCTTCTTCTTCTTCTTCTACGGCCTGCTTCTGTTGCTGCATCGTCATCTTATTGGCTTGGTGATGTTGTCATTCGAGAATAATATTTGGGTATGAAACTGAGAACGTTTTTCAAAAAAAAAAAAAAAGGAAGTTTCTTTTATTTTCTTATAGTTTTTACGCAACCGTCCCATAATTGTTTTTCTAATAACATATCGTCCTAAAATTAAGCAACTTGATCTCTTTGGCCTTTCTCAAAAATTCAAATGTTTTGAATTTAAAATTCTTTCATCAATTTGAGGATAATTTCTTTAATTGAAGGAACAATTTGCTTTCCTTGATTTGAGGAATAAATTTTTCCCTCATCATATAACTATGTATCTATCTAAACTTATTTTGTACATCAATAGGTATGAAGGGAAACTAAAAAATTCAAAGTTTCCTTGCGTTCTTTGTGGTATCAAAGCCCCCTGCGTAAGAGCATTACTTGTATCTTGCATTTTCTTCTTCATGGCTCCATCCACCAATTTTGAAGATTCTAAAGATGTCAATACCTCACTTCAGTCCCCACCTATTGTGATTTCAAATATTTCCAGCCTCATTGCAATCAAATTGAATGTCTCCAACTATCTCCTTTGGAAATCCTTGTTCACGCCTATTTCGTGTGGTCATTATTGATGAATCATGTCGATGGCTGTCGCGACCAAAATTTTCGGGTGTACCACCTATAATTAGGTTAATGGATTACTAAGTTTAACTTAGCTTGGACGCTCCCAAGCCCATACCAATTCACGACTTGAGTTCAAATATCAAGCATGCAAAATAGAGTCACCATAATCAGTTTACAGTAGGTCGATTAGATACTTAAGTAAAATAATGGGAGAATTATTTTACTTCTACAAACCAAAGACCTTGGGTACGGGGACTTGGTTAAACTAGACTTTTCTAATGCCCTTTCGGACCTTTATCTTTTTATTTTGAAAAAATATTTTGTAGATAACTTGAATTAATTTTAATTCATTTTCCTAACATGTGAGGTGATTACACGGGTGTGCAAACCACCAATTTAACACTCAAGAAAGCAAATAAATAAAAATGCAGAACTTACCTCACAACAACGAAAGCATCTGTGTCGTTAGATCAAAATTCGCATCAACAATCTAGATATGATTTCTAATTAACACACAATCACTCAATTTTTTTGTTTTCACTTATTTAATGAGAATCATGCTTTATGCAATGTATGCTACTAATCTAATGAACATGCAAGTATAGCCTAAACTATATGAATGAGTAAAATAATTTTTTTGTGATTTTTTAATGAAAATGCAATAATTAAATATACAATCTAAATTAACCAAAATGACCTAATCCTAATGACGGATAATTTCTAATTAAATGAACTTAGCAACAACCACTAAATGACGTGCATTTCATGAACCTAATTCTACATGACGCAATCTATGCTAATATACAATGACATACAAAGAATGCCATAATTCCAATTTTTCTTTTTCTTTTATGAAATTCGAAATTAAAATTGCCAAATCATTAAACGTGCAATTCAATTTTTTTTTTATAAAAAAACACTAACATCCTAAATGAATGCATTTTTTTTTTTATATTTTTTCAAAATTCGAAATAATAGACCTCCAATTCTAGATACGCAATATAAACCTAAGACAAGGAATATTATAAAATGAACCTAATCTAACTCAGATTTTTTGGATTTTTTTACGAAAACAAAGTCGGCTCAAACGACACGATATCACATCCAACAAGATAAGATTGATATAACCATATCTCGCGCATGAGATCGGGTTGACCAATTTTAAATAAATCGCGAATCGAATCTCGAACATGAAATTAGATTTGTGATTTTTTAGGTGATTGCAAGTTGGATTTCGAGCGCAAAAATCGGACCATCAATCATGCTATTTCATGTCGGAATATCAATCATACATTAAAGAATAATTCTACTAAAAAAACAAAATAAAAAATAAAAATAAAGTACATAAATAAATAAAAAAACTACCCACGGCTTGGCAGCTAGTGGTGGTGGGCCACCCAAGGGCGGCTGGTCGCCGTCGATCGAAGGTTACAGTCGCCGGAGCTCCGGCGAGGAAGCTCGAGCAACAGCTGGTGCGCAGTGAGGAGGCGGCAACAGGCGGCTTCGCTCGGGCTCGGGCAGAAGGTGGAGCAGAGGTCGCGTGCAGTTGCTGGTGCGAGGCCGACTCAGGCGAGCAGGGGGCGTCGGGCGAGCGTCACAAGGGCAGCTATCGTCGGGGGTTTGCAGTCAAACGGACTGAGAGCATTGCAGCAGGCGCGGGAACAGCGGTGGTCGCGCAGTGGTGTTCAAAAAGGGACCGGAGCGGCGTGCAAGGGGGGGCCGGCGTCCGGTTCGGGATCTGCTACAGAGGACTTCTGGCGTCGGCGCGATGGGGCAGGGACCGGACTTTGGCTGCTGGGCGGCGTCGGGCTCTGGTGATGCTCGGCGACGGCAGGGGCGCGGAGATCGCTGGGTCACGGGTTGCCGAGGCGCGGCGTCGGGTCGTCGCCGGCAGAGGTCTCCGGCATGGCGGCAGTGGCGGAGGCGCGGTTGCGGCTGGCGGAGGCGGGGCCGGAGCGGTGGCCGGTGCGGACGCGAGGCCGGCGAGGACAGAGGTAGAAGACGAACTGTGACTGCTTTGTTTTTTCCTTTTTTATTTATTTTTTCTTTTCTCTCTGCTCTCATGTCACTTTTGCTGCTGACTTTTCTCCTCTTCCCCAAAAAGCTTTTCTTTTTTCTCAAAGGAACGAACGAGAAAACCCAAAGTTTTTCTTCTCTTTCACGTGTTGAATTTTTTTTTTAAGAGAAGCCCCCTAAAATCCTATGTGTTTAACCCTTTTATAGACAAAATAAATGTAACCTTTTTTTAAATATTTCATCTCCCGAATATTCTCCACTGATTTTATCGCTTATTGCTAAAGATATCGAGTATGGGATAGGATATGGACTTGGGCTTGGCTTAGAGCGGGCCAAGAGTCGAGTTCATTAGAATGGTGAATTAAGTCTAGTGGGCCGTGAAATGTCGTGGGATGAGCCCAGTGGGCCAAAGACGGGTAATTAGGCCCGAACGCTTTAATTTTCGATTAAGTTTATAGATTACCATTACGAGGATTTAATTAGAAAATTTATTAAAACTTATAAGCGATTGTAATGCTATTGTCAACCACTAACTTTAGTAATTTCTTGTGATAAAATTCTTGTTCGTAGATTAGTGTTGAGAGGTTAACACGTCATTTCGCTTCATGCGAACTCATAGATTCGTATAGTTACAAGGGAATCGAAATTTTGTGAATTCGGAACGAAACTAAGTAAACGACATTAGAAACTAATAGACCAACTATCAACACGGATTAGAAGTAAATTGTTTTCGAGCGCCAGAAGTCGACCGTGAATAATGAGGCGTGCATGGAAGCCACGACACCCGTTTCTTCCCTTCGGTTTTCCCCAACCCGAAGCTGCAGAGGAAACATAATGACTAATCTTGCTAATGATTACTTCTCCTTGGGATTGAAAACAAAAAAATTTGCACACACTCACAGCCATCTTCCTCATAATTCACGCCACTATCTCTCTCTCCCCAAAACAGAACCAAAAACTCTCTCTCTCTTCTCCTTTCTCTCGCGGCTCGAGCAGAAGCAAAGCCTAGCAGCTCCAGCGACTTTTGCTTCATCTTGCGTGAGTTTGAAAGCAGATTCTTGGAGAGCATCGAGCCACCAGCGAAGCCAAGCAACCGGTAAGGAAATGATGAGTTCCTAAGCTAGAAATTATCCGCCGTTTGTCGAGGAAACTTGCGGAACTTGCTGAATGGTGGAGGATTAGGTGTGATGATTCTGTTTTGTGTTGAAATAGGCTAGATAAGCACTAAATTGAAGCTGTGAGTCCTTGCATGTCATGATAAGGCTCTGGATGGTTAAAGAATCGAGTGCGAGGGAGCTAAGTTTGGTCGAGTTGATGGAAAGGCAGCTGCTGAGTGAAGATAGGCGTTACAAGTTGTTGTTGAGGTGTCGAGATGCTTATACTTGTCTTGAATCGAGCTGTGGATTGCAATGTGTAGGCGAAGAGCCACTGAGGTCACTTTTAGATGCTGTTGGAGAGGTGTCGGGTACTAAAAGAGAAGTTATAGATGAGCTAAATAGCTTAGTTGAGCTGTATATAGGGATAGTGGTTCGGAATGTTCTGGTTAGGAAAAAAAGAGATGGAAAACTTACTAGTTATGCGTCGCTTGGGGTTTTAAAGGTGTAGTTAAAGGAAAGAACTAGTTTACTTAAGAGTATACTAACTATTTTAGGTTTCGACTTCCAGTTGTAGTGAGATTCTTGTGAAAACGTGTTGGCGAGATCATTCTCCCTTAGAACAGTAAGTTGATATGCAGAAAACAGCAGAACCTTAGGTAGTTCTACGAATTTTCTGTAATTTTCTAGATGGAATTGGACCTTAAACCCTTTATTAAAGTTGTAGGTCACATATTTAGGAACAACATATCAAAATTTGAGAACAAACGGTCGAGCTTTGGACAGTGAAATGATCCTTCTTCTGTAGGTACTCAATCTGGAAGTTGCTGCAGAATTTTAGGAGTAAAGACAGCAAATTACTGCTCTTTATACCTTGAGATATAGGCTTAGGTTTCTTCATGGAAAATGTTAATCTATGTCTCTTCTATAACATACTAAAATTTCGTAGCATTTCAATGAGATTTGATGCACTTTCTGCTTCTGTGATTGAAACTGCCTGTGTCAGCTTGTATCCTGCCTTGATCCGAGACTGTGCAATGGATGCTGTGCCTCTTGTACCTGATTTTCATAGCATATAGGTAGTCTAATGGTCTTGTAGTAATGGTTATTTTGTGCATGAGCATGCCTCTTCCATAATTCGAAGTGTGGTCATTGTATAGTTACCAATTGTGGCGTGTGTGTGCAATGAGTGCGACATGAATGAAATGTTGTGTGAGCATGAGTCTTGCTTGAAGTAATTGTGTACTCTTGAGGTCTTATGCATGCTGTGATGTGATATAACTCAGAGGTTTGATGTGTGAAATGTGTGAATTAAATGAGTAAGAGATTTCCATCAATATTGAGATGCTGGTGATGCCTCGGGGAGTGGGATGCCCATGCTGTGTGATCTTGGATGCCTCGGTTGAGGGAGATACTGGGATGCCTTGGAGTTGAGATGCCCCTGTGTGTGATCGGGATGCCTCAGTTGTGTGATACTGGGATGCCTCAGAGTGAGATGTCCATGATAGCAATATTGTGGAAGTCCGGATGTGGGATTCTGGAAGTGACTCGATCGGGCCGGCTTGCGTTCCAGTGGGTAACTGATCAAGGGTGGACTTGATATACACACTATAATGTAAATTCCACTTGGCGTGTGAGTTCGCCTGCTGCTGTTGCATATTATCTTAACTCAGATTAGGAGCATGTGGTGTACATGTGCATTTAGCATGTTTGTTATGGAATGATCATTCATGTGACATTTTAGTATTCTTTTAGTTATACCTGTGACAATCCTGCCATAGTAGGTTGAGCTATTTGGTTGTGTTCTCTTGTTTACTTTGGCAACTGTAGATTGTCTAGTTTAGGGTCTTATTATTTCTTTACTGGGCATTGCTCATTCCTTTTTATTTTTCAGATCGTTAGTATGGACGTACCACCGATTGCTCGTTATGGGATGTCTTTCCACGACGTGTATGATCCCAATATCGAGCTAACCTACACGAGATATGAGGCTACACTAGGGGTGTCAACGGTTCGGTTCGGTTTTTTTGAAAAACCGAACCGAACCGAACCGTTAGGAAAAACTTCTGAACTGAACTGAAATTTCGGTTCGGTTCAGTTTGGTTTGGTTCGGTTTTTCGGTTTTTGATTTTTAACTTTTAGTTTTCGGTTTTTGCATTTGTTTTTTTTTTTTTTTTTTTTTGTATTTCTAAGAAATAAGCTTTTATCGGTTTGTTGGTTCGGTTTGGTTCGGTTAATCAATAAAAAAAAATTTTGGTTTTTAATGAGAACCAAACTGAAAAAATCGAATTTTTCGGTTCGGTTCAGTTTGGTTTTCGGTTCGGTTCGATTTTCAGTTCGGTTTTTTACACCCTTAGGCTACACTTTGGATGGACGATGGCAAGGTAGACTGGATTCCTATGAGGTTCATTGTGTGGTTCATAAACCATGAAGGGGAGCTGTTTGGCCCTCTTCTAATTCCTGAACATATTCATTTCTGGAAATTGATTTTGAATCTAGTGTCACATAGTTGGCTTATGTTGAGTAGATTGTAATTTTGTCCTTCCACCAAGGAGGCATTGTTGATTGTGAGACTTCCAATCTTTACTGTTCCACATCCAACAATTCTTCCTTTGCTATTTCCACCAAAAGAGACTTTTCCACCATTGGTTTGAACAAGCTTTATAAAACAACTTGAATCTCATGTCATAGGTCTTGAACAGCTACTATCCAAGTACCATTCGATCTTTTTCTTGATAGTGACCTGCAATCAAAAATGATACTCAAGCTTTCTTTGGTACCCACATTTTCTTGGGTCTAGTGGAGTTAGTGCAATATACAGTCTTTGCCCAATCCTTCTTAACAGGTCTCCAAAAGACATTCTTTCTCAAAGTGTTCTGAGCTGTTACACTTA
Organism: Eucalyptus guilfoylei; assembly: GCA_016097605.1. Taxonomy (NCBI): domain Eukaryota; kingdom Viridiplantae; phylum Streptophyta; class Magnoliopsida; order Myrtales; family Myrtaceae; genus Eucalyptus; species Eucalyptus guilfoylei. Next base: position 43,682,432 of record CM027864.1, on the reverse strand, counting down.
GAACATTTGAGAGCACTTCAGCCAACTGGTTTTACAAAGACTTTTTGAAAATGATTTCTATAAAAGGCTTTTGTAGGTCTTTATTTAATTCTTTCATTTACTTTTGGAAAATCAATTAGAGGAATGGTTTCAAAAGTCATTCCCAACCTTGATTTGTTAAAGTAGGATCTTTGTACTGAAAGAATCTTTTCCAACTTCTCAAATCCTATTAAAAACCTTTTTGAAATATTTGAAATGTCATTTTTCAAAAATGTATTTTCTTTTGAAAGAGAGTCTGCATTTTCTTTTAAAACGGCAAAACTTTTGTCTAAATTTTCAAACTTTTCTTTCCAAGAGTTTTCCTATTGCTTCAGTATAGAATTCTCCAATTTTAGCTCGGAAATCCTCTTAAGAGAAGTTTTGAGACTAAGACAAAGTTCATCAATATATTTCGAGACTTTAGTAGGAACTTTTAAGTTACTTACCTCGATTTTGCTGTCTGAGTCTGAGTCTGTATTTATCTCAAAGTCTGAATCTGATTCTTATTTTGCCATTAAACAAATATTGGCATAATCATCATCACTTTCTTCGCATTCAGTATCACTCAATGTTTCTGCTTTGAGAGCCTTTCTGTATTTCTCAGCTTTTCCTTTCTTTTTCTTCAACAAATGACAGTTGGGTCTAATATGTCCATTTTTTTTGCATTCGAAGCAAATCACATATTTATTGGATTCATCATCCTCAGTTGATTTATTTTGAAACTTTTGAGTGCTTTGTTTCTTCCAATTGAATCTTCTTCCCTTTTTGTTCAGTTTCCTGAACCTTCTTATCATAAGTGCTAGCTCTTCATCGTCCACATCTTCTTCAAAGTCTGTAACATCAAAATCATCGTTAGATTTTAAAACAATAGACTTCTTACCTTTGGGATTTTCTTCCTCGTTGATTTGCTCCACTTCATAGGACTGAAGTGTGCCAACCAGTTCATCTACGGAGAGCGGCATGATCCTTTGTGTTTCCCTTATTGAAGTCTTTACGTGATTCTAGTCTTTGGAGAGCCCACGCAGTAATTTGTTAACCTTCATGGGTCCTGAGATTGGCTGTCCCTAATATTCTAGACCATTTACAATTTCAGTGAAGTGACTAAACATATCAGTGATAGATTCTCCTGGTTTCATCTTGAAAGCTTTATATTGACCGAGTAGAATATTGATACTTGTTTCTTTCACTCAATCAGTTCTTTCATAAGTAATGTGCAGCCTATCCCAGACTTCTTTCACTGTTTCACAAGAGGATATTCTGTTATACTCAGTAGGAGATAATGCACAATATAAAGAGTAAATCGCTTTTGCATCAAGAGCTTGTCTCTTGGTTATCTCTTCTTGAATCATTTCGATAGTTTCTGCAACTTCTTTTCCCCTTTCTGAGATTGATGTAGCTTTAGGAATGATTCCTTTTTCTACCACATCTCATTCCAGAGAATCTTTTGATCTTAGGAATGCCTTCATCTTGTTTTTCCATATGCTGTATTCATTTCCATCAAAGTAGGGTGGTCTGGTGTTACTTTGGCTTTCAACCAAACCTAGAGCCAACATACTAGCCATAGATCTTTAACTCAGAAGTAAAAACACTTCACTTAAATGAGTACACAAGCTCTGATACCAATTGATAGGGCTAGTAAGAGCACCTAGGGGGTGAATAGGTGATCAAAGACGTTTTTGCAAAACTTAACAAATTAATTCGTCTTTTAAGAATAATGGACTCGAAATGTAAAAGACTATAAACAGTTATATAGAGCTGCGAATTAAAGTAAAGAGATTAGGGATATAGAAACAAAACACAAGATTTATAGTGGTTCGGCTTAGACCAAGCCTACGTCCACTCTTCCGCACTGACAGCCCACCGGCTAGATTCCACTATGAACCAAAAGAGATTTTACAGTCTCACGTCCTTGATTCCACAGTATAGAGACTCTGCTACACTTCCTCAAGGTCTCACAAGTATTTAATCTCTCTTTCTAGTAAAATTTGAGCTCAACGATTGAAATGACAAAGAACAAGGAGCTTTAGACTTTGGAATTTTTCTTTCACGTACATACTCGAATAACTTGAGCGTCTTCCTTATATACTCCTCCATGCCTTCATAACCGTTGGCACATTCCAAAGGAGTTCTTCCAATCAACCCGTTGGACAGAATCAATTAGGGAGATCTCGAGTTATTTAAGGAATGTGATGATAACCCATCAATCCTGCTCGCCCATACAATCAAGATTATGTTTCCATAAGTAGAACCTTCCAAGTATACTTCGCCAATCAACAGATCTAATTACCTGAATTAATTTCAATATGGATAGTAGATCTTGAAATGCTATCTCCAGCCGTGAGATTTTCTTCAACCGTATGAATCAAATCCTTAAAGAAATACTCGCATCTGGATAAGTCTTCTTCAACGGATAATACTTTTCTTCGTCGGTCTGGAAACTATCAGTGAGGGCAGACTTTAAATCTTGAGTCCGAAGGTCTTCAAACTTTGACGAAAGGGTCTGCAAGTCTTCAGACTAGACTAATGGAAACGTTTTGTCAACTTCAAAACAAATAGGGAAGTTTTCTCCAACACTTATAACCAAAAAATCCCCTATCAAAATGTCTTGATGATAACGTGAACGCTATTGCTCTATTGTTACTAACCAAGGAATCTGAAAACATTGAACACGGATAGCATATGTAACCACAACTCAGTAAGTAATATATCTCTTAGTAGATTGAGTATTCATTATGCACATATGAAGAGCAATGTTAAAAACTCATAATCCAAACCCAAGATATAATATACATATTAAATGAAACATGATTTGTTTCATTTCAACAAAATTTTATACAATTTAGAAATACTTTTTTAATCCACCATTACAATTTGAAAATCTATAATCAAGTGCATTGATCAATCTCTATCAAATTACATGCCAATGGTTCATTCCATTGATTAATTTATTGCTCAATATCTTACCATGGTCACGACATAACGTTTGGTAACAAGATGATTATAATTCTCCCCTTGGCAAAGTCTCCATTTATTATTAGCCAAAGGCTTGACCTTAGAAGGATATTGTAAAACTGAAATTTGGAGTTGATAAGCTTTGGAATTATATGGAAATGGTAGATTATGGTATCATGGACTTGTGGGGGTTTGATGAATATGGGGAAAATTCCAAATAAGTGCTTAAAGTGTCTTCATTTTCTCAAATAAAGATATGAAGTAGACATTATTTCAAATGGGACTTGAATGGAGACCTTAGTCTCAAATAATGACCTAACCTCACCGGTAGTCTCAAATAGGACATGGAGTGTCTTCATTTTCTCAGATAAGGGCATTAAGTTGATTTTGTTTCAAATAAAAACCTGAAGTGGCCATATTAGTCTCAAAGAAGGACTTAACCTCACTAGCCGATCAAAGGCATTTTCATCTTTTATTTTTTCTTATTTTCTTTCATTTTTTCCTTTAAAAAAACTCAAAAAGCTAAAACTAAAAAAAAAAAGAAAAATATAGGCAAGCTCCCTCGCTTATTGTTGCCACCCTATTGCCGGTGGGCATTGGCCATGGTTGGTAGGTCACCAGCATCTCGGTGAGGGTCGACTAGTGGCGAGGGCCGGCCGACCAAGGCCGTGGCCCTAGCCTAGATCTGGGAGAATGTTGTAGCCTTCTCCTGATTCTAGTGAGGGTCTGGGGTTGGCGAGTCGCCCACAAACTCGCCAGCCATGTCCGACGCCCCACCAATAGTGGGGTGGTGGTCACAGGCAGGAGCGCTAGCCTTAGCCTTTTGCTAGCCAATGAGGCCAGGTCCTTTGTTACAATTGATATGGCCAATTCAAACTTTTATTGGAGAAAATAAGGACATTTCGCGTGCTTATTTGAGACAATGTTTACTTCAAACCCTTATTTGAAAAATTAACAGCATTTCGGACTTTTATTTGGAATTTTCCCTTGAATATATAGCATAACTTTAAAAATTGCTCCAATTATATGAAATAAGGACTTGAATTCTTACCAAACACTGCAAAATGTACTTAACTCGGCTCATTGAGCTTGAACTTTTCCTTGTCTTTTCCTTTCTTCTCTATACGTTTTCATTTTGTTTTTGCTTTTTGACTAGTTGACTAGTCAACGCCGCAATATTACACTTTAAATAAGGCAAGTTCACTTCATAAGAGGGCAAAAGATAGTCCTCCAACTAGCCAATAAGGGCCTATTTGTTTTTACTTCAAATAGTGTCTGATTCTATTATTTTATTCCCCGAGACAAAAAAAGAACAGAAATCCATTTGGTAAATTTTTTGTTCCCGAGAATAAAAATTTTTTTTTTTGTTCCTGAAAATAAATTTCGAACAAAATTAAGAAGTAAAAAAAAAAATTTGCTTTTTGTTCTCGGAAACAATTCCTAGAATCAAGTCTAATTTTTCTTTTTTTATTTCTTTTCTCCTTCTCGCTTCTTCTTCCTCCCAGCAGGTCACCAACCATTGTCGGCTGCCGTCGGCTACAAAGGAGGAAGAAGAAGAGAAAAGAAAAAAAAAAAAAAGAGAAAAGAGAAAAATAAGAAAAATATTATAAAAGTATTGAAAAATTAAAAGAAATAAAAAAGTTTAAGAATCCTACCAAATGCATTTTTATCTCGGGATTAAAAATTTTGAATAATTACCAAGCACCTTCAAAAACTTAGAAATTGTTCCTGAAAACATAATAAAAAAAAAAAATCATTTTTGAGCAAAAATTGTTCCCGGGAATAGAATGGTTACTAAACACGCCCTAAAAGTTCAGGCAATTGTGTAATGACAGGAGCTCAATCTCATTCTTACATTTGTAGCATAAAAGTGAAAAAAAAAAACCAAATCGTTAAACTTTAATATTTTCTTTCTCTACTCTTTTTAGCAAATTTTTATTAAGTGATCATGTTCTGGTTGGACGTGTCGTATTTGTCTTTGTTCTTCTTTCATAATTCGAATGCATTTTGTCGTCGATTTATTTAAAGTTTTAAAGATTTATGTTGCACAAAAAAAGATTATGATATTTTCAATGAGTTAGGATCGGCAATCAATGGGAAGTTGGAATTAGTCTAAGTCAATAGCTTGTTCGATTTTGGGGATTTTTGATGTAGATGTCACAATTGGCAGTCTTATTGGTGCATTGACTTGGAACTTAGTGGCTTTTTCCAATGGCTTGTTATCAGTTCATGGAAAAAGCCTGTGGCTCCAGATCAGCCTTTAGATTGCAGGGGTCTTCATTCTTCAGTGATCTCTCTTCTCCCTTTCTTCCGTCTTCTTAGTTCACTCAGCAGATTCGCTGATTTGAGAACTTGACTGCTTCAAGCAGTATGAAAGCTTTTGTGGCACTTTCCATGTGTCTTGTTCTCTTCTCTTGTAATGCCCTTGTTTCCAATGCACTAGATACCTTAACAACAAATCAGTCGATTCAAGCCGGCGAGACCCTACTCTCTGCTGGTGGGACATTTGAGCTGGGGTTCTTCAGTGAGGGCGATCCCCCAAAGCAATATCTGGGAATATGGTACAAGAAAATAATCACAACGACAATAGTGTGGGTTGCAAATGGAGTCGCACCCCTTGCAGACGCATCAGGCACTTTGAGGGTTACTAGCCACGGAAGTCTCGTCCTTCTCGATGGGAATGGAAGTCATATCTGGTCGTCGAACTCGACGATACTGGTGCGTAATCCAGTTGCACAGCTCTTGGATTCAGGAAATCTGGTTGTGAGAGATGCAGAAGGTAGTGATCCCAATAATTTTCTGTGGCGGAGTTTTGACCATCCTACAGATACACTTGTAGCCGGCATGAAGATAGGATGGAATAGAACATCAGGCTTAAATCGTTATTTAACATCATGGAAGAGCATTGATGATCCTTCTCCAGGTAACTTCACGTTTCAACTTGATCCGAATGCCTACCCACAACTCCTATTGAAGCAGGGTTCTGACATCAAGTTCCGGACAGGACCGTGGAATGGTCTTCGATGGAGTGGCACACCTAATTTAAATCCAAACCCATTCTACAGGTATGAATTTGTGTTAAATGAGGAAGAGATGTACTATCGCTACGAGCTCCTCGACAGTTCAGTCATTTCCAGGTTGATATTGATGACCAATGGCATAGTACAGCGATTCACTTGGATTGACCGAATGCAGGGTTGGAAGCTTTACCTCACCGCACCCATAGACCAATGTGACGATTATGCATCATGTGGTGCCTATGGTAGCTGTAAAGTCGATAGTTCCCCAGTGTGTAGGTGCTTAAAAGGCTTTGTGCCCCGAGTTTCTCAAGAATGGGATATTTTGGATTGGTCAAGTGGGTGTGTGAGGAGACATCCTTTGGATTGTGAAAAGGACATATTTCTGAAGTATTCTTCGTTAAAATTGCCGGATACTCGGTCTTCCTGGTTTAACAAGAGCATGAATCTTCAAGAATGCGAAGTAGTTTGCATGAAAAATTGTTCCTGTATGGCTTATTCGAACTTAGACATCCGAGATGGAGGAAGTGGCTGCTTGCTGTGGTTCGGTGAGCTGATTGACATTAGAGAGTACAGCAACCACGGGCAGGACCTCTACATCCGGATGGCTGCGTCAGAATCAGGTATTCATTTGTTATAGACATGAATTTGCTGGATACTGAAGAGAAAAATGGACACACATCTTTGAGCGAGAGCTTAGAGAAGTGCAATATCGGTAATACCTAGTTCTTACTCCTGATCCTCTGTGCTCCTGCTTCTTCTCTTAGCTATACTATCGTCACACCAAAAGAAGCATAAGCTGGTCATGGGCTTGGCAGTTTCTTTCGGGTCTGTTTTCCTCATTCTGGTTCTCACCATCTGTGTTCCACAATGCAAGAAGAAGAAATTGAAGCTTCCTGAAGGTAAACCGTACTTTATGATACAGTGCTGTCAGATTTTGTATTCTGGTTCCCATCATTTCCAGTTTTTACACTAGTCATTTCGTCACTTACAAGTAGGTATTTTACAGGACTTCACAGTCCTTATTCTATTATTGAGCACAAGAATTTCTTGTCTCGCGTTCATTACATTAGTCACCCTCTTGTATAAGTGAATTTTTTTTTTCTCAATTAGACTATCATTAGAGGGGATTCTGCATTCATGTCACATTCAGCATTTATCGTCACCAAGCCCAACAGTTATAAGATTTTCTATTTATTTTATCTTACTATTCCACATCACCAATGAGAGGTCACTAAAAGATTCCATGATGAGCTGACAAAGTCAGTCAGTCTCAACCAAATTGTTCAAGGCATTTGTGTGTCAGTGTCAGATGTGCGAAACAATGACAAACCACTAGCAATCGCAATCATATTATCCTAATATGTTCGCAATTCAATGCTTTCATATTTAGCTATTAGCATGCCTTTGTAGCATCATGATTGAAGGAAATCTGAATTGATGCAGAAGCCACCCATAGATATTTGCAAATCAATTTCATATAATTTGTGCTCCAGCTAAATGGGACAGTTTTGAATCAGGAGACAACTGTGAAAAGCCGAAGGAGGATCTTGAGTTGCCACTATTTGACTTGTCTACAGTAGCTCTTGCTACCAATAACTTTTCGACTGATAACAAGCTTGGAGAAGGTGGTTTTGGACCTGTCTACAAGGTACTAAAATTGTGCATGCTATTCTCGAGGACATTGTTGCTATTTGAGGATTGTAAAGTACTGCCTTCGCTCTTGTCCAAAAAAAAAAAAAAAGTACTGCCTTCGCTGTTGCATTTGCATAGTTTGTTCAAGGTTCCTGAATATGTTGATGAGAGGCTGAATAACTTGATCCCAAAATGTTTGGTTACTATGAGTGGAATTCTAGCGAGAAAAAGAGTAGGCCAGGAATTATTTTCACTAAACAAGTTGACCATACGCAGGGTGTGCTGAGGGATGGTCAAGAAATTGCGGTGAAGATGCTGTCAAGGAACTCAAAACAAGGGCTGCATGAGTTTAAAAATGAAGTTCTATATGTTTCCAAGCTGCAACACCGGAACCTAGTGAAGCTTTTAGGATGTTGCATTGAGGAAGAAAATCTTTTGATCTATGAATTCATGCCCAACGGGAGCTTGGACTCATTCCTCTTTGGTTTGCTTACTTTCTCAATTTCTTAGAAGCACGAATTTTGTGAAAGCTCCAAAATTCTGTCACTAAAGTAACATATTAGCAAACGAATAACTTGATGCCTTACTCCTCGTAAGTTTAAAACCGTGCAGAGTTTACTAATGTGAAATGATTTTTTGACAGATCCAATGCAGAGGAAGCGACTGGACTGGTCAACTCGTTTCAACATCATCAACGGGATTGCTAGGGGGCTTCTTTACCTTCATCAAGATTCCAGACTCAGGATCATTCACAGAGATGTGAAAGCTGGCAATGTATTGTTAGATTATGAGATGAACCCTAAGATCTCTGATTTTGGCTTGGCTAAAATCTTCACAGGGAATGAGACACAGGCAAATACTAACAAAGTGGTTGGAACATAGTAAGTACTTCTAATGCAGAAAGTGATGACCTCTGTGCTCAATTCGCTTTCAAACTGATGGTTTCAATACATCAATTTCTGTAGTGGTTACATGTCTCCAGAGTATGCTCTGGATGGAGTTTTCTCAACAAAATCTGATGTCTTTAGCTATGGTGTATTGGTGCTCGAGATCGTAAGCGGGAAGAGAAACAGAGGGTTTCATCATCCAGACCACCGTCATAATCTTCTAGGACATGTAAGTTCATAATACTGTTCACCTTCAAGCTGCAAGAATTGCTCCTAATGGTTGGTTTCAATGTGGTCAGGCTTGGAGACTATTCACAGAAGGCAGGTCCATGCAGTTGCTTGACAAGTTCGTTGAGAACTCATGCAATACTTCTGAAGCATTGCGCTCTATTCATATTGGCCTATTGTGCGTGCAGCGATGCCCCAATGATAGGTCAAGTATGTCCACTGTGGTTATGATGCTGGGAAGCGACATCGAATTGCCTCTTCCAAAAGAGCCAGGGTTTTTCATTGAAAGGAATCTACTCCAAGAAAGCACTTCACAAAGTCAACCAAATGAAATGACCATGACAGTGTTATCTGCTCGATAAAGAGTCATGGCCATGACTTGCATTGTTTCTCTTTCTGTGGACCCTACACTCCATGTGGAAAATCGAAGTAAAAGTTCTTCAATGTCCTCTGGCTATACTACCGAAAATATTGCATCTCTCATCTGGCTGCAGGCTGAATGTACATGGAATGTCTTTTCTACAGATTCCGACATCCTCTTTTACAAATTTGTATTCGAAAGCCAAGAGTTCCCGTTCAGGGGCATCTTCCCCCGAAAACTCTACATCGTTGGCCCAGAAAAGAAAATCTCTTCAACTCTATATCTTCCATAAGTTCAGAGTTTCTGTCTGATTGAGTTCCCTATCACCATCAAAATCACTTCCCTTCAAGAATGATGGTATTCTTTGTTGAGATTAAAATCAAGTTCTTTAAAAAGGGGCTAAGTATAATGCACGCAGGCCAAGTCAAGAAAAGGACGTCCTTACTTTTCTTTCATAGTCGTCAACATGACAAGTAGTTTGAAGCCTTAAGAAAACAGTTTTTTTCGGAACTCGGTTGACTCGGCACATAACCTGGTCTATGTCGATTTCATACCAAAATTTGGGTAACGTTGATCTTTGAACTAAAAGGGTCCTAGTTCACTCTAAATAGAAATAAGGGAATAGTCACCCGTTTTTGGGAAAGATAGGAAGTAGTTTGGGCTGGGAACGTGCACGGCCAAGTTGGTCGTCTGCATGGCTAGAATCTTGAACCATGCCTGATTTTAAACTCGAAATTGGGAGCTCAGACACCTCGGCCCTAAAACTGGCGACCTTGAAGACCTGCCAAACTCACCAGTAGTTTGGGCTGGGGCGTGCACTGCCAAGTTTGGTTCTACTAACGACTGTCGATGAAAAAAAGAACGTGTGCACATGGAAACCCAACTTTCATTAGCTGCGAATAGAGTCTAAAAGACCTGGGAAACTCATCAGTGTGGAATTAAGTTGTTTCCAGGTTTGAGAACAATTAACATCAACTCTAGATAATTCTTACTAATGCAAGAGGAGAGCCGGACATCCTAGGTGCCAAAACTCAGCACAGATGGACATATAAGTGCCAAAACTTCCAAAAAAAAACACATAAGTGCCACTTTTTTGTGAAAATTGGACACTCAAGTGCCAATTCCGATAAGGTTTGCTGAAAATCCAACATGACATTGGTCTACATTGCTCTTCAAAATGTTCACTGAGCACTCCTTATCCCAAAACAACATTGTGTTGCTCCCAAAATTGATTTTTAACATAAATATTAATTAAATTAAATTTTAAAAAAAGGGAGAGAGGCAGCATTCAGCAAGAGCCTCCATAGTCGAGGTCAGCTAAGGTTCATGGGCCTCGGCTAGCAGCTGACGACCTTGGCCGATTGTACGCCCTCGCCCATATTTGGGCTAAGGGGTTGTGGCCTTCCCCTAGATTTGACGAGGGTCGTTGACCCTTATCTAGATCAAGCCAAGGGTCGCTACTAGCTAGGGTGGGGTCGCTGCCCAACCTTGCCATAGCCAGGGGTGCCAGCGATGGTCCTTGGCCCATTTGGGCTAAGGCTCTAAGGGAGGGCTTGCAAGCCCTCACTTGCAATCAGCCATGGTTGTCAGCCACTGGCTGGGGCTTGGTGACCCCAATCGACCGACAGCCCATTGTCATTGGCCCTTTTTGGTGATGATGGGGTGGCGACAGAAAGTGCTGTGGAGGCCCTCCTCCCTTTTATAATTTAACTCAATTAACATTTATATTAAAAATCAAATTTTAGGGCAAAACAACGTTGTTTCGGGCTTGTCTAGCTACATCAACGTCACGTGGATAAGCTTTTTTTTTAAAAGAATTGCCACATCAGTAAAAAAATTCTTCGGAAGAAGCCACATCAGCAGTTTGGCTGGAAATTGTTGTTGTTGGTATTCAAAGAGTATGCATGGTAACCATTCTATGTTTGTTCCAATTTTACTTTTCTATTACAGACTTGTTTTTGGAACAGAATTCTGTTTTGTGAAACTATTTCATTTTTCTATTTTTAGAATAGATTTTACTCTAAAAATAGGTTTAGAATAGAAATTAGAAGTAAAAGTTTTTTACTTTTCTATTTCTAGAACAGAAATGAGAATAAAAAACTATTCTCAGTGTTTGTCCTCACGACTAGCCGGTTGCCCATCATTCATCTAAGTAGCACTGACACCGCCATGTGACACGCAACACGATATGTCAATACGTTATTTTTTTTTAAAACAGAGAATTCTGACATGTTAAGAAACGTTGTATATTAAATGTATATTTTTATATATACATAATAAATTATCATTTTTATGATTATTTCAATCAAATTAATTTGATTCAAATTCACAAATAAATAAATAATAATAAAAGCCTAGAATAAATTTACACTAAAAATATTAATCCGTCATTTATTAATATCATTAATTGTTTCAATTTGACAAATTCAATTCCATTCCAATAATCTATAAAACTTGGAGAAAAAAATAATTCACATTTTGGACTCACATGTCAGACGTGTCAGAAGAAAAGAGAAAAAAAAAACTTGAGAATAAATTGTGGATCACGGAAAGTGAGAGTCAGAATATAAAATAAGGTTAGGTTTTTCTTCTTTTCTCATTTACTATTTTTTTTTCACATATATACATTTTGATTATCATTTATTGAAAATTTTTATTATTGACCTCACATGTTGGAATCACATATTAGAAACTCGCATATTGGAATTCCGACTTGAGTATTTAAGAGTGTCGAGAAAGTTGACCAAGTGTCAAATTTGTCGACAGGTGTTGATCGAGTATCGGAGAGTGTCGGACACGTATTGGAGTGTTCGACACGACATGAAGCCTCCTAGAGAATGTCGTTACTTCATAGTCCGTCGTTGCCAGCTGTCGCCACTCCTCAGCTGCCGTCGATCGCCAAGGCCACGACTACCAATTGCTGGCCTCACCATTGGTCATCGTTGCTGGTTGTCGCCGCCGCCTGGGAGAGGGAAATTTTATGTTGTTATCAAATGAATTTCTATTCCAAAAATAGAAATTTTGTGTCTTTATCAAACACGTATTTTTGCTTAGAAACTCATTCAAGAATAAAAATAGAAAAATCTATTTCTCTTCCAGAAATCAATTTCTGGTTAGAATGGTTATCATTCACACTCAAAGTGTACATTTCTACTCCGATTTTGGTACTTAAATATATATTTTGGAAATTTTGACACTTGTGTGTTTACCCATACCAAGTTTTGGCATTTGAGGTGCACTTTTGTCTATGCCAGACCATTGGTCAAGGGCTACTCTGAGATGAGCCAACTTCTCCATAGTTTGATCTAGGGAAAAATACGAAAAAGTTCCCAAACCTATAATTCAGTTCCTTTTTTTTTTTTTTTTTTTCTGATGGCTAAAATGAGTTATAAACATTTTGCAATTGGGTCAATTAAGCCAATCCAGCCAATTTTAGTCGGTTGGTGGCCGGCACTGACATGGATGCCCACCATCTTACGTGGTGCCACCAGCATTAACATTAACAATTTTTAATAACATTTACAGTTAGGAAACCCCTCCGTGCCCTACTGGAATGTTGAATTTTGCACACTTCCAAGCTTTCAAAGGGAATTTCTAATTCCTTTGTACTATCGGTCATATTTTGAACAGTATTTTCTTATTTTCATTTTCGGAAGTTTGGCCAAAGAATTTAACCAAACTTTCACCTTCAATCATTTCTTTATTTTGAGTCCAATTGGCTCGATTTTCAAGCCGCCAAAAAAGAAAGTGTTCGTGACTTTAGTTTTACGAAAATACCTTGGATGGGAAAAACTCTTGAATTTGATGAAGTCATCTAGGTCATACGGACGCTTGTGATGAGAAGATATTACATCGTATGCTCTTACAATCAATTTCGATGACTTAAAGCATCGCCGGAAAACTGTTGGACCATATTATTAAATTACACTCTTTGATCCAAAATGATCCGATTCAAATCAATCTATTTAACTTATATTAACTTATTTTCATGCATAAAAATTTAATGACATACACTGACCAATCCAGATCCGATCCTTATTTTGTATTGGTGTCCATTATTTGTATTGATTTTTTTGTCTTTTATCTTGTCAAGATCGTATAAACTTGGTATGATAAGATGAAGAATTTCTTTTCATGAAAAATGGGTCGAAATTTATGTAAATTCTATCACTTTTAAGTCATTAACGTTCATGTGTGTGATGCTCAAAGTTGGTATTATATTTTTATATGGTGTCAATTAGTATCTTGTTCTAACGTGGTTTAATTACCAAAGGTCACAATTTCATACAATTAGCGTGGCCTTTTAATTATTCCGCAAAACAACATGATCTTGGACAGATCTCCATTTCGTGTCTTTGAAAATGTAGAAAGAAACACACGAATTGCGTTGTCTAGCAAGAGACACATCGCGACGACATGGGTTACATATAGGGCCGTCAAATCCTATCTCGCAAGAGATTATTTTTGCTGTCCGTCCATTAATCCTTTTTAGGTTCGTCTCGGGTGGGTCGCGACAATAATTTCTTTAAAGGATGAAGGAACGAGTTCCACAAAGAAAGAAAGAAGGAAGGAAGCCATAGTAAGAAGAAACAAAATGTTCCTCATACTTCTCCCCACCGAAGAACAAAAGAGAGAATCAGAACAAATTTATTCAAAATTGCTCGTAATCAAGCGATCCAATCGTCATCTCTTCAAAGATGAGAGAGACGAGATCCACCGGGGAAATAAGCCACTACAATAGGTGGGGACTCGGGCTCCCTCTTCGCAATTTCCTTCATTTTCTCTTCACTCGCGACGCCATCTTTGCTGCCTCTCCAATCGCACCGCATGTGATCTTCTCCTTCGCAGTTCACCCTCTTCGCACAATTACCGGAGCACCCCGAGCACAAGCCGGAGAGGAGAATCATACCGGCCGCAGCAGCGACTACGACGATGGCAAGAAGGTGTGTGGAGCAGAAAGTGAACTTTTCGGAGCTTTTCGATGTGATGCTGATCTCAGTCGCTTCCTCTCTTTATATATAGGGTTGAAGGCCATGGGTGAAATGATGAGTGTGTTTGAATATCAAACCCTAACTTGATTGGACTAATCGATGTCATTCTTACGTGACGACAAACATGCTTAGTGACTAAGGAAGTGGTAATTGAGAAATCCAATAGCAATCGGCGGGCTTTCTTTCCTTTCTTGGGGATTTTCTTTCCTTTTCAACACTTCGAATCCAATGACGAAGTTTTCTTGTAGCCTGCCTTATTCCACGGCTCGAGAACCATGTGGGATTTTGCTGCCTCCGCGGGGCGGTTGTTATAAGCGGCAACGAGTCCATTTGATGAGATGCACCGCGATGGTTCAAGCCTCGTATAATGACTGTGTCATGCAATGATGTGATATTTCATGTGATGATATATCATGTGGTGACATGTTAGATAATATGATGTCAAATCATGTAATGATGTGTGATGTGATGACATAATGAGACAATTCCCTTTTTTTCTTTTTTCTCCCCCACTCCTCAACCATCGCTAAGCCTCTCCCCAGCCTCAAGCAAGGGTAACCCTCGCTCGCAATGCAAGTAACACTCAGATTTTCGTTCGTGATGGGGCAATGAGATGTAGAACAAATGATGTACGGCATATATATATAGAGAGAGAGAGAGAGAGAGGAGAAAATTACCAAAATAGTCATAAACCTATTATACTTTTTTCCTATTTAGTCATAAACTTTTTATAATTGTGTCTATTTTGCCAAATTTGACCGACTGACGCTAATGTGATGCCAGTTGGTGCCGGACAATGGTGACTTGGCAGTTTGATAATAACATTTTTTTTTTTTTGTTTCTTCCTCTTCTTCTAGCTGGTCACTGGACCAGCCAAAGGTTACAACTAGCAAGGTTGACCTTGCTAGCCATGGTGAGGCCTCGCCATCATGGGTGAGCTCGCCCTCACCGTCGCTAAGTCAAGCTCGCCATGGCTAGGCAAGACCTCACCATCACGGGCGAGCTCCCCCTCACCCTTGCCAAATCTAGGCGACAGTGAGGTCAACCTTGTCAGCCGTAACCTTTGGCTGGTCTAAAGAAGAAGAAAGAAAAAAAATAAAATTAATAAAAAATTTTGAAAAAATAAAAATATTGTTAAGAAATTGCCACACCCACGTCAACTGCGGCCAACTAAATTATTCTGAATGGATTGAATTAGCACAATTACAAAAAGTTTAGGACTAAATTGGCCAAAAAAAAAAATTTATGACTGAATTTGAAAAATTACAATATGTTTAAGACCATTTTGATAACTTTCCCAAGAACTACTCTTAACAATGGCTTACAAGTATAGTTCCGTTCTCTCTGTCACTCCGTCATCGTTGCTCCTCAACGGCCATGTCGTTGGCTTCCGACACGGATCTCTCCCGCCAAGACCTAATCGTCGGATCACGAACAACTGCATCATCCCTTTTCTGCTCAACTTCTTCAATCAAGTGAAGTAGCGACACATCCATCCCCCGAACGATGAGGCCCAAGTTGAAGGCTGTCCTCACCTAGGTAGGCGTTGGCGATTAACGAGACCCGACATCTAGAGAGTTGCTGTCTGTGTCACTTCGTGGAAGAAGCTTTGATGATGGCTTAAAAGTCTAGTTCTATTTTCTCTCACTTTCAATTCCTCTCTGGCAGTCACTCCTTGTTGCTCTTCAACGGCCATGGCATTGGCTTCCAACACAAATCTCTTCTACCTAGATGTCCTCGACCAAGACTTGATCATCTAGATCATCAACTGTAAGGACTCGAGGACTATCACGGTATAATATTGTCTACTTTGAGCCTTTGGCTTGACGATGGCTTAAAAGTCAAGTTTTGTTTTCTCTCACTTTCAATTCCTCTCTAGCACTCACTCCCCGTTGCTCTTCAACAGCCATGTCCTTGGCTTCCAACACAAATCTCTCCAGCCTAGATGTTCCCGACTTTAAAAGTCTACCATGAGCCTTTGGCTCTCGCGACTTTAAAATTGTACCATTGTGATCCCTCTTCCCAAACCGGATGCATTGCCATCCCAGATATGGGCCTCCCTCAAGGCTTCGTTCTTAGCATGGTGGAAGCTCGTGTAAAATGCGTTACATAGAATAGAGAATTCAAGTCTTATAAACTAGCTCACGACTCTCTCCCTAAGTGATGTGGGACATGAGACATTTATTTAGCTTCTTGGGTCGCCCGTCGGCACAGCCTCTCCCGCCATCCTAGCTATGCTCTTGGGGTCACCACATCAACAACCACATCATCCCTATTCTACTCAACTTCTTCCATCAAGCGAAGCAATGACACATTCCACCCCTAAACAACAAGCTGGGAGGGTGAGGGTGTCCCTACCAAATCCAACGAGGGCAATCCTCGCCCTCGCCCGATCTAGCGATTATTGCCCTCGCCTAAGGCCAGCAAATCAACGAGACCCGCATGGTGGTCGTTGAAGGGAAAAAGAAAAAGAAAAAGGAAAAAGACAATAAAAGTATATATATATATATATATATCCTTTTTTGGAGGTCAGAATAGTCACATGCTCTTCCGTCGGTGAAAGATATGGCGTTTTAATTTGTAACAACTTTTTTTTTTTTTTTTTCATTGTGTTAAACTTTGACTTCAATTACTTATTGATTTTAAGCCCACTTACTCGATTCTCGAGCCTCGTGACTTGAGTCCACCGAAAATACCCTTAGATGGGGAAAAATATTGAAATTTATGAAGTTATCTAGATCAGATGCTGATGATTAGAAAATGTGATATCTTAAAATCCCATAATCGAATTTTGATGATTCGAGTATCATCGGGAAACTCTTAAACATATGGTAGACGAAATTCGACCACGAATCAACCTTAGCCACACCTTTTAGCTAGTGGTGGTCGGGCACCATAGGCCCACGTAAGACAAGATTCCACGTTCATCATTTCTATTGACGTTAAAATCCACGTTGGGGAATTGATGGTTGGAACAAACTAAGTACAAATCATGATGTTTCTCGAAAGGCATAGAGATTGTTTTGCACGTGAAAAAGGAAAAAAAAAGACAACGATTTCGACTTTAATATCACTGTTAAAAAAAAAACAAGATATCAGTATATTTGGTGAAGAAAATTGAGATTCGAGGAGTCCAAGAACACGAGAGAATCAATTACAAGAACATGCAAACTGCGAATGGCACAACTCCTAAGAAGAGAGAAGAATGAATCAAAGCATACTTAGATTCCTCATACCGCATTCCAACTAAACCAGTTCAACAAAACCTATAAGATAGCTTTATGCCAAGGCTAGCGAGGATCGGGAACTCGGAAAGTGTATGACATGCATGCATGACAAACTGCATTAATCAGGCTTCGGCACGGGAACGTGCAAGAAAAGTTTTTAGCCCTGAGTTCTTGCAACGTCGATGTTGTAATCATTCACCGTCTCAAAGAAGAGATGGTCGAGATCCACTGGGAAAATAGGTCACTGGGATCGGAGCAGGCTTGCCCGGCTTGCCCGGCTTGCTCTTCACGTTCTCCTCCGATTCTTCATCACCAACTGCGACCTCATGATGATCATCATCTTTGCTTCTGCAACCGCTCTGCCCGCGATCTTTCCCAACGCACCCGACCCTCTTTGAACCGTTGTCGGAGAAGCAACCCAACAAGCTCGCGAAGAGACTCATGTTGATGTCTGGCCGATTCTCAAGTAGTTAAAGAGCTCACTGCAGATTGAAGTACCAAACGTTTTCCGGGTGCTTTTTCGGTGCAAATCGCTGGCTCTTCTCTCGTGTATATATATTGGCGTTGAAAGTGTGTGTTCCAAGGTAATGGATGCTGACTCAGCTTCCCCCCGAAATTCCCGGAAGTATCTAGGATTCTGCCGAAATTGATGGCATTTTTGATGCGCTAGAGCCGCCAGTAGGAACATAGGAGTCTACTTCGTTTAAGGATGACGCGTTGTATGTTGGCTTTTTTATGGACCTAGCCGCGGTCTAGGTGTGAGGGTCGCTCTCCCCGGCCTCTCTGGTGGCGTCACCTATTGAGTACATCAATCTGCACATACCCATTTCGGCTGCGTTTGGGAACAACTTTACAAAGTCCTTTGGACCTCTAAAGTCCCTTGGGCAAATGCAAGTGTGTTTGGCAATTATTTTTGGGAGCCCATTTGGGAAATGCTAGCATTTGTAAGGCCCCGTAAAGGCCCTTAGCTCAAGGCTCCCTCTCCCCTGCTTTGGCTTTTTGGCATTCTCGGCATGCAACAGTGCCTCAGTTAATAAATTTTTTGAATTTCCAATATTACCCTCACTCATTAACCATAATTCCACATTTACCCCTTTTTAACGTAAAAACCCTGATCTGTTGCCTCTCTCTTCCCTTGCCTCGCGTCTCTCTTCCCTCGCCTCTCTTCACTCGACCGCTCGTCTAACGAAACACAGCTCTCTCACCTCTCTTATTCGCCGCACGAACGTTGATAAGCCAGTGACATTGCTCACCTGGTCACCTCCGGTCACCTGATCGATGGTCGTTGCCGATCGCCTAGTCGACAGTTGCATCATTGCCTAGATCTATTGTTGTGAGGCTCGTCGAGGTTGCGAGACCCTGGCATCACGGCACCTGGGGTCTAACGACCTTGGAACCCTCGCCTGGGCTCCAAGGGTGATGAGATGATCGGCTGGCCGAACCCCCTCTCTCTCTCTAGTGCGTCGCCGATCGGGTTGGAGTCACAGATTACAGCAAGAGTTCCCTATCTCTCTTATCGCTCACAGGTTGGACTCTCTCACCACCCAGCGTTCCAAGTTTTCCCATTTTCCTTTTCGATTAGGCTCGCGCGCTTTCAAATTCTTGAAAAAGTTGGGGGAAATTCTGGACTGAGCTTGCTGATTAGAGAGTATTCAAGTCGGAGCATTCGCGGGATCCGTATAGGAAAAGTATGGTGGAATGGTTTGGCTCGGAGCTGGGGGTGCCTTCTTGTGAATCGCTTACCACAGCTCGCTTGTGTCGATTTCATTATTTTACGCTACATATTGATCTTGTTGTTGCTTGAATGGATAGGAACTCATCCTTCTTTACTATGATTAAAAATTGAGAAAATTGTCAAAAAAATCCTATACCTATTTCTACGGCGGATAATTCAGTTATAAATCTTTTAATTGTATTAATTTAATCGTAAAAATTTTAGTTGTGCCAATTTAGTCTTAAACATTTCGATAATTTGTCAATTTAGTTTAAACCTTTTGACAACTTGCCAAATTTGACTGGAAATCACTAACATAAACAATAGTCATCTTACGTGGCGTGATCAATGCTGATATGAATAAATTTTGCATTTTTTAAATCTTTTCCCTTTTCTTTCCCTTTGCTTGTGGCCATTACTAAGCCATAGTTGGTGATCGGCCACAAGTGAGAGTTGCCCTTGACCAGATCTAGCTGGCTGCAAGCAAGATGAGCCTCGCTAGATTGGGCAAGGGCAACCCTCGCCTAGCCCAAGAAAAGAAAAAAATAGAAAAAAGGAAAAAAAAGAAAAAAATTAGAGACATTTTTACAAATTGTCCACATCAACGCCAATCACATCATATAAGTCTACTAGAGCTAATCAGATTGTTAGTATTTTCTTGTTAAAGTTGGCTAAAATGACTATATTGGCAAATTCTCAAGAAGTTTATAACTAAGTGTCGACACAATTAAAAGATTTAGTTGTAAATTGGCACATAAATAATAGATTTATGACTTTTTTAATAATGTTTCCACTATATCGGAGTGAGGACAATTAGGAAACCCCTCCACGCCCTACTCGAATGTCGAATTTTGCACACTTCCAAGCTTTCAAAGGGAATTTCTAATTCTTATGCAGTATCGGTCATTTTTTTAACAGTATTTTCTGATTGTTTTTTTTTCGGAAGTTTGGCCAAAGAATTTAACCAAACTTTCACCTTCAATCATTTCTTTATTTTGAGTCCAATTGGCTCGATTTTCAAGCCGCCAAAAAAGAAAGTGTTCGTGACTTTAGTTTTACGAAAATACCTTGGATGGGAAAAACTCTTGAATTTGATGAAGTCATCTAGGTCGGACGCTTGTGATGAGAAGATGTTACATCGTATGCTCTTACAATCAATTTCGATGACTTAAAGCATCACCGGAAAACTCTTGGACCATATTATTAAATTACACTCTTTGATCCAAAATGATCCGATTCAAATCAATCTATTTAACTTATATTAACTTTTTTCATGGATAAAAATTTAATGACATACACTAACCCAATCTAGACGCAATCCTTATCTCGTATTCGTGTCCATTATTTGTATTGTTTTTTTTTTCCTTTTATCTTGGCAAGATCGTATAAACTTGGTCTGATAAGATGAAGAATTTCTTTTCATGAAAAATGGGTCGAAATTTATGTAAATTCTGTCACTTTAAAGTCATTAATGTTCATGTGTGTGATGATCAAAGTTGGTATTATATTTTTATATGGTGTCAATTAGTATCTTGTTCTAACGTGGTTTAATTACCAAAGGTCACAATTTCATACAATTAGCGTAGCCTTTTAATTATTCCGCAAAACAACATGATCTTGGACAGATCTCCATTTCGTGTCTTTGAAAATGTAAAAAGAAACACAGGAATTGCGTTGTCTAGCAAGAGACACATCGCGACGACATGGGTTACATATAGGGCCGTCAAATCCTATCTCGCAAGAGATTATTTTTGCTGTCCGTCCATTAATCCTTTTTAGTTTCGTCTCGGGTGGGTCGCGACAATAATTTCTTTAAAGGATGAAGGAACGAGTTCCACAAAGAAAGAAGGAAGGAAGCCATAGTAAGAAGAAACGAAATGCTCCTCATACTTCTCCCCACCGAAGAATAAAAGAGAGAATCAGAACAAATTTATTCAAAATTGCTCGCAATCAAGCGATCCAATCGTCATCTCTTCAGAGAGGAGAGAGACGAGATTCACCGGGGAAATAAGCCACTACAATAGGTGGGGACACGGGCTCCCTCTTCGCAATTTCCTTCATTTTCTCTTCACTCGCGACGCCATCTTTGCTGCCTCTCCAATCGCACCGCATGTGATCTTCTCCTTCGCAGTTCACCCTCTTCGCACCACCACCGGAGAAGCACCCCGAGCACAAGCCGGAGAGGAGAATCATACAGGCCGCAGCAGCGACTGCGACGATGGCGAGAAGGTGTGAGGAGCAGAAAGTGAACTTTTTCCGGAGCTTTTCGATGTGATGCTGATCTCAGTCGCTTCCTCTCTTTATATATAGGGTTGAAGGCAGTTCCCATGGGGTAAATGATGAGGGTGTTTGAATATCAAACCCTAACTTGATCAGCTTCCTCCTCAATTTCCTGGAAATTTCTGGGAGACTCCGTAATTAGTGGTGAATAAGGAAAATGCGTTGGGGTTCGTTCTTTCAAGAGAGCTGATTGGACTAATCGATGTCATTCTTACGTGACGACAAACATGCTTAGTGACTAAGGAAGTGGTAGTTGAGAAATCCTACAGCAATCGGCGGGCTTTTTTTTTTTTTGGTAAGGGTAAGAGATACAATCGGTGGGCTTTCTTTCCTTTCTTGGGGATTTTCTTTCCTTTTCAACACTTCGAATCCAATGAGACAATTTCCTTTTTTCTTTTCCTTTTATTTTCTTTTTTCTCCCCCTCTCCTCGGCCATTGCTAAGCCTCTCCCCAGCCTCAAGCAAGGGTAAGCCTCGCTCGCAATGCTAGTGATACTCAGATTTTTGTACGTGATGGGGCAATGAGATGTAGAACAACTGATGTATGGCATATATATATAGAGAGAGAGGGAGGAGAAAATTACCAAAACAGTCCTAAACCTATTACAAATTTTTCCTATTTAGTCATAAACTTTTTACAATTGTGTCTATTTGGCCAAATTTGACCGGCCGACACTAACGTGATGCCAGTTGGCGCTGGACGATGCTGACTTGGCAGTTTGATAATAACATTTTTTCTTTCTTTCTTCCTCTTCTTCTAGCCGGTTGCTGGACCAGCCAAAGGTTACAACTAGTGAGGGTGACCTTGCTAGCCATGGTGAGGCCTCGCCATCATGGGTGAGCTCGCCCTCACCGTTGCTAAGGGTGGTCGAGCTCACCATGGCTAGGCAAGACCTCACCATCACGGGCAAGCTCCCCCTCACCCATGTTAATTGCGGCCAACCAAATTATGCCGAATGGATTGAATTAGCACAATTACAAAAAGTTTAGGACTGAATTAGCCAAAAAAAAATTTATGATTGAATTGGAAAAATTACAATATGTTTAAGACAATTTTGATAACTTTCCTAGAACTACTCTTGACAATGGCTTACAAGTCTAGTTTCGTTCTCTCTGTCACTCAGTCATCATTGCTCCTCAACGGCCATGTCGTTGGCTTCCGACACGGATCTCTCCTGCCAAGACCTGATCATCCGGATCACAAACAACTGCATCATCCCTTTTCTGCTCGACTTCTTCAATCAAGTGAAGTAGCGACACATCCATCCCCCGAACGATGAGGCCCAAGTCGAGGGCTGTCCTCGCCTAGGTAGGCGTTGGCCATTAACAAGATCTGACAGTGGCTTGGGGGGAGGGAGGGAAGAGAAAAAAAAAAAAAGGAAAATGAAATATATATACCTATAATTTTTTTTGACTAAAATACCCCTTCTCTAGAAGCCAGAATGGTCACATGCTCATTACCTGGCCAAATAGGTCCTTATTTAAAATGATTTAATCACTTTGGGTTCTTATTTGAATTGACTTGGTCACTTTAGATCCTTATTTGAGACAATATCCATTCTGAGCCATTTTTTTGAGGAAATGGCTCAATTTAGGACTCTTATTTGAAATTTTCACTTTTAATTTGTAATAATTTTTTTTTGTTTTGGATAGTTAAACTTTCACCTTTAGTTGCTTATTCGTTTTAAGTTCAGCTACTCGATTCTCGAGCCTACAAAAATACATTAAAAGGGGGAAAATATTGGAATTGATGAAATCATCTAGATCGGTGCCATGTGTTGCGATCTAATATAGGGTATCCCGAATTAGGAAAGACTTATTCACATATTTGTTCCCTTGAGTGTCATCAAAAAACTGTCTATAAATACTATCAAACTACAATTTTTTTTTTTTTTATCAAAAATGATGCAATTCAAATTGACCAATTTCATTAATATTGATCCGTTTTCATGGATACAAATTTAATAACCTACGCCTGACCCATATTTGGTATTCGTGTCATCACTTGTATTGTTTTTTTACCTTCTCAAGTTCGTATAAACTTGGTCTAATAAGATGCAGTGTTTCCTTTCATGAAAAATAGATCGAAACGTATCTAAGCTCTGTCACTTTCAAGTAATTAAAGTTCATAAGTGTCATATTCAAGGTCGGTATTTTGCTCTAATATGGTGTCAATCAGTATTTTGTTCTAATGTCGTGCCAATCCATTAACGTGGTTTAATTACCAAAGTCACATAATTCATAAAATTAGTGTAACCTTTTAGTTATTCTTCGAAACAGCATCGTGGACAGATCTCCATTTCGTGTCCTTGACATTGGAGACCAAAACACATGAATTGTGTTGTCTAGCAAGAGACGCATTG
The DNA here is from genome assembly GCA_016097605.1 of Eucalyptus guilfoylei. Classification (NCBI taxonomy): domain Eukaryota; kingdom Viridiplantae; phylum Streptophyta; class Magnoliopsida; order Myrtales; family Myrtaceae; genus Eucalyptus; species Eucalyptus guilfoylei. The sequence goes on along the minus strand of CM027864.1, from coordinate 43,658,760 downwards.
TGATGATATGGGTTCCATCTAGGACCGTCAAACCTCCCGATCGCGACAATAATATTTTAAATGGACAAAGGAATGAGTTCCCCAAGGATAGAAAGAATGAAGCTATAGGAAAGAACAGACAAAATGTTCCTCATACTTCTCCCCACCCAACAATAAAAGAGAGAATCAAAACAAATTTATTCGAACTTAACTCGCAATCAAGCAAGCCAGAGAGGAGACTCATGCCGACCGTGGCCGATAGAAAGGTGTGTGGAGTAGAAAGATAGTGAACTTTTCTAAGCTTTGATGTGATGCAGATCAGAGTCGCTACTCCTTTCTATATATAGGGTTGAAGGCGGTCCATTTGGTGTGTTGAGTATCAAACCCTAACTTAATCAGCTTCCTCCTAAATTTTCTAGAAATTTCTAGGACACTGCGTGATTAGTAGTAAATAAGGAACATGCGTTGCGGTCGTTCTTTTGAGAGAGCGGATGACACTATTCGTATTAAGTGCTCATGACGATGAACATGCTTAGTAACTAAGGAAGTGGTCGTGGAAAAAATCCTACAGCAATCGGTGAACTTTCTTTCCTTTCTTGGGGATTTTCTTTCCTTTCCAACGCTTCTAATCCAATGACAATTTTCTCTTGCAGCCGACCTTATCCCACGGCTCGAGAACCATGTGGGTTTTTGCTGCCTCCATGAGGCGGTTGTTGTTGCGACTACGTGCCCTGCGATGGTTCAAGTGTCTTATAATAACATGACGTGCAATGATTTGGAATGCCATGTGATGATATATTGTATAGTGACATGTTGGATAATGCCATGCCGTGTCGCGTGATGACATAGTGAGAAAGAATGTAAACCATTTGAGAGTGTACATTGTCTGGGAGGATGCATGAGAAAGAATCCTAACATTTGGAAGCTAGCCAAGGCTCACGGGTTGGGTTGGTAGATTTTGAGCCTTGGTTGCTCATCACCTTGGTTGCAACGCTACCATGATAAGTTGAGATCCGCGAGGTTTCTTATGTAAAAGCTTCAAATGTACATAATATCTTCATCCGGATTTGGAATTATGTAATATTTAGGCCTTTAGAAACCTTGCAGTTGGTATCAATCACATATGTGGCCCGATCTGTAATATCAATTCCTTCTTTTAAAATGACAAGCTTTGTGCTTTTTATTTTCTTAAATTGAAAGAACTTGAAAGGGAATTTCTCCTTCTTATGAGGTCATTTCAATTTGGAAAAATTTCAAATAAGAGTCCAAAGTTGAGCCATTTTCTCCACAAATAATAAGAGGGGAGGGGGGGGAAGAGTGGACATTATCTTAGATAAAAGGTTAAAGTGGCTAAATTGTCTCAAATAAGGACCTTTGGCCAGTCGGCAAGCAAGTGACAATTCCAATCATCGAAGAAGGGGTATTTTAGTCCAAAATATTCTAGGTATATTTTTTTATTTTTTTTATTTTATTTTCTTCTCGTTTTTCCTTTTTCCTCCCCAACCATTGTCGGGTCCCATCGATGATTAATGGAGGTCACTAGCCTTAGGCGAGTGTGACGGTTGCCTTCGTCGAATCTAGCAAGGTCCACCCTCACCCACAATGCCGATAGCAGTTAGATTTCCATTTTTGACGAGGCAATGAGAGAGAGAGAAAGAGTGTGTGTGTGTGTGTGTGTGTGTGTGTGTGTGTGTGTGTGTGTTGCTATCTGTGTCACTCCGTGGAAGAAGCTTTGATGATGGCTTAAAAGTCTAATTCAGTTTTCTCTCACTTTCAATTCCTCTCTGGCACTCACTCCTCGTTGCTCTTTCAACGGCCATGGCATTGGCTTCCAACACAAATCTCTCCTACCTAGATGTCCTCGACCAAGACTTGATCATCTAGATCATCAACTGTAAGGACTCGGGGACTATCAATGTATAATATTGTCTACTTTGAGCCTTTGGCTTGACAATGGCTTAAACTCACTCCTCAAGGAGTTTAAAATGCTACCATGAGCCTTTGGCTCTCGCGACTTTAAAAGAGTACCACCATGATCCCTCTTCCCAAACCAATATTGTCCTCTTTGGGCCTCCCATACCAGTACGGATGCATAGCCATCCCAGATATGGGCCTCCCTCAAGGCTTCGTTCTTAGCACGGTGGAAGCTCGTGCTAAATGCGTTACATAGAATAGAGAACTCAAGTCTTATAAACTAGCCCACGACTCTCTCCCTAAGTGATGTGGGACATGAGACATTTGTTTAGCTTCTTGGGTCGCCCGTCAGCACAGCCTCTCCCACCATCCTAGCTATGCTCTTGGGGTCACCACATCAACAACCACATCATCCCTATTCTACTCAACTTCTTCCATCAAGTGAAGCAATGACACATTCCACCCCAAAACAACAAGCTGGGAGGGTGAGGGTGTCCCTACCAAATCCAGCGAGGGCAATCATCGCCCTCACCCGATCTAGCGATTATTGCCCTCGCCTAAGGCCAGCAAATCAACGAGACCTGCACGGTGGTCGTTGAAGGGAAAAAGAAAAAAGAAAAAAAGAAAAAGACAATAAAAGTATATATATATCCTTTTTTGGAGGTCAGAATAGTTAGATGCTCTTCCATCGGTGAAAGATATGGCGTTTTAATTTGTAACAACTTTTTTTTTTTTAATTGTGTTAAACTTTGACTTCAATTACTTATTGATTTTAAGTCCAGTTACTCGATTCTCGAGCCTTGTGAATTGAGTCCACCGAAAATACCCTTAGATGGGGAAAAATATTGAAATTTCTGAAGTTATCTAGATCAGATGCTGATGATTAGAAAATGCGATATCTTAAAATCCCATAATCGAATTTTAATGATTCGAGTATCATCGGGAAACTCTTTAACATATGGTAGACGAAATTCGACCACGAATCAACCTTAGCCACACCTTTTAGCTAGTGGTGGTCGGGCACCATAGGTCCACGTAAGACAAGATTCCACGTTCATCATTTCTAGTGACGTTAAAATCCACGTTGGGGAATTGATCGTTGGAACAAACTAAGTACAAATCATGATGTTTCTCGAAAGGCATAGAGATTGTTTTGCACGTGAAAAAGAAAAAAAAAAAAAAAAAAAAGACAACGATTTCGACTTTAATATCACTGTTAAAAAAAAAAAACAAGATACCAGTATATTTGGTGAAGAAAATTGAGATTCGAGGAGTCCCAAACACGAATCAATTACAAAACATCTGCAAACTGCGAATGGCACGACTCCTCATAAGAGAGAAGAATGAATCAAAGCATACTTAGATTCCTCGTACCACATTCCAACTAAACCAGTTCAACAAAACCTATAAGATAGCTTTATGCCAAGGCTAGCGAGTCTCGGGAACTCGAAAAGTGTACGACATGCATCCATGACAAACTGCATTAATCAGGCTTCGGCCCGGACCCGTGCAAGAAAAGTTTTTAGCCCTGAGTTCTTGCAACGTCGATGTTGTAATCATTCACCGTCTCAAAGAAGAGATGGTCGAGATCCAATAGGAAAATAGGTCATTGGGATCGGAGCAGGCTTGCCCGGCTTGCTCTTCACGTTCTCTTTCGATTCTTCATCACCAACTGCGACCTCATGATGATCATCATCTTTGCTTCTGCAACCGCTCTGCCCGCGATCTTTCCCAACGCACCCGACCCTCTTTGAACCGTTGTCGGAGAAGCAACCCAACAAGCTCGCGAAGAGACTCATGTTGATGTCTGGCCGATTCTCAAGTAGTTAAAGAGCTCACTGCAGATTGAAGTACCAAACGTTTTCCGGGTGCTTTTTCGGTGCAAATCGCTGGCTCTTCTCTAGTGTATATATATTGGCGTTGAAAGTGTGTGTTCCAAGGTAATGGATGCTGACTCAGCTTCCCCCCGAAATTCCCGGAAGTATCTAGGATTCTGCCGAAATTGATGGCATTTTTTATGCGCTAGAGCCGCCAGTAGGAACATAGGAGTCTACTTTGTTTAAGGATGACGCGTTGTATGTTGGCTTTTTTATGGACCTAGCGGCGGTCTAGGTGTGAGGGTTGCTCTCCCCGGCCTCTCTGGTGGGGTCACCTATTGAGTACATCAATCTGCACATACCCATTTCGGCTGCGCTCGGGAACAACTTTACAAAGTCCTTTGGACCTCTAAAGCCCCTTGGGCAAATGCAAGTGTGTTTGGCAATTATTTTTTGGAGCCCATTTGGGAAATGCTAGCATTTGTAAGGCCCCGTAAAGGCCCTTAGCTCAAGGCTCCCTCTCCCCTGCTTTGGCTTTCTGGCATTCTCGCCATGCAACAGTGCCTCAGTTAATAAATTTTTTGAATTTCCAATATTACCCTCACTCATTAACCATAATTCCACATTTACCCATTTTTAACGTAGAAACCCTGATCTGTTGCCTCTCTTCCCTTGCCTCGCGTCTCTCTTCCCTCGCCTCTCTTCACTCGACCGCTCGTCTAACGAAACACAGCTCTCTCGCCTCTCTTATTCGCCGCACGAACGTTGATCAGCCAGTGACATTGCTCACCTGGTCACCTCCGGTCACCTAATCGATGATCGTCGCCGATCGCCTAGTCGACAGTTGCATCATCGCCTAGATCTATTGTTGTGAGGCTTGTCGAGGTTGCGGGACCCCGGCATCACGGCGCCTGGGGTCTAACGACCTCGGAACCCTCGCCTGGGCTCCAAGGGTAATGAGATGATTGGCTGGCCGAACCCCCTCTCTCTCTCTGGTGCGTCGCCAATCGGGTTGGAGTCACAGATTACAGCAAGAGTTCCATATCTCTCTGATCGCTCACAGGTTGGACTCTCTCACCACCCAGCGTTCCAAGTTTTCCCATTTTCCTTTTCGATTAGGCTCGCGCGCTTTCAAATTCTTGAAAAAGTTGGGGGAAATTCTGGATCGAGCTTGCTAATTAGGGCGTATTCGAGTCGGAGCATTCGCAGGATCCGTATAGGAAAAATATGGTGGAATGGTTTGGCTCGGAGTTGGGGGTGGCTTCTTGTGAATCGCTTACCACAGCTCGCTTGTGTCGATTTCATTATTTTACGCTACATATTGATCTTGTTGTTGCTTGAATGGATAGGAACTCATCCTTCTTTACTATGATTAAAAATTGAGAAAATTGTCAAAAAAATCCTATACCCATTTCTACGACGGATAATTCAGTTACAAATCTTTTAATTGTATTAATTTAATCGTAAATATTTTAGTTGTGCCAATTTAGTCTTAAACATTTCGATAATTTGTCAATTTAGTTTAAACCTTTTGACAACTTGCCAAATTTGACTGGAAATTACTAACATAAACAATAGTCATCTTACGTGGCGTGATCAATGCTGATATGAATAAATTTTGCATTTTTTAAATCTTTTCCCTTTTCTTTCCCTTTGCTTGTGGCCATTACTAAGCCATAGTTGGTGATTGGCCACAAGTGAGAGTTGCCCTTGACCAGATCTAGCTGGCTGCAAGCAAGATGAGCCTCGCTAGATTGGGCAAGGGCAACTCTCGCCTAGCCCAAGTAAAGAAAAAAATAGAAAAAAGGAAAAAAAAGAAAAAAATAAGAGACATTTTTACAAATTGTCCACATCAACGCCAATCACATCATATAAGTCTACTAGAGCTAATCAGATTGTTAGTATTTTCTTGTTAAAGTTGGCTAAAATGACTATATTGGCAAATTCTCAAGAAGTTTATAACTAAGTGTCGACACAATTAAAAGATTTAGTTGTAAATTGGCACATAAATAATAGATTTATGACTTTTTTAATAATGTTTCCACTATATCGGAGTGAGGACAATTAGGAAACCCCTCCACGCCCTACTCGAATGTCGAATTTTGCACACTTCCAAGCTTTCAAAGGGAATTTCTAATTCTTTTGCAGTATCGGTCATTTTTTGAACAGTATTTTCTGATTGTTTTTTTTTCGGAAGTTTGGCCAAAGAATTTAACCAAACTTTCACCTTCAATCATTTCTTTATTTTGAGTCCAATTGGCTCGATTTTCAAGCCGCCAAAAAAGAAAGTGTTCGTGACTTTAGTTTTACGAAAATTACTTGGATGGGAAAAACTCTTGAATTTGATGAAGTCATCTAGGTCGGACGGACGCTTGTGATGAGAAGATGTTACATCGTATGCTCTTACAATCAATTTCGATGACTTAAAGCATCGCCCGAAAACTGTTGGACCATATTATTAAATTACACTCTTTGATCCAAAATGATCCGATTCAAATCAATCTATTTAACTTATATTAACTTATTTTCATGCATAAAAATTTAATGACATACACTGACCGATCCAGATCCGATCCTTATTTTGTATTGGTGTCCATTATTTGTATTGATTTTTTTGTCTTTTATCTTGTCAAGATCGTATAAACTTGGTATGATAAGATGAAGAATTTCTTTTCAGGAAAAATGGGTCGAAATTTATGTAAATTCTATCACTTTTAAGTCATTAACGTTCATGTGTGTGATGCTCAAAGTTGGTATTATATTTTTATATGGTGTCAATTAGTATCTTGTTCTAACGTGGTTTAATTACCAAAGGTCACAATTTCATACAATTAGCGTGGCCTTTTAATTATTCCGCAAAATAACATGATCTTGGACAGATCTCCATTTCGTGTCTTTGAAAATGTAGAAAGAAACACACGAATTGCGTTGTCTAGCAAGAGACACATCGCGACGACATGGGTTACATATAGGGCCGTCAAATCCTATCTCGCAAGAGATTATTTTTGCTGTCCGTCCATTAATCCTTTTTAGGTTCGTCTCGGGTGGGTCGCGACAATAATTTCTTTAAAGGATGAAGGAACGAGTTCCACAAAGAAAGAAGGAAGGAAGCCATAGTAAGAAGAAACGAAATGCTCCTCATACTTCTCCCCACCGAAGAACAAAAGAGAGAATCAGAACAAATTTATTCAAAATTGCTCGCAATCAAGCGATCCAATCGTCATCTCTTCAAAGATGAGAGAGACGAGATCCACCGGGGAAATAAGCCACTACAATAGGTGGTGACTCGGGCTCCCTCTTCGCAATTTCCTTCATTTTCTCTTCACTCGCGACGCCATCTTTGCTGCCTCTCCAATCGCACCGCATGTGATCTTCTCCTTCGCAGTTCACCCTCTTCGCACAATTACCGGAGCACCCCGAGCACAAGCCGGAGAGGAGAATCATACCGGCCGCAGCAGCGACTACGACGATGGCAAGAAGGTGTGTGGAGCAGAAAGTGAACTTTTCGGAGCTTTTCGATGTGATGCTGATCTCAGTCGCTTCCTCTCTTTATATATAGGGTTGAAGGCCATGGGTGAAATGATGAGTGTGTTTGAATATCAAACCCTAACTTGATTGGACTAATCGATGTCATTCTTACGTGACGACAAACATGCTTAGTGACTAAGGAAGTGGTAATTGAGAAATCCAATAGCAATCGGCGGGCTTTCTTTCCTTTCTTGGGGATTTTCTTTCCTTTTCAACACTTCGAATCCAATGACGAAGTTTTCTTGTAGCCTGCCTTATTCCACGGCTCGAGAACCATGTGGGATTTTGCTGCCTCCGCGGGGCGGTTGTTATAAGCGGCAACGAGTCCATTTGATGAGATGCACCGCGATGGTTCAAGCCTCGTATAATGACTGTGTCATGCAATGATGTGATATTTCATGTGATGATATATCATGTGGTGACATGTTAGATAATATGATGTCAAATCATGTAATGACGTGTGATGTGATGACATAATGAGACAATTCCCTTTTTTCTTTTCATTTTTCATTTTTTTTTCTTTTTTCTCCCCCACTCCTCGACCATCGCTAAGCCTCTCCCTAGCCTCAAGCAAGGGTAACTCTCGCTCGCAATGCTAGTAACACTCAGATTTTCGTTCGTGATGGGGCAATGAGATGTAGAACAAATGATGTACGGCATATATATAGAGAGAGAGAGAGAGAGAGAGAGAGAGAGAGAGAGAGAGAGAGAGAGAGAGAGAGAGAGAGGAGAAAATTACCAAAACAGTCATAAACCTATTATACTTTTTTCCTATTTAGTCATAAACTATTTATAATTGTGTCTATTTTGCCAAATTTGATCGATTGACGCTAATGTGATGCCAGTTGGTGCCGGACGATGGTGACTTGGCAGTTTGATAATAACATTTTTTTTTTCTTCCTCTTCTTCTAGCTGGTCACTGGACCAGCCAAAGGTTACAACTAGCAAGGTTGACCTTGCTAGCCATGGTGAGGCCTCGCCATCATGGGTGAGCTCGCCCTCACCGTCGCTAAGTCAAGCTCGCCATGGCTAGGCAAGACCTCACCATCACGGGCGAGCTCCCCCTCACCCTTGCCAAATCTAGGCGACAGTGAGGTCAACCTTGTCACCGTAACCTTTGGCTGGTCTAAAGAAGAAGAAAGAAAAAAATAAAATTAATAAAAAATTTTGAAAAAATGAAAATATTGTTAAGAAATTGCCACACCCACGTCAACTGCGGCCAACTAAATTATTCTGAATGGATTGAATTAGCACAATTACAAAAATTTTAGGACTAAATTGGCCAAAAAAAAATTTACGACTGAATTGGAAAAATTACAATATGTTTAAGACCATTTTGATAACTTTCCCAGAACTACTCTTAACAATGGCTTACAAGTATAGTTCCGTTCTCTCTGTCACTCAGTCATCGTTGCTCCTCAACGGCCATGTCGTTGGCTTCCGACACGGATCTCTCCCGCCAAGACCTAATCGGCGGATCACGAACAACTGCATCATCCCTTTTCTGCTCAACTTCTTCAATCAAGTGAAGTAGCGACACATCCATCCCCCGAACGATGAGGCCCAAGTTGAAGGCTGTCCTCACCTAGGTAGGCGTTGGCGATTAACGAGACCCGACATCTAGAGAGTTGCTGTCTGTGTCACTTCGTGGAAGAAGCTTTGATGATGGCTTAAAAGTCTAGTTCTATTTTCTCTCACTTTCAATTCCTCTCTGGCAGTCACTCCTTGTTGCTCTTCAACGGCCATGGCATTGGCTTCCAACACAAATCTCTTCTACCTAGATGTCCTCGACCAAGACTTGATCATCTAGATCATCAACTGTAAGGACTCGAGGACTATCACGGTATAATATTGTCTACTTTGAGCCTTTGGCTTGACGATGGCTTAAAAGTCAAGTTTTGTTTTCTCTCACTTTCAATTCCTCTCTAGCACTCACTCCTCGTTGCTCTTCAACAGCCATGTCCTTGGCTTCCACACAAATCTCTCCAGCCTAGATGTTCCCGACTTTAAAAGTCTAGCATGACCCTTTGGCTCTCGCGACTTTAAAATTGTACCATTGTGATCCCTCTTCCCAAACCGGATGCATTGCCATCCCAGATATGGGCCTCCCTCAAGGCTTCGTTCTTAGCATGGTGGAAGCTCGTGTAAAATGCGTTACATAGAATAGAGAATTCAAGTCTTATAAACTAGCCCACGACTCTCTCCCTAAATGATGTGGGACATGAGACATTTATTTAGCTTCTTGGGTCGCTCGTCGGCACAGCCACTCCCGCCATCCTAGCTATGTTCTTGGGGTCACCACATCAACAACCACATCATCCCTATTCTACTCAACTTCTTCCATCAAGCGAAGCAATGACACATTCCACCCCTAAACAACAAGCTGGGAGGGTGAGGGTGTCCCTACCAAATCCAACGAGGGCAATCCTCGCCCTCGCCCGATCTAGCGATTATTGCCCTCGCCTAAGGCCAGCAAATCAACGAGACCCGCATGGTGGTCGTTGAAGGGAAAAAGAAAAAAGAAAAAGGAAAAAGACAATAAAAGTATATATATATATATCCTTTTTTGGAGGTCAGAATAGTCACATGTTCTTCCGTCGGTGAAAGATATGGCGTTTTAATTTGTAAGAACTTTTTTTTTCATTGTGTTAAACTTTGACTTCAATTACTTATTGATTTTAAGTCCAGTTACTCGATTCTCGAGCCTCGTGACTTGAGTCCACCGAAAATACCCTTAGATGGGGAAAAATATTGAAATTTATGAAGTTATCTAGATCAGATGCTGATGATTAGAAAATGTGATATCTTAAAATCCCATAATCGAATTTTGATGATTCGAGTATCATCGGGAAACTCTTAAACATATGGTAGACGAAATTCGACCACGAATCAACCTTAGCCACACCTTTTAGCTAGTGGTGGTCGGGCACCATAGGCCCACATAAGACAAGATTCCACGTTCATTATTTCTATTGACGTTAAAATCCACGTTGGGGAATTGATCGTTGGAACAAACTAAGTACAAATCATGATGTTTCTCGAAAGGCATAGAGATTGTTTTGCACGTGAAAAAGGGAAAAAAAAAAAAGACAACGATTTCGACTTTAATATCACTGTTAAAAAAACAAGATACCAGTATATTTGGTGAAGAAAATTGTGATTCGAGGAGTCCAAGAACAAGAGAGAATCAATTACAAGAACATGCAAACTGCAAATGGCACGACTCCTCATAAGAGAGAAGAATGAATCAAAGCATACTTAGATTCCTCGTACCGCATTCCAACTAAACCAGTTCAACAAAACCTATAAGATAGCTTTATGCCAGGGCTAGCGAGGATCGGGAACTCGGAAAGTGTACGACATGCATCCATGACAAACTGCATTAATCAGGCTTCGGCACGGAAACGTGCAAGAAAAGTTTTTAGCCCGAGTTCTTGCAACGTCGATGTTGTAATCATTCACCGTCTCAAAGAAGAGATGGTCGAGATCCACTAGGAAAATAGGTCATTGGGATCGGAGCAGGCTTGCCCGGCTTGCCCGGCTTGCTCTTCACGTTCTCCTTCGATTCTTCAACACCAACTGTGACCTCATGATGATCATCATCTTTGCTTGTGCAACCGCTCTGCCCGCGATCTTTCCCAACGCACCCGACCCTCTTTGAACCGTTGTCGGAGAAGCAACCCAACAAGCTCGCGAAGAGACTCATGTTGATGTCTGGCCGATTCTCAAGTAGTTAAAGAGCTCACTGCAGATTGAAGTACCAAACGTTTTCCGGGTGCTTTTTCGGTGCAAATCGCTGGCTCTTCTCTAGTGTATATATATTGGCGTTGAAAGTGTGTGTTCCAAGGTAATGGATGCTGACTCAGCTTCCCCCCGAAATTCCCGGAAGTATCTAGGATTCTGCCGAAATTGATGGCATTTTTGATGCGCTAGAGCCGCCAGTAGGAACATAGGAGTCTACTTTGTTTAAGGATGACGCGTTGTATGTTGGCTTTTTTATGGACCTAGCCGCGGTCTAGGTGTGAGGGTTGCTGTCCCCGGCCTCTCTGGTGGGGTCACCTATTGAGTACATCAATCTGCACATATCCATTTCGGCTGCGTTTGGGAACAACTTTACAAAGTCATTTGGACCTCTAAAGCCCCTTGGGCAAATGCAAGTGTGTTTGGCAATTATTTTTGGGAGCCCATTTGGGAAATGCTAGCATTTGTAAGGCCCCGTAAAGGCCCTTAGCTCAAGGCTCCCTCTCCCCTGCTTTGGCTTTCTGGCATTCTCGGCATGCAACAGTGCCTCAGTTAATAAATTTTTTGAATTTCCAATATTACCCTCGCTCATTAACCATAATTCCACATTTACCCCTTTTTAACGTAAAAACCCTGATCTATTGCCTCTCTCTTCCCTTGCCTCGCGTCTCTCTTCCTCGCCTCTCTTCACTCGACCGCTCGTCTAACGAAACACAGCTCTCTCGCCTCTCTTATTCGCCGCACGAATGTTGATCAGCCAATGACATTGCTCACCTGGTCACCTCCAGTCACCTGATCGATGGTCGTCGCCAATCGCCTAGTCGACAGTTGCATCATCGCCTAGATCTATTGTTGTGAGGCTCGTCGAGGTTGCGGGACCTCGGCATCACGGCACCCGGGGTCTAACGACCTCGAAACCCTCGCCTGGGCTCCAAGGGTAATGAGATGATTGGCTGGCCGAACCCCCTCTCTCTCTCTGGTGCGTCGCCAATCGGGTTGGAGTCACAGATTACAGCAAGAGTTCCCTATCTCTCTGATCGCTCACAAGTTGGACTCTCTCACCACCCAGCGTTCCAAGTTTTCCCATTTTCCTTTTCGATTAGGCTCGCGCGCTTTCAAATTCTTGAAAAAGTTGGGGGAAATTCTGGACTGAGCTTGCTGATTAGAGAGTATTCAAGTCGGAGCATTCGCGGGATCCGTATAGGAAAAGTATGGTGGAATGGTTTGGCTCGGAGCTGGGGGTGGCTTCTTGTGAATCGCTTACCACAGCTCGCTTGTGTCGATTTCATTATTTTACGCTACATATTGATCTTGTTGTTGCTTGAATGGATAGGAACTCATCCTTCTTTACTATGATTAAAAATTGAGAAAATTGTCAAAAAAATCCTATACCTATTTCTACGGATAATTCAGTTATAAATCTTTTAATTGTATTAATTTAATCGTAAACATTTTAGTTGTGCCAATTTAGTCTTAAACATTTCGATAATTTGTCAATTTAGTTTAAACCTTTTGACAACTTGCCAAATTTGACTGGAAATCACTAACATAAACAATAAATATCTTACGTGGCGTGATCAATGCGATATGAATAAATTTTGCATTTTTTAAATCTTTTCCCTTTTCTTTCCCTTTGCTTGTGGCCATTACTAAGCCATAGTTGGTGATTGGCCACAAGTGAGAGTTGCCCTTGACCAGATCTAGCTGGCTGCAAGCAAGATGAGCCTCGCTAGATTGGGCAAGGGCAACTCTCGCCTAGCCCAAGAAAAGAAAAAAAAAAATAGAAAAAAGGAAAAAAAGAAAAAAATTAGAGACATTTTTACAAATTGTCCACATCAACGCCAATCACATCATATAAGTCTACTAGAGCTAATCAGATTGTTAGTATTTTCTTGTTAAAGTTGGCTAAAATGACTATATTGGCAAATTCTCAAGAAGTTTATAACTAAGTGTCGACACAATTAAAAGATTTAGTTGTAAATTGGCACATAAATAATAGATTTATGACTTTTTTAATAATGTTTCCACTATATCGGAGTGAGGACAATTAGGAAACCCCTCCACGCCCTACTCGAATGTCGAATTTTGCACACTTCCAAGCTTTCAAAGGGAATTTCTAATTCTTATGCAGTATCGGTCATATTTTGAACAGTATTTTCTGATTGTTTTTTTTTTCGGAAGTTTGGCCAAAGAATTTAACCAAACTTTCACCTTCAATCATTTCTTTATTTTGAGTCCAATTGGCTCGATTTTCAAGCCGCCAAAAAAGAAAGTGTTCGTGACTTTAGTTTTACGAAAATACCTTGGATGGGAAAAACTCTTGAATTTGATGAAGTCATCTAGGTCGGACGGACGCTTGTGATGAGAAGATATTACATCGTATGCTCTTACAATCAATTTCGATGACTTAAAGCATCGCCGGAAAACTGTTGGACCATATTATTAAATTACACTCTTTGATCCAAAATGATCCGATTCAAATCAATCTATTTAACTTATATTAACTTATTTTCATGCATAAAAATTTAATGACATACACTGACCGATCCAGATCCGATCCTTATTTTGTATTGGTGTCCATTATTTGTATTGATTTTTTTGTCTTTTATCTTGTCAAGATCGTATAAACTTGGTATGATAAGATGAAGAATTTCTTTTCATGAAAAATGGATCGAAATTTATGTAAATTCTATCACTTTTAAGTCATTAACGTTCATGTGTGTGATGCTCAAAGTTGGTATTATATTTTTATATGGTGTCAATTAGTATCTTGTTCTAACGTGGTTTAATTACCAAAGGTCACAATTTCATACAATTAGCGTGGCCTTTTAATTATTCCGCAAAACAACATGATCTTGGACAGATCTCCATTTCGTGTCTTTGAAAATGTAGAAAGAAACACACGAATTGCGTTGTCTAGCAAGAGACACATCGCGACGACATGGGTTACATATAGGGCCGTCAAATCCTATCTCGCAAGAGATTATTTTTGCTGTCCGTCCATTAATCCTTTTTAGGTTCGTCTCGGGTGGGTCGCGACAATAATTTCTTTAAAGGATGAAGGAACGAGTTCCACAAAGAAAGAAGGAAGGAAGCCATAGTAAGAAGAAACGAAATGCTCCTCATACTTCTCCCCACCGAAGAACAAAAGAGAGAATCAGAACAAATTTATTCAAAATTGCTCGCAATCAAGCGATCCAATCGTCATCTCTTCAAAGATGAGAGAGACGAGATCCACCGGGGAAATAAGCCACTACAATAGGTGGGGACTCGGGCTCCCTCTTCGCAATTTCCTTCATTTTCTCTTCACTCGCGACGCCATCTTTGCTGCCTCTCCAATCGCACCGCATGTGATCTTCTCCTTCGCAGTTCACCCTCTTCGCACAATTACCGGAGCACCCCGAGCACAAGCCGGAGAGGAGAATCATACCGGCCGCAGCAGCGACTACGACGATGGCAAGAAGGTGTGTGGAGCAGAAAGTGAACTTTTCGGAGCTTTTCGATGTGATGCTGATCTCAGTCGCTTCCTCTCTTTTTATATAGGGTTGAAGGCCATGGGTGAAATGATGAGTGTGTTTGAATATCAAACCCTAACTTGATTGGACTAATCGATGTCATTCTTACGTGACGACAAACATGCTTAGTGACTAAGGAAGTGGTAATTGAGAAATCCAATAGCAATCGGCGGGCTTTCTTTCCTTTCTTGGGGATTTTCTTTCCTTTTCAACACTTCGAATCCAATGACGAAGTTTTCTTGTAGCCAGCCTTATTCCACGGCTCGAGAACCATGTGGGATTTTGCTGCCTCCGCGGGGCGGTTGTTATAAGCGGCAACGAGTCCATTTGATGAGATGCACCGCGATGGTTCAAGCCTCGTATAATGACTGTGTCATGCAATGATGTGATATTTCATGTGATGATATATCATGTGGTGACATGTTAGATAATATGATGCCAAATCATGTAATGATGTATGATGTGATGACATAATGAGACAATTCCCTTTTTTTCTTTTTTCTCCCCCACTCCTCGACCATCGCTAAGCCTCTCCCCAGCCTCAAGCAAGGGTAACCCTCGCTCGCAATGCTAGTAACACTCAGATTTTCGTTCGTGATGGGGCAATGAGATGTAGAACAAATGATGTACGGCATATATATATATATATAGAGAGAGAGAGAGAGAGAGAGAGAGAGAGAGAGAGAGAGAGAGAGAGAGAGAGAGAGAGAGAGAGAGAGAGAGAGAGAGAGAGAGAGAGAGAGAGAGAGAGAAAATTACCAAAACAGTCATAAACCTATTATACTTTTTTTCCTATTTAGTCATAAACTTTTTATAATTGTGTCTATTTTGCCAAATTTGACCGACTGACGCTAATGTGATGCCAGTTGGTGCTGGACGATGGTGACTTGGCAGTTTGATAATAACATTTTGTTTTTTTTTTGTTTCTTCCTCTTCTTCTAGCTGGTCACTGGACCAGCCAAAGGTTACAACTAGCAAGGTTGACCTTGCTAGCCATGGTGGGGCCTCGCCATCATGGGTGAGCTCGCCCTCACCGTCACTAAGTCAAGCTCGCCATGGCTAGGCAAGACCTCACCATCACGGGCGAGCTCCCCCTCACCGTTGCCAAATCTAGGCGACAGTGAGGTCAACCTTGTTAGACGTAACCTTTGGCTGGTCTAAAGAAGAAGAAAGAAAAAAATAAAATTAATAAAAAATTTTGAAAAAAATAAAAATATTGTTAAGAAATTGCCACACCCACGTCAACTGCGGCCAACTAAATTATTCTGAATGGATTGAATTAGCACAATTACAAAAAGTTTAGGACTAAATTGGCCAAAAAAAAAAATTATGACTAAATTGGAAAAATTACAATATGTTTAAGACCATTTTGATAACTTTCCCAGAACTACTCTTAACAATGGCTTACAAGTATAGTTCCGTTCTCTCTGTCACTCGGTCATCGTTGCTCCTCAACGGCCATGTCGTTGGCTTCCGACACGGATCTCTCCCGCCAAGACCTAATCGTCGGATCACGAACAACTGCATCATCCCTTTTCTGCTCAACTTCTTCAATCAAGTGAAGTAGCGACACATCCATCCCCCGAACGATGAGGCCCAAGTTGAAGGCTGTCCTCACCTAGGTAGGCGTTGGCGATTAACGAGACCCGACATCTAGAGAGTTGCTGTCTGTGTCACTTCGTGGAAGAAGCTTTGATGATGGCTTAAAAGTCTAGTTCTATTTTCTCTCACTTTCAATTCCTCTCTGGCAGTCACTCCTTGTTGCTCTTCAACGGCCATGGCATTGGCTTCCAACACAAATCTCTTCTACCTAGATGTCCTCGACCAAGACTTGATCATCTAGATCATCAACTATAAGGACTCGAGGACTATCACGGTATAATATTGTCTACTCTGAGCCTTTGGCTTGACGATGGCTTAAAAGTCTAGTTTTGTTTTCTCTCACTTTCAATTCCTCTCTAGCACTCACTCCTCGTTGCTCTTCAACAGCCATGTCCTTGGCTTCCAACACAAATCTCTCCAGCCTAGATGTTCCCAACTTTAAAAGTCTACCATGAGCCTTTGGCTCTCGCGACTTTAAAATTGTACCATTGTGATCCCTCTTCCCAAACCGGATGCATTGCCATCCCAGATATGGGCCTCCCTCAAGGCTTCGTTCTTAGCATGGTGGAAGCTCGTGTAAAATGTGTTACATAGAATAGAGAATTCAAGTCTTATAAACTAGCCCACAACTCTCTCCCTAAGTGATGTGGGACATGAGACATTTATTTAGCTTCTTGGGTCGCCCGTCGGCACAGCCTCTCCCGACATCCTAGCTATGCTCTTGGGGTCACCACATCAACAACCACATCATCCCTATTCTACTCAACTTCTTCCATCAAGCGAAGCAATGACACATTCCACCCCTAAACAACAAGCTGGGAGGGTGAGGGTGTCCCTACCAAATCCAACGAGGGCAATCCTCGCCCTCGCCCGATCTAGCGATTATTGCCCTCGCCTAAGGCCAGCAAATCAACGAGACCCGCATGGTGGTCGTTGAAGGGAAAAAGAAAAAGAAAAAGGAAAAAGACAATAAAAGTATATATATATATATCCTTTTTTGGAGGTCAGAATAGTCACATGCTCTTCCGTCGGTGAAAGATATGGCGTTTTAATTTGTAACAACTTTTTTTTTTCATTGTGTTAAACTTTGACTTCAATTACTTATTGATTTTAAGTCCAGTTACTCGATTCTCGAGCCTCGTGACTTGAGTCCACCGAAAATACCCTTAGATGGGGAAAAATATTGAAATTTATGAAGTTATCTAGATCAGATGCTGATGATTAGAAAATGTGATATCTTAAAATCCCATAATCGAATTTTGATGATTCGAGTATCATCGGGAAACTCTTAAACATATGGTAGACGAAATTCGACCACGAACCAACCTTAGCCACACCTTTTAGCTAGTGGTGGTCGGGCACCATAGGCCCACGTAAGACAAGATTCCACGTTCATCATTTCTATTGACGTTAAAATCCACGTTGGGGACTTGATCGTTGGAACAAACTAAGTACAAATCATGATGTTTCTCGAAAGGCATAGAGATTGTTTTGCACGTGAAAAAGGGAAAAAAAAAAAAAGACAACGATTTCGACTTTAATATCACTGTTAAAAAAAAACAAGATCCAGTATATTTGGTGAAGAAAATTGAGATTCGAGGAGTCCAAGAACAAGAGAGAATCAATTACAAGAACATGCAAACTGCGAATGGCGCGACTCCTCAAAAGAGAGGAGAATGAATCAAAGCATACTTAGATTCCTCGTACCGCATTCCAACTAAACCAGTTCAACAAAACCTATAAGATAGCTTTATGCCAAGGCTAGCGAGGATCGGGAACTCGGAAAGTGTACGACATGCATCCATGACAAATTGCATTAATCAGGCTTCGGCCCGGACCCGTGCAAGAAAAGTTTTTAGCCCTGAGTTCTTGCAACGTCGATGTTGTAATCATTCGCCGTCTCAAAGAAGAGATGGTCGAGATCCACTAGGAAAATAGGTCATTGGGATCGGAGCAGGCTTGCCCGGCTTGCCCGGCTTGCTCTTCACGTTCTCCTTCGATTCTTCATCACCAACTGCGACCTCATGATGATCATCATCTTTGATTCTGCAACCGCTCTGCCCGCGATCTTTCCCAACGCACCCGACCCTCTTTGAACCGTTGTCGGAGAAGCAACCCAACAAGCTCGCGAAGAGACTCATGTTGATGTCTGGCCGATTCTCAAGGAGTAGTCAAAGAGCTCGCTGCAGATTGAAGTACCAAACGTTTTGCGAGTGCTTTTTCGGTGCAAATCGCTGGCTCTTCTCTCGTGTATATATATTGGCGTTGAAAGTGTGTGTTCCAAGGTAATGGATGCTGACTCAGCTTCTCCCCGAAATTCCCGGAAGTATCTAGGATTCTGCCGAAGTATATAGGAGTATACTTCGTTTAAAGATACCACGTTGTATGTTGGCTTTTTATGGACCTAGCCACGGTCTAGTTGTGAGGGTCGCTCTCGCCGACCTCTCTGGTGGGGTCACCTATTGAGTACATCAATCTGCACTTATCCATTTCATCTCATCCTCCACCGATGAACCGTGTAAATCTCAAGTGGCACTCACTATTCGACGGTTCAGAATGTCGTGAACTCATGTCCTTTGGTTGCTGATAAGAATTGTTCCTATCATTGGCGAGCGATCGCAAAAGTTAAAGCCAGATAATCGGTGCCATGCATTGCGATCTCGAAAATCAAACATGTTAAGATTCTCACGGTGGATGGAATCAAGGCACACATCTCACCGGTTTTCCCAAAAAAAAAAAAAATATATATATATATATATATATATATATATATATATATATATATTATCATGCTAGAATACTCATCGCACTAGTATATGTTACAATACACTTTTATGGCATTAGCCATTTGAGTATTTTGCTTCATTTTCTATATTAGCAATTGATATAAGGTATCCCAAATTAGGAAAAACTTATTCAAAAAATATTATTATTCTTACTCCCGATGAACACAGAAACTCCTCTTGAAGGATGAGGGGTGATCAGGTAAAGTTCTACACATATTTGCAGATTTTTCTCCCTTTTTTTTTGTTTTTCGAAAAAAAAAAGTCTTCTTTTTGTCTATTTACTTTAATACTCTTCCTAATCAAACCATGTATTTTTAAATTATTTAATCAGGTTCTTCTACTTTCACAAGCTTTCTACTTACGTTCCTCCAAAACCGAATTTGACCAAATTCAACTAACGTGATCATCACACGACACCAAAGTATGATGCGAATAAAATACAAGGTGTTCAATGGGATAAAATTTACTTTATGCAAACGCCACGTGAACATCCATATTGGAAAAAATTTATCCACATAATAGTATAACGTCGTTCCACCGCTACGTCGATAAAGACTTGAGACAAATTAAAATTATAAGTACTTAATTAAACAAAAGCGTGAAAGTATAGTGACGAAAAATGGAATTTTATTTTTTATTTTTTCTTTTTGGGTACTACATAGACCGCAAATTACGTGAAGCTAAGACAAGAGGTTGTCCCTTTTGTGGGGTCAAAGAAGGGAAACGAACGATTAATCAGATTTCTAAAGACAGACAATTTTTTTCACGTGGAACCGGTTTTCTTGGAGCCTACTTGTTCTTGTCTTCCTTCGTTTCGCAGGAACTTTCGGAGCACGTCACGCAATCGTGGTGCTTGGTAGATAGTAGTTGCTATTATATATATATATATATATATACAAACGTTAATACAAAATCAATGTTATTCAACTTCTCAATTGATAATTTCGAAAAAGAAAAATTCTTATAAAGTCTGCAGAAAATCGCAACGATTTGAAATGTTGGGATCCGATTGCGTTAACTACATATATGATGTCGACATTGGCAACTGACTGCATAGTTCAAGGTACATAATTAGCCAAAATCTGCTAGGCTACATGATCATTTTGGATGCGACAATGTTTATTTCCACTATAATAATGAATTAAGAATACATGACGATGAAATGGGCGTTGAAATTTCTACGAGAGATGGCTCGGAATTGAGGTCAAATTGGCATCAAATTGACACTAACAAAGACGAAGCCGGTCACTTTCCAAGGTGGTCAAGTTGGAATTCTCCGCACCTTCGAAGGACACTGTGAATCGCGTGAAGAAGACCACAGTTGTTCTTGCAGCCCACGTTCTTCTTCCTTCTCATGGACACTAAGAATTCTTCACTTGTTGATTGTTGACGTGGTCGACGCCAATATTCATGCGCCATTTCCAAGTCGCGTTATTTGGCAATTTGTGTTTTTGGATACTAAGGGGTGTATGACAAATCAGAATTTCTGTTCTAGAAACAATTTTTCTATTCCAGACTTGTTTCTGGAATAGAAATCCGTTTGATAAACTTATTCCGTTTTTCTATTTTTGGAATAGATTTCTATTCCAGATTTAGGTTTGGAATAGAAATCAGAAGTAGAAATTTTCTACTTCTCTATTTCTGGAACAGAAATGAGAAATAAAATTTTTTGTTATCGTTCGTCAACCGGTCATTCATCCGTTGCCGCCGACTACCGTCTGTCCGTCTTGTCGCCTCCCCCGCTGCCCCTTGCCGCCGCGTCCGTCACCGCTATCCGCCAATCCGCCGCCGTCCGAAAAGAAGAAATTTTGTGTCGTTATTAAACGAATTTGTATTTTTAAAGTAGAAATTTTGTGTCGTTATCAAACGATTATTTTTTTCTTAAAATTCTTCTAGAAATAGAAATAGAAAAATCTATTTATGTTCCGAAACTAATTCCGGAACAAAATAGTTGTCATGCGCGCCTAAAACTTCTTTGAGACTTTGTTTGTTTCGGGAAAAATATTTTTCAGGAAGAAACAATATTTTCGGTGTTTAACAGAAACTTGAAAATAAAATGGAAAATATTTTACTTCGTTTGAAAATCTAATTTAATTTTTTCAAATATAAATACACTATTCTAACACTAGTAACTTATGCTTGGACAGCCGAGAACTGGGTATGAGTGCTAGAGTTCCTTAGCCATGATAGACCCCGATCGGAGTGTTGGGAATCAAGGCACGAGCACTTAGGTCTCGTGCCCAGCCCTGATGGACCAATGTGCGAGCATCAAGGTCTTGGGCCCGGCTTTGATGGACCAAGGCACAACCATTGTGGACCCAATCCCATGTGTTGAGGATTCAAGGTCAAGTACCAAGATCTCATGCTCATCCTTTGTGGACCTTTGCCCGAAAGCCTTGGCTTCGAGCTTGGTCTCAATGGATTTGGGCAAGGGCATTGAAGGCGTGGGCATAAGTAGCGGGGTCCTAGGCTCTGCCTCAATAGACCTGAGTCTAAATGCCGGGGATCTGAGTTTGGGAACCAAGGTCCCTAGGCCAAGGCACTAGAGACCTAATCCTCGATGTCAGGGATCCAAGAAGGAGCATTGAAATTTTCGTGCCCATAGGTAGAGTTTTGAGGCAAATGCTTATACTTCGTTTTATATTGAAAATAATTTTCAATTTTTTAAAGAGAAAATTATTTCCTCAATTTAAGCATAGATTTTCCATTGATTAGGAAAAAAATTTCATTGACTCATTTTTCTAAACAAACCAAATATTGAAAAATGAGGAAAATATTTTCTCCACAAACAAACAAGCCTAAATATCGAAAGACTTTGAATCCACTAAGGAATTTCTCTTGTAAGCTAAGGAATTTCTCTAGTAAGCTCATGTTTCCATAGCTTGAGAACCCATGTCTTTTTGCTGCTTAAACAACGTAGTTGTCATACGTCACTGCGTGTGTTTATCGATGTACCTCGAACTATGCAGTCAGTCGCCAATGTCGATGTCGTATATGTAATTAATGCAATCGGATCCCAACATTTCAAATTGTTGCAATTTTCTGCAGACTTTATAAGAATTTTTCTTTATCGAGATTATCAATTGAGAAGTTGAATAACATTGATTTTGTATTAACGTTTGTATATTGTTTAAAAAAAAAAAAAAAAAAACCTATCTTGCTACACGAATAGCAACTACTATCTACCAAGTACCACGATTGCGTGACGTGCTCCGAAAGTTCCTGCGAAACGAAGGAAGACAAGAACAAGTAGGCTCCAAGAAAACCGGTTCCACGTGAAAAAAATTGTCTGTCTTTAGACATCTGATTAATCGTTCGTTTCCCTTCTTTGACCCCACAAAAGAGACAACCTCGTGTCTTAGCTTCACGTAATTTGCAGTCTATGTAGTACCCAAAAAGAAAAAAAGTAAAAATAAAATTCCTAGCCATCTCTTGTAGAAATTTCATTGCCCATTTCATCGTCATGTATTCTTAATTCATTATTAGTGTCAATTTGTAAATCAATCCGAATAAGCATAGCATTTCCCATGATGAAATTGGTTTGCAAACTCTTACTTGATGTTTGATTTAGTTCTTGAATTCTACATTTGATTAATTGGTGATTATAGCGCTTGATTTGAACCAATTTAGTCTCTCTAATTAATATGACAATCCAATTCACTTTGTGAAACTCGTGGGAGGAGAGAGAGAGAGAGAGAGTTGGAGTCGATGTTGCCATCACGCCACTTGCACCTTGCAAGGTCCACATACTCTTGCTCAATGGTGGCAACTGGCAAGTAGTGGCACCATCATCGAGTGCGGGGCTCATTGCCCTTGCTTGCTATTGATGAGAGCAAGTAGGCCCGGGTCGACACGAGTGTAGCATGTGACAACACCATATTGATTGTCTATCTTATGTCTTTATCTTCTATTCTTCTCCTACTATTGATAACATTGCTTCTTATTATTAGTTTTGTTATTATTATTTGTTGATTTGTTGACGTGGCACATCAGTAGATGTCGATTTCACGTAGTGAGTTGATAGTTATATCCAGTAAGAGGACTAGATTAATTCAAATTGAAGAGTGTGTAGATCAATTTGACTTAAATTGAAATTTAAGAATCGAATTGAACATTAAATAAAAATTTAGGGATTGTTTTTTGCTTGTCCCTTTCTTAGAAGGCACTTTTATACGCTCAAAGCTTTTTCTACAAGTAACTTAAACAAATCAAAAGTAAAATTTCGATATATTACAAATGATTGAAAGGTCTAGTGACTTTACCTGTTAATTTCGGTACATCTTTTTGGACAATAACCATAGGCCCATTGAAGAATATACAGCAACGACTTCCCTCTTAAATACTCGGCTAAATTAAAATGTATAGCATTTTTATTTCTTCATAAATAGTGTTATGTCAATTGGTGGCTAAGTAAGTATAACTTATTATGATAACTTATTATGATAATTGAGTGAATCCTCCGCGTCATTCAATAACATATCAATTTCGTAGATTATTCGAATGTAATTCTAGAATCCTCTTATTTAAATACTTAAATTTAGACCCAAAAATACTTAAATTATAGACCAACCGTATAAAAATCAATGTCACTGTAGGAACACTCCTCTTTACAACGGAGGAGGGACAAAGGTGTAAATTGGCGGGGAAAGGATATGAGGCGAATGCGGATTTTTTGCGGTTCCTTTTAGGACCTGTTTGGTAACCATCCAAACAGTGCCTGATTCTGATTTTTTGTTCCCAGAATCAGTTTGGGACGAGAATCGCGTTTGGTAAAATTTTTGTTCCCGGGACCAAATTTGTTCCCAGAATCAGATTGGGAAGAGAATCAAGAATAAATAAAAAAGTTGATTCTTGTTCCGGGAACCAAATTGAGAATCAAAACTCTTCTTCTTCTCTTTTCTTCTTCTTCATCGACCGCCACCCGCCGTCGTCCGTCCGTCGTCGTCGATCGCCGATTGCCGACAAGCGGTCCGACGAGCTCACCGGAGGCTCTCGTACGGCCGGAAAAAAAAAAAAAAAAAAAGAAGAAGAATAAGAGAAGAAGAATAAAAAGAAAAAAGAAGAATAGGAGAAAAAAGAAAAAAAAATTAAAAAGGAAAAAAATAAAAAAAACATAAAATAAAATAATAAATAATAAATAAAACAAAAGAAAACAAAAGAAAAAAGGAAAAAAAAAGGAAAAAATTATAAAAATTATAAAAATTATTTAAAAATTAAAATAAATTGATTTGGAACAGAATCAATGAACACGGTACCAAACACAATTCTATTCCAGAATCAGAAATTTTGTATAGTTACCAAACGCGTTCTTTTACTCAGAATCAGTTCCTGGGAATAGAATAAAAAGTAATCATTTCTGATCAAAATTTGTTCCTGGGAACAGAATCGTTACCAAACGCGCCCTTAGCAGCTGACACAGCATTTGCCGATCGCGAACAGCACAACGGCCATGGCTTCCGTCCGGAGCTTCCGCAAACTGACCGCCCTCGACGGTCGTCTTCTCCGTCCAGCAGCCGCCTCAAACTGGCCGCCGAACGTCGTGAAGCAGCTCGCCCCTCGGGCTCGCGGCGCTTCAAGGAGGCTCACGATCTTGATCTCTTCGCTGCCGCTGCCGCTCGCGCTCGCACTCACTTCACTGCTGCGGTTGTCGGAGGCTAGGGAGAGGCGCAATCGGAAGGCCATCCCTCTCGAGGAATACTCCACGACCCGTGAGTCTCTCGAGCCCTCCCTTTTTTTTTTCTTTTTTTTTCCTCTCGTTCCTCGATTTCCCGTCGCATCGAGAGCATGACTTTGGCCGTGCTCTGCTGTCGAGCGTGCCGAGAGATGTTGCCGATTCCCTTGCTTGTAGTTGGATGTGATTGTCGAAAGCGAACGTACGACCGAAACCGAATTCGATGTCAGATGGAGTGTTTGAAATACGTGCTTCATCTATCCTTGTGATTGAGCGAGCAAGTTGCTACGATGATGCAAGTGATGCGAGTATAATAGGCATTTGAGGAAGTAATTTGGGTCATGATGTCGTTAGGTATGTCTTGAACTAGGTCGCGCTGCGATAAATGGGAGCTGGAATGTTACTCTTCAGAGTCTCTGAATAGTAATTTGCGTGGATTTTGGTCCGATGGTGTAGTTATAGTCAAGTTGTTCCTGCAGTTTCATTCGTCGGCGGAAGATTGGAGAGGTGGTAGTGTCTTATTGTGTGTCTGTGATTTGCCATTCATGGATTGTATCGTTGACAATTTTGAAGCTGCCACTTGATATGATAATGTAGTTGAAGTGAATATGATTGGCATTAAAGATGTAATTCAGTCACATCGCGTCCTTAGGGACAATTAGAATGTGCACAGCTCAAAAAAGCTGGAGGTGGTAGTAATTACTAGTCCGAGTCTTGATTTGCAATTCGCACGGATTCTGTGGCTTTGTCATTTAATTCTGCTTATGCTTAGATCTTGAAGTTTACCTTGTGACTCTTCGTGCTACTTCTCTTTGTCATCATACCTGATGGAATGCAGTAGGAAAGGAATGCCTCCCTTTATTCATATCATTTCGTAGGGCCTAGCTTAGTTTTACTTTCCCCCCACTCCTCTTTCCAATGTACTACCTCTATAACCCATTTATTCAATTTAAAGTATCTCCTAACTGGACTTGTAAAAAGTTTTTTTTTTCTCCTCCCAATAGATGTCCAAACTCAAACTTAATTCCTATTCCCCATACAGAGCAGATAAGAATTGAAATCTAAGCTACCAGATCTGTGGGGAAAAAAGGTTCTCTTGTGTTTCACGAGAGGAAGTCACATTTTAGCATCCTATATGTTCTGTTTTAGTAAGCAATTCCAATACTTGCAACAGCTGATGGAGTGAAATACTATGATATCACTGAGGGAAAGGGTCCAGTAGCCACAAAAGGATCAACAGTCCAGGTTTGTTGATGTTGGTTTTCTATTTATATTTCCTTGAGCAATATATGAACTGGTAACATTCTGTGTTCAATCCTCTGTTGTAGGTGCATTTTGACTGTATTTATCGTGGTATTACGGCTGTATCAAGTCGAGAATCTAAGCTTTTAGCTGGAAATCGCATCATTGCTCAGGTCTTATACTTTGATTTTTCTTTTTTCATTTCATTTTGTTTTTTGTTACAGAGAAATTTCCCTCATTTTTGACTTGTGCCTTATCTGGACAAATGCTTTGCTAATGTGCAAGCTTACTTGACATTATTAGCCATATGAATTCAAGGTAGGATCTCCTCCAGGAAAGGAACGCAAGTGTGGATCTGTAGATAATCCAAATGGATTATTTTCAGCACAGGCAGCTCCCAAGCCGCCACCTGCTATGTACTCGATAACAGAAGGGATGAAAGTGGGTGGAAAGGTGATTTTCTCTTGGTTCCCAGCGGCAGTAAATATTCATCAATGTGGCTAGTTTGCCATTCGGTACCTGAATTGCATACCCTTTGACTAGTGCTGTTGTATTTTCCTTGTCATATCTTCTCTGTCTTATTGTTCTTGAACTTTTGTCCCTTTTCAGAGAACAGTGATCGTTCCTCCAGAGGCTGGCTACGGTCAGAAGGGAATGGCTGAGATACCGGTAGTCTTTGTATTCTTGATCATGACTAACAATCATTTTTGTTGTGACATGAGTACCTTTATTATGGCCATCAAATAAGCAGGTCATCAAATGATGTCATTGGGAATTAACAAACTTTGTGTTTAGGAGCTGAACATACCACCAAATGCCCGGTTCTTAGAGCTTGCTTGACTTTTATTGCGTCTTTTAAGATTTCAATTCCAATCCTAACTGAGGTTTTTAGTATATTTGCATGCTGGCTGGAGTTCAGCTGCATTTGGCATCTCTGAACGTGTCATTACATGTTATTGAAAGGTAAATATGATTTATTCCCGAGAGTAATTGCGTTTTCCTTTTCCAGCCAGGAGCCACCTTTGAACTGAATATCGAGCTTCTGCAAGTAGAACAGCCTGAAGGAAACCAGACTTAGAATTGGGTGAGCAGGACCATGAGGAGATGGAGTTGATATAATGCTGAAATTTTCTCTTTTTCTTCTAACAGAAGGCAGATGAGTCAGCTGAGGGATCCTTATGGGCAGAGCGATTAGTCAGATTGAAATTGTGACTCTCCAGTTTCTACATATGCTCTGTACCAAAAAATCCCCTGCACATTTTGTATATATCTACCAGGATTTTGGAATTCAACGAAACACCTTCTTCATCTTCTTCATCTTCTTATATTCCTGCTTCTAATGTTGCAGAATTCAGTGATATTGTCTGTACTGTATAAATGAGACTGTTGACCGCATGAGTAGAGACTAAATTTCCAAACTTCTCTCCCATCCTCTTTAAGGAAAACAAGATTGGCACTTGCTTGCAACAAGCTCTGGTTTATCTTATCACAAGAATAGGAACATTGGATGATAGTTAGGAACAGTGTTTTTGTGCTCTGCAATATTTACAGTTGTGAATTTGGCATACTTATTCCATCAACCTTGAACATTTGTTGAATGAAGAAGCAAAATTTAGAAGGATGAGGAGTATGCAAGTTGCAACAGAATTGCATATTATGTCAAAACAACGAGTAGTCCACCGTGTCATTTTTTTTTTCTTTTGAATTGCTGGCATTTTTCTTTAATAACGAAAAAATCCACCATAGATAAACTCCAACCCGTGAGATTCCTCAATAATCTTGTAGACAAGTCACACGAGAGCCATAATTTCTGTTTTCCTTTGGGAAATTGTGCACGGCATTTTACATATTAATCTTAGTACGAAGCACGAAACCTAAAATCAATATGGAAGGTGGTTTTACGATAACTTTTGTTTTCTAGGAGGTGCATCATATTGTGCTAAATGATTAAATCCTGTTTATTATTATTTGATAGTCTTAGTTTTTGTGGTTTTATGGCATAATAAGGGCCGTTTTCAGCAATTAATTTTGTCAGTTTGATATTCCAATTGCCAAAATCCCACACCAGGAATTTTCTTAGAATATACACACATTCGTTCATTACCCGTTGAATACATTACACATGCAATGGACTAATGGAGTATTTCATAAAACAAAGAAAACATGCAACGGAGATACTATTTGTCACTTTATCTTTAGGGAACATTTACATTTTCGTTGAAATGTACTTTCCCTTGGTTCATTTCTAGCAAAACTAAAAGCATCGTTTCATTTTATATTTGATTCACGTATATTTTGATAATTCGATGGATTTGGTCTACACGATTCCAGTTTATTCAATAATTAACTATCAGCAATTGTTCACTTTTATAAAAAAAATTCACTATCACAAGTCAGAACACGAGGCTGAAATTGTTTGAAAATGAATGGGAAGAAAATGGATAATTACAACCTAAAATTATATTGTTTCAGGCACTTAAGTACTAAGACTTTATATTATTTATTTAAATTCTAAAACTTGCCATTTTGATGAATTTTAAGTCCTTCCTTCAGTTGATGAAAGGACCAATTGAACCAAAAGTTACAAGTTCTAGGATTCAAATGCAAGGAATGAAAGTATTAGAACTTAAGTACATGAAATTGACAAGTTTGAGGATTTACCCTAATAGTCAGCTTGAAAGAAAATATGAGCTTAAATCAGCATGAAAATGAAAAGATTTCATATTAATTCCATTTCTCACATAATTTAATTATTTTTATGCTAATGAAATATTCTGAAATACCGAAGAGGCAACCAGACAAACAGGCAAACAACTCACACAATCATGGATAATAACATCATACCCCCTTAGGTTTTTGGTTGTGGCAATTTGCCCCTAATAACTCAATTTTTCCATGTCATCCAAGCATTTTGAAATCCGGTGCAATGTTGACCAAACACTCTACATGGTATCTCTCATTTTAGATTTGATGAAATGGGATGAACTGAGATGAGATAGACGGAAAAAAGAGTGGATAGTGATTGCTTTGGTAATGCCTATTACCTTGGGATTGGTCGGTGCTCGTAGTGACAATGGTCAATGATTCAGGTGCTCTTGCTTGGAATACCATTGCGTAAAAAAGAGTCAAATCGAGCGAGAGACGATCAATCCTTTATGGGGTGACAAAACCTAAGAAAGGGCAAATGCCCAAGTATCCTAGTTGTAAATCAATTCCCCCTCCCCCCTCTCCTCATTATCTTTTTTTAGTTTTCTTTCATTTTGTTAGTCATAAGTTATGTCTTTTGATATTAAAAAAACTATAAAGAGAAGTGTTCCAACGAATTTCCAAAGATCAGGGGGCATCTTGCAAAAGTTTTAAAACATCAGGGGGGTAATTTGTAAATGTGCAATGCAATTCTCCTGAATTTTGGACATTTTTGCTCTTCACAACAGGAACCACCTGATCAAAGTCTTCGATTTTTCTGTTGTGTCAGCTACGGATAGTGGGATTGGGAACTTTCTTATGTGGAAAAAAGCACTGATATCTGAAAATGGAAAGTTGAAGGATTTATCTAGCTCTAAAAGGGGAAAAACCCTACTAAACTTTACTGCTTTAAGGCCATATCATAGCAGATGAATGTTCGGCTTTAGAACAATAAACTTGGAAGGATTTTTCACCTACATGGTTTCTGACGTGGAGGTTCTTTTAATCCAGAAGGGCAACAACAGAGCTTGTCCTAAGGGTGTTTTGCTCCTCCAATCTCTGCTAGGTCCAAAAAAAGATCTAGGGTTTTTAAATTGTCAAGTTCTCTGAAGACGGAAAAAAAAAAAAAAATCTAATCTTGTCTTTGCTGGTTCTGTTCCTTCTCACATAACAAGCAGAGTCAGTTGAACTTAAAAGGCATAGGTGGCTTGCTAATGCATTTTCCCTGCCGACAGAGTAAGCTGTACCTGAAATTGATCTAATCTAGTGGAAATCTATAGATGGAGATATCAGAATGGTATTCACTCTTGAGTTCATTTTTTGAATTTTCTCTCGGGTACTTGCAGAGAGACGAATTAATGATCTCACGGCAGAGGCTTGGTTTGGAAGAGTACACCACTCGCAGAAAGGCTTGTTTCTAACCTTATTGAACTGCATAGAATTGGTTAATGACATCTGGTCATACCAAAGTTGACCTGAAGTCTCCTCTCAATTGGCTAATTCATTAGATAAGTGCATGGTATGTTGCAGCGTGGCAGCAAATCTGGATTGGCGTCATGACTATTTTCACGCTGCTGTTACTTTCAGCTTGCTTGAATTTTCATTGCTGTCTAATGATAGGTTGCAAGAATGAGCATGCAATCAGGGGTTCCATTGGAGCATACGTGCATGATCTTACTTGAAACTGTTCGTCGAGAAAATAACATCAGATAATATACAAGATGTACGACTAAGCACCATGTGACCTAGTAGTTTCTACCGTATGGACAAGATGAACTACAACAGGTGATATAATAATTTCTCAAGTTTTCTCTTCTCTGATAGATACAAAATCAGTGTTGTTCATGAGTGCAGACATACTTAGAAAATGCACAACCAGAGAGAAACAATCGTTTTCGTAAGAAGATAATGAATGACTACTATTCCCCATCTGTATCATTGCACCAGCATAAGTCCCTTGATGCAGAGTCTTAAGCATTGCCGTGAAATTTCCAAGTCAATCTAAGTCATAAAGTTCTTTTGTTGGGATTCATACTGTTCACAAGCTTCCTAAATGAGCAATGATCCTCTGTTTTGGGACAAAGATAGGATACTCCGGAATAAGAAACTGCTATTTTGGATTCAGCTTTGTCATGTAGAATATTTCAAAGCTTAATTTCCGTGTCAGAGGCAGTTCGACAATGGTGTAGTAGAGTTAGTGTTACTTCTGGTGATGTGATTCTGTGTGTCTGATGTCACAATTAAGAGTTCCTATAGGTGTAAACATTACGCAATTTTCACTTCCATTCTCCTAAGGATGTGAGACCACTTTTCTACTGTTGGAGAACTGTAATTCCAAGCAACTGTCACTGGTCCAGAAGAAAATACTTGCAATCATGTTTATCTTATGCAGTTTCATTCTCGTCTGCATCCAAGTGTCATGAAATGAGGTCGGCTTTATTTACAACAAAATTGAGCGGTAAAATGCATCTCGACCATTATTGACAGAGAAATACTTGGAGGATAAACCCAAAGACAAAATCAGTAGAGGAAGAGAAGAACAGGGAAGGGATTAGAGATGAAAGCAAATGGGTCAAGACAGCATCCAGCTGTGAGTAGCTGCATTATAAGGAGGAATAACTTGACAAACATTCTAATCATGGTATTACAGCCACTCCTAGCTTAATTGCTCATTGCGGTGCCGCCACTTCCAGTGCGCTGCATGTTTTCTTAATCAAAAGCCGTGTATTGATCGGCAGCCACTTCCCTAGTCAAACAGAAGTGCAAACCATGTTACATTCAGAGACCACATAGGTCAAATAATGTTTACTAAAAATGAAAGGAGATCTCCTGGTTCCTGAATTAAACCTAGCCACATATGCACGATGAATAACGGAGTCCTAAATGAATAGGTCACCAACTAATCTTTCAGTCCTTGGTTTGAGACATAGTTTCAGAGATGTAGAACTGCCTGCATCTGCTGCCGCACTAAAATCACAAGGTGAGAGGACCCTTATAGTTTCATTCTAAAAAATGTCCAAGGACAAACTTGTTTCTATATACTGATTGTTCACAGGTCTTTACGTATTATTTTAGTTCCTAGGAGACATGAGTCTATACCATCCTGAAGCGATTCTCATTTTCAGATCTTAGTTGGAGCATCCAAGAACGGCCAGGAGAATTGATAAGGGATTGATCTACTCCAGCAATTGAGAGGATAAAGAATTCATTAACGGTCTAGAGATAAAGAAACATGCAGTCAAATGTGAAATCCTTTAACATCGAAGATAAAGAAACAAGCTTTCCTACTTCAAAAAAGTCTCCAACATGTGCACATCAGATTGACTCTTCATTGAAGACAAAGAAACAAAAGGTGAAATCTTTTATGAGGAGGCCAGTACTTATTATGTTCAATAATTCAAATGTGAAATATTTTAATATCGAAGATAAAGAAACATGCGTTCCTACTTCTTTAACATGTTCACATCAGATTGACTCTCGTGCGTTTATGGCCACACAAAGTCTTTTCCAGAGTCAGAGTCAATGGTAGAAGATCGGATCAGGCGGCTTCGCTGCTCCATGACCACTGATTGAAGATCATTTACTTCAACGATGTCTTTACTTTTATGAAGATGGGATTCGCTGGCCTCTTGCTTCATCTTGACTTGCTTTCTTAGCTACCCGCTTCCTTTGCCTTTGAGTCATGAAACCCGTGAGCCTTAATTTTGCAGGGTTTCGATCATGCCACTTGCTTCTTGGGATTGCTCTTGTGCTGTGCTTTAACCAAGTTACCTGCACCACCAATGAAACAGACAGACTCGCGCTGCTCACCTTTAAGACTGGCATATCCGAAGATCCTTTCGGAGTGCTCAGCTCATGGAACAATAGTATTGGGTTTTGCCAGTGGTATGGAGTTATGTGCGGCAGGAGGCATCGGAGGGTCATGGTCCTAGACTTGCGATCACAAGGACTGTTCGGATCAATCTCTCCTCATATCAGAAACCTAAGCTTCTTAAGGGAAATGTTGCTGCAAAACAACAGTTTCAATCAAGAAATCCCTCCACAGATCGGCCAATTGCACCGCCTGCGTATTCTAAGATTGACCAACAACTCGTTGATTGGCGAAATTCCCAAAAACATATCGGATTGCTCGGATCTGGTCATGCTTTTGCTTAAGAACAATGAACTAATTGGAGAAATTCCTAGAGAGCTTGGGTCACTGCTGAAGCTGCGGGAGTTCTCTTTGTATGGTAATAATCTTATCGGGAGTATGCCTTCCTCCATTGGGAACTTATCTTCACTGGAGGTGCTTTCTTTAGGCAAGAACAACTTGAGCGGGAGCATTCCCCAAGTTTTAGGCCACCTGAAAAACTTGCAAATAATTGGCTTTGGAGGAAATGGAGTGTCGGTTACGATTCCGTCTTCTTTACTCAATCTCTCTTCCCTAACTATGTTTGTTGCTGGAAACAACCAGATACAGGGGACACTTCCTACAAGCATAGGTCTCAAACTCCCAGATCTTGTATTTTTTAGTGTTAAGGGGAACCAACTTGAGGGAGCGATTTCTCCATCGATATCAAATTGTACAAAGCTAGACGTGCTTGAACTTGGAGGTAATAGATTTTTTGGAAAAGTACATTCTTTAGAAAATTTGTATAATCTTGGTATTCTTTATATCGCGGCTAATCAGCTTAGCAATGGAGAACCTGAAGACTTGAACTTCCTTTGCTCATTAACCAACAGCAGCAAATTAAGGATCGTGGAAATCGGCATGAACAAGTTTGGTGGAGTGTTGCCTACATGCGTAGGTAATTTATCCATCACTCTCACGTATTTTGATGTACGCATAAATCAAATATTTGGAAAGATTCCGGAGGAAATTGGGAATATTATCAACTTGGAAGTGTTGATTATGAATCTCAATAAGCTTTCAGGTGTTATCCCCTCAAATTTGGGAAATCTACCAAGTCTATCAATAATGTACTTAAGTGATAACAACCTAGGAGGGACTATTCCATCTTCTTTAGGAAATCTAAGCAAGTTGATTGACCTATTCCTTGATGGGAACAACTTTCATGGGCAAATTCCTTCACCTCTATCAAATTGCCTGTCTCTTAATTGGCTCGATCTGTCTAATAACAATCTCAATGGTGCCATACCCCCGCAACTTATGGGTCTCCCATCATTAACAATCCTTTTGAACTTATCTCGAAACCATTTGATTGGGGTTCTACCCCCAGAAGTTGGCAACTTGAGAACTTTGACTGCGTTGGATATCTCGAACAATTTATTGGTAGGTGAAATCCCAAGTAGTTTAGGTGGTTGCACTTCATTGACATCACTGAGGATGGGAGGCAACTTCTTCCATGGGTCGATTCCTCAATCAATGAGATCGTTAGGAGGCATCGATGAACTAGATCTTTCATGCAACAATTTGTCTGGTCAAATTCCAGAATTCTTAACAGTATTTCGTTCCTTGAAACTTCTGAATTTATCCTACAATAAGTTTGAAGGCGTGCTACCACGTGAAGGAGTCTTTAGGAATGCTACCGGTACTTCTATTATTGGGAACAATAAGCTTTGCGGTGGGCTACCAGAATTTCACCTCCCCAATTGCATCTCCCAAAGCTCCAAGAGCAGAAAGATCAATTTAGTGATATTGTCCACTTATGTTATTCTCGGAGTTCTTGGAATAGCTCTTATTCTAGCTTCCATACATCTTTGTTGGTCGAAGAAGACGGTGATGGAACCAGTTTCAAGTTCAAGGGATGATTCACGTCTAAATGTATCTTATGGAACACTCCTAAAAGCAACCGATGGTTTTTCTTCAACAAATTTGATTGGTGCTGGAAGCTTTGGTTCAGTTTACAAGGGTGTACTTGAGGTCACTGGAACTACCGTTGCCGTGAAGGTGCTTCATCTAGTCCTTCACGGTGCTCTAAAGAGCTTCAATGTCGAGTGTGAGGCATTAAAGAACATCAGACATCGAAATCTTTTGAAGATATTGACAGTTTGCTCTGGCAGTGATTATCAAGGAAATGATTTTAAGGCATTAATCTATGAATTCATGGACAATGGTAGCTTGGAACAGTGGCTCCACCCAAGTGCGACATCATCTCATCACAATGGACTTCCAAGAAAGTTGAATTTCATTCAAAGGATAAATATTGCCATTGGTATTGCTTCTGCACTGGATTATCTTCATCACCAGTGCCACATGCCCATCGTTCATTGTGATCTAAAGCCAAGCAATATCCTCTTAGATTCTGAGATGGTCGCACATGTTGGTGACTTTGGATTGGTGAAGTTCTTTATTGGATCATCTTTTGATACTGCAACTAATCAGATGAGTTCTGTGTGTTTTAGAGGGACAATCGGTTATGCTCCACCAGGTACTCTCTCTCTCTCTCTCTCTCTCTCTCTCTCTCTCTCATTGATGGTCTTTTTGAAGTTTGGTAGCGAATAATAATTTGTATAGCCTTACCTTACGCAGATAAGATTCCGATTGATGATATGCACTCCAAATTTGACCTGCACTTTGATATCCATGTGTGGTAGAATATGCAATGGGATGCGAGGTTTCAAGAGAAGGTGACATCTATAGTTACGGCATTCTTTTACTAGAAATGTTCACAGGATTAAGTCCCACCGATGACACCTTTAGAGACAATTTGACTCTTCATGGTTTTGTTGCAAAAGCTTTGCCTGAACGAGTGCTCAAAATCACGGATAGCCCTCTACTTCAAGAAAGAGAGAGCCATCTAAGTCCCTATAATTCTCAGCATGACATATTTCAAGAGCATTTGGTTATGATCTATAATATTGGAGTTGCTTGTTCAAACGAAGTGCCTAGAAGACGAATGAGCATTAGCGGAGTTATAAATCAACTGCATCGAATTAGGGAGAAACTCTTTGCTTCGGGTTTACACGGACAGGTAAATTCTATAACCGAAGAGAGAATCAATCATCCTTTTCTCCTTTAGACCATAGTCGATGATTATTCATCATCTGCATCCATACATATCTAACCTTACACAAGGCCTTGGGTGCCTACACATTTTTCAGTATTTTTGATTTACTCAAAGCTCTTATTTGGTGCCATGTTATGTAAAAGTGAATCAAAATAAATTTTCATGACCTTTTTTTTTTCCATTTGTATGATGCTCATTAAGACGTATTGCAATCGATTAGCTTTTGGAAATCTTATTTAAGGGAAAGCTTGGTTTCTGCAGATCGACTAGGAATGGGTTGCCAAGAATTGAACTTATGTTCCTAAAGCTATGTTCAGTCAAGAAAAAGCAATACTATTGCTCTGGTTGATGAATAAGGATGTATAGCTTTTGGTTTCAGCATACTAGCATGATGTGCACGGCACGAATTATCTGGGATTGTTTTGTAGAATGATGTTACATGACTATTGGGTTTTTCTTAGTGTGTAAGTGTAAACTCTCCCGCACTACTGCTATCATTAAATTTTATTCTCGCGTTTTAGAAAAGTTACTTGATCACCTTTTTTTCTCGAAAGCACCTAATGACATATGCATATGACTTACTATAGGTATATGGAGCAGTCATATATCATTATATGGGATTCATTAATTGCGCGGATAACCAGCTTTCAAAGGTAGAAATTACCTATTAATCAAGAAATTAGTAACCGTTGATATGCTCAAACTTGCTTCTCTAAATAGAAAGGGACCATAAAGGTGGAGTTATTAAAAATTTATAATTTGAAAGTAAAGATACTTTTTATCATGACAAATTAGTGATCACTGAAATGCAAACACCTACTTTCCATGGTGAAAACTTACTAGCCGGGTTATAAGACTCACTCAGTATAATCGCATACCCGAATTTTGTATGAAAGTTATTAATGGTGTGGAGAAAATTATTAACTTTTAATAGGGTAATAATAATTTTCTTCTTAAAAAATGTTACTATTCACATTAACAAATAACTAGCTATTAGGGGTGATTGGTTCTCGAGTCTCAAAATTGGGATCTACTGGTCCGGTCTAATGGAACTAGTCACTATTTCTTTTTCATAGTTTCGGATATCTTATTATCCAAAATATGACAATGAACAAATTCAAAGCTCGAGACAAATCCTATACTTCCATTAGGATATCTTATTGTCAAATTACAGGCTCTTATTTTCTCGAAAACAAAACTAAACTCACTAATTCTTTTGAAGAAATAGAAAAATAAGTACATGTTATCGGTCCAATCTGGTTTCTCTTGGAATCAGGAATCAAACTACTTGGACACTAATTTCACTTTTAAGGAACAAGAACTAGATTGATACTCTCAGGAATCGGACCTAACCGACCGTCAGTCTAGACCAGGTGGTTTCTAGTTCAGGTGGTCGGTTTTGCACATCCTACTAAGTACTTTATTGTAACTTGATTTCAAAGTGTTGTGGGGTGGATATTGCAAAAAATCGAGATACCACGGGGGCAAATCGCGACAGTCTCAAAAACCTAGGGGGGCATGATGCAATCTTTCCCCCAAAAGACCCGCAAAGTCTTGACACTCTGTGGGAGTCTGCTGCACTTACACAAATTCCCACGCCAAATGGAGAGACGATCGAGCACTCGCGCACGAAGATGGGGTTTCGGTTCGACCTGCTGGTCCTCGCGGTGGCCCTGCTCTCGACTCCGGCGCTCTCCGATCTGGTGTTGACCAGGGTCGATCGGGGCATGAGTCTCTCTCTATCTCTCTTCTTCTCCGTTCTCCCTGCGAGCTCGCGGCTGTTAACTCTTCGATCGGGCTCGTATTGAGCGGGTTTTAGAGGGGTTTCTGGTTTTGAGGTCTCTAAGATGTGATTGCTTTTGCCGTGAAGTTTGAACTGGTTCCGATGCCATCGGCGAAGGCAGTTCTCAAATCTATTGTAAATAATTATTCGGGCTGTCAGTTTCGATGATTTCACTAAAAACATCATGCATAATGAGATATCTTGATTTTTTTGTATAAACATTTTATGGATGATACTAACTTTTGTCAATCCAAAATAATGAGATATCATCCGCATTTCTTAAAAAAAAAAAAGTTATCGTTTTATGTAATATTTTGATTTAATTAAATTTTATCTTTTAAAATTTCATGTAGGATGATAAAACTATGTTGTGAAAATCTTCAAAAGGTTCTTTTTTTTTTTCTTCATCCAATCATCCCATTATATATGTATATGTATATAAAAGAAATATGATAAAAATTCGTAAAAGGTGATATGCACAATAAAAATATAAATTTATAAATTATTTTTTTATAGATTTTACTTGATAATTTATCCATTAATTACAATGTAGAAAATAACTAAATTTCTTAGAAATCTCTCTTTTCGACAAAACTAATTTTTACAGAAACAAAATCTAACAATGAAAAAAACATAATGTCTTAAATATACATGGAGTAACAAACAAAACCTCAATATGTGAAAGTTTTAATTATGGTAATTGGGTCCTACATATAAATAGAAAAACAAAAAAAGAGAGGAAAATAAGTAAATTTGAGATCACCGCATTAAAGTGCAATTTAATAATTGAGGACAATTCTATCTTTATGAAGAAAACAGGATGGATTTAGTTGATAGTGGAAATAGCGACATCCTAAGAAAAAAAAGGAAGTGAAAGTTAAAATCATCTCACGTAGGGATGAGCATGGTTTTAAAGTAAGTAAATTTGAGAACTATGTAATCCTAAAATAGAAATTAACAAATATTTACAATATTAGTGAGGTTGGTAGGTAGAGGCTTGAGCGAAGAAGAGAAATTCTTTCATCTCAGACTAACTCGTGATAGTAGGTTCTAGGTTCCAGACTTGGAACTGATTTGCTGGTAAAAGTCTTGACACTCTATGGGAGTCTGCTGCACTTACACAATTTCCCACGCCGGTTTGAGAGGCGTTCTTGCACTCGCGCACGTTCGACCTGCTGGTCCTCGCGGTGGCCCTGCTCTCGACTCCGGCGCTCTCCGATCTGGTGTTGACCAGGGTCGATCGGCGTGTGAGTCTCTCTCTATCTCTCTTCTTCTCCGTTCTCCCTGCGAGCTCGCGGCTGTTAACTCTTCGATCGGGCTCGTATCAAGCAGGTTTTAGAGGGGTTTCTAGTTTTGAGGTCTTTAAGATGTGATTGCTTTTGCCGTGAAGTTTGAACTGGTTCCGATGCCATCGGCGTCGTCGATGTGCGATTCGCGAATCGAGTATCGAGAGATGCGCCGTGAGGCCTTTGTTGTTTGAATCAGATGCGAGGAGGCGGGCTCTGAGGATGTGTAGGTTTTGTAGGTTTGTTTGCATTTTAGAGCATTTGAACTCGTTTCAGATGATTGGGCTGTCTGATAGTGGTTCTTTACTGGAGTGGTCGGTTTTAACGATCCTCCTGTCGTGAGGATGATGAGAGTAGATTGTGATAAGTGAATGGGCTCCTCGAAATTTAAAGGATTTTTTTGCTGGTCGAAAGGTCCGATGGATTTTGTCTAGTTTAGATATGATGAGAAAAGGATTAACTCAATTAAGGGTAGAGGGTTTCCATATCTAAATCTGCAAGACTATCACGTGGAATAATGGAGCTGAAAAAGCATTCAGTTGAACCATGATACTTATGATATTCATTGACAATTACATGAACCGCTTGACTAAAATTATCAGAAAAGAATTTTGGGAAGAATACTGAAATTCTAATGTTCAATAATTCAAACAAAATCTAACCAAAATGAAGGTGAATTCCTACACCATAGGTAGTCTTGTCAAGAGGTAGTACAACTGATTCACAGGCATTTGCGTTCTCTTCATCTCGCGGCTCGCCAAAAAACATCCGTCCCATTCAGCTTTTTTCTAGGATCAAGCACGACTCGAAGCTAGCGATCGGCACTAAACATCGAACGGAAAGGACGAAATCGAAGGGAGATCGTTACTCGACGAGAGCTGCGCCCGGGGATTTCTCACTGAGGCCAGAGGACTCGAGACTGCGCTCATCGTCATGGCGTGCGGCCGGCTGCGGAGGCAAGGCCGGCAATCGGCAAAAGCGAAGCGCGAGGTCGGCGAGGAATAGGTTCGATTCGAGAGAGAGATGAGAATTAGAAGGAGGGAGGAGATTTAAAAAGGGACGATCCATCGTGGTGCTCGATGGTATCGATGCAGCTCGCTCGCTTGGGAGCGACACAGTCGAAGAGACGAAGAGCGGTGGCGATCCCCTGCTTCGCGGCTTAGATGATTAGCGTTGAGACAAGGGCTTTTATGGCCGTTGATTCGATCCTTAAGCAACACCCCACGCAGATGGAGCCCGGGCGTCCGGCTGTCGATAGCGGCCGATGGTTTTCAGCCGTTGCATTGTGGCTTGGCCGAGCGTTTTGAGAAGAAATTGAGGGTGAATAGAGGGAACAGAGAAGAAAGATGAATTGGAACCTTAAAGATTGACATTGACAATTTTAGAAAAGTGGGACAATGCGAAAATGAGCATTGCTATAACATGAATGGTTCGCGAAATTTGTATATAATATGTGCTATAAATTGTGGGCAATCAATTAAATAAGTGGACCATATTCAACTGTCAATTACAGTCCGACTAATTCTACGAAATTTGTATACTAAAAGATACTGCAAAATGCAAATGGTCGATTAAATAAGTGAATTGTATTCAATCATCAATAATAATTCATTGAATCGTTTTGTGTATGAAATTTGTAAATCAATCCGAGTAAGCATAGCATTTCCCATGATGAAATTGGTTTGCAAACTCTTACTTGATGTTTGATTTAGTTCTTGAATTCTACATTTGATTAATTGGTGATTATAGCGCTTGATTTGAACCAATTTAGTCTCTCTAATTAATATGACAATCCAATTCACTTTGTGAAACTCGTGGGAGGAGAGAGAGAGAGAGAGTTGGAGTCGATGTTGCCATGACGCCACTTGCACCTTGCAAGGTCCACATAATTAATTTTTTACTTTTATTATCTTTTTCTTTTTTCTTTTTCCTCTACTGACCACTGCGCAGCTCTTGTCGATTTGCTGGCCTTAGGCAAAGGCAATAATAGATAGATCAGACAAGGGCGAGGGTTGCCCTTGCTGGATTTAGTGAGGGATGCCCTCACCCTCCTAGCCTATCGTTTGGGGGTGGAATGTGTCATTGCTTCGCTTGATGGAAGAAGTTGAGTAGAATAGGGATGATGTGGTTGTTGATGTGGCAACCCTGAGAGCATAGCCAGGATGGTGGGGGATGCTGCGTCGACCGGTGACCCAAGAAGCTAAACAAATGTCTCCTGTCCCACATCACTAGGAGAGGGGGGAGTCGTGGGCTAGTTTATAAGACTTGGGTTCACTATTTTGTGTAACACGTTTTACACAAGCTTTCACCATGCTAAGAACAAAGTCTTGAGGGAAGCCTATATCTGGGATGGTAGTGCCTCCATGCTAGTGCGAGAGGCCCAAAGAGGGCAATATTGGGTTGGGATGAGGGATGATAGTGCAGTTGTGCCATAAAGTATGTTTTAGAATTGTGAGAGCTGAAGGCTCAAAGCAGACAATATTATACAGTGGTAGTATTTTAAAGTCGTGAGCACCAAAGGCTCAAAGTAGACAATATTATATAATGATAGCCCCTGAGTCCTTACAGTTGATGATCTGGACGGTTAAGTCTTGGTCAGGGACATCTAGGCGGAGAGATTTGTGTTGGAAGCCAATGACATGGCCATTGAAGAGCAATGAGGAGTAAGTGTCAGAGAGGAATTGAAAGTGAGAGAAAGCAGAACTAGACTTTTAAGCCATCGTCAAGCTTCTTCCACGGAGTGACATAGATAGCAACTCTCTCTCTCTCTCTCTCTCTCTCTCTCTCTCTCTCTCTCTCATTGCCCCCATCAAAACGGAAATCCGAGTGTTGTCGGCATTGCGGGCGAGGGTGAATCTTGCCAGATTTGGCGAAGGCAACCGTCACCCTCACCTGAGGTAAGTGACCTCCACTAATCATCGATAGGACCTGACGATGGCTGGGGAGGGAAAAAGAAAAAGGAAAAGAAAAGAAAAGAAAAGAAATAAATATATATATAACTAGAATAGTTTGGACTAAAATATTCCTTCTTTGATGGCCAGAATAGTCACTTAAACGAAGGAATTGATATTACAAACCAGGGCACATATGTGATGGATACCAATTGCAAGGTTTCTAACGGCCTAAAAATTACATAATTCCAAATCCGGATGAAGATATTATGTACATTTGCAACCTCGCCAATCTCAACTTGTCATGGTAGCATTGCAACCAAGGTGATGAGCCGTGGTTACCAGGCTCCCAAGCCTCAAAATCTACCGACCTAAACCGTGAGCCTTGGCTAGCTTCCAAATCTTAGGATTCTCTCTCATGCATCCTACGAGACAATGTACACTCACAAATGATTTACATTCTCTCTCACTATGTCATCATGCGACACTCGAGCCATCGCGGGGCACGTAGTCGCAACAACAACCACCTCACGGAGGCAGCAAAAACCCACATGGTTCTCGAGCCGTGGGATAAGGTAGGCTGCAAGAAAAATTCGTCATTGGATTCGAAGTGTTGGGAAGGAAAAAAAAAAATCCCCAAGAAAGGAAAGAAAGCCCACCGATTGCCGTAGGATTTTTTCCACGACCACTTCCTTAGTTACTAAGCATGTTCGTCATCATGTGAACTTGATACGAGTAGTCTCATCCGCTCTCTCAAAAGAATGACCCCAACGCATGTTCCTTATTTACTACTAATCACGCAGTGTCCTAGAAATTTCTAGAAAATTCAGTAGGAAGCTGATTAAGTTAGGGTTTGATACTCAACACACCAAATGGACCGCCTTCAACCCTATATATAGAAAGGAGTAGCGACTCTGATCTGCATCACATCAAATCTTTAGAAAATTTCACTATCTTTCTACTCCACAAATCGACAAGACCTGCGCAGTGGTCAGTAGAGGAAAAAGAAAAAAGAAAAAGATAATAAAAGTAAAAAATTTTAAAAAAAAATGCCCTTTTTTTGGCGGCCGGAATAGTCACCTGCTCTT
This sequence comes from Eucalyptus guilfoylei, assembly GCA_016097605.1. Taxonomy (NCBI): domain Eukaryota; kingdom Viridiplantae; phylum Streptophyta; class Magnoliopsida; order Myrtales; family Myrtaceae; genus Eucalyptus; species Eucalyptus guilfoylei. The sequence goes on along the minus strand of CM027864.1, from coordinate 43,616,282 downwards.
CCGTCGGTCAAAGATTTGGCATTTTAATTTGTAACAACTTTTTTTTTAATTGTGTTAAACTTTGACTTCAATTACTTATTGATTTTAAGTCCAGTTACTCGATTCTCGAGCCTCGTGACTTGAGTCCACCGAAAATACCCTTAGATGGGGAAAAATATTGAAATTTATGAAGTTATCTAGATCTGATTATTAGAAAATGTGATATCTTGAAATTCCATAATCGAATTTTGATGATTCGAGTATCATCGGGAAACTCTTTAACATATGGTAGACGAAATTCGACCACGAATCAACCTTAGCCACACCTTTTAGCTAGCGGTGGTCGGGCACCATAGGTCCACGTAAGACAAGATTCCACGTTCATCATTTCTAGTGACGTTAAAATCCACGTTGGGGAATTGATCGTTGGAATAACCTAAGTACAAATCATGATGTTTCTCGAAAGGCATAGAGATTGTTTTGCACGTGAAAAAAAAAAAAAAAAAAAAAAAAAGACAACGATTTCGACTTTAATATCACTGTTAAATAAAACAAGATACCAGTATATTTGGTGAAGAAAATTGAGATTCAAAGGAGTCCAAGAACAAGAGAGAATCAATTACAAGAACATGCAAACTACGAATGGCACGACTCCTCAGAAGAGAGGAGAATGAATCAAAGCATGCTTAGATTCCTCGTACCGCATTCCAACTAAACCAGTTCAACAAAACCTATAAGATAGCTTTATGCCAAGGCTAGCGAGGATCGGGAACTCGGAAAGTGTATGGCATGCATCCATGACAAACTGCACTAATCAGGCTTCGGCACAGACTCATGCAAGAAAAGTTTTTAGCCCTGAGTTCTTGCAACGTCGATGTTGTAATCATTCACCGTCTCAAAGAAGAGATGGTCGAGATCCACTGGGAAAATAGGTCACTGGGATCGGAGCAGGCTTGCCCGGCTTGCTCTTCACGTTCTCCTCCGATTCTTCATCACCAACTGCGACCTCATGATGATCATCATCTTTGCTTCTGCAACCGCTCTGCCCGCGATCTTTCCCAACGCACCCGACCCTCTTTGAACCGTTGTCGGAGAAGCAACCCAACAAGCTCGCGAAGAGACTCATGTTGATGTCTGGCCGATTCTCAAGGAGTAGTCAAAGAGCTCGCTGCAGATTGAAGTACCAAACGTTTTGCGAGTGCTTTTTCGGTGCAAATCGCTGGCTCTTCTCTCGTGTATATATATTGGCGTTGAAAGTGTGTGTTCCAAGGTAATGGATGCTGACTCAGCTTCCCCCCGAAATTCCCGGAAGTATCTAGGATTCTGCCGAAATTGATGGCATTTTTGATGCGCTAGAGCCGCCAGTAGGAACATAGGAGTCTACTTCGTTTAAGGATGACGCGTTGTATGTTGGCTTTTTTATGGACCTAGCCGCGGTCTAGGTGTGAGGGTCGCTCTTTCCGGCCTCTCTGGTGGGGTCACCTATTGAGTACATCAATATGCACATATCCATTTCGGCTGCGTTTGGGAACAACTTTACAAAGTCCTTTGGACCTCTAAAGCCCTTAGACAAATGCAAGTGTGTTTGGCAATTATTTTTGAGAGCCCATTTGGGAAATGCTAGCATTTGTAAGGCCTCGTAAAGGCCCTTAGCTCAAGGCTCCCTCTCCCCTGCTTTGGCTTTCTGGCATTCTCGGCATGCAACAGTGCCTCAGTTAATAAATTTTTTGAATTTCCAATATTACCCTCACTCATTAACCATAATTCCACATTTACCCCTTTTTAACGTAAAAACCCTGATCTGTTGCCTCTCTCTTCCCTTGCCTCGCGTCTCTCTTCCCTCGCCTCTCTTCACTCGACCGCTTGTCTAATGAAACACAGCTCTCTCGCCTCTCTTATTCGCTGCACGAACGTTGATCAGCCAGTGACATTGCTCACCTGGTCACCTTCGGTCACCTGATCGATGGTCGTCGCCGATCGCCTAGTCGACAATTGCATCATCACCTAGATCTATTGTTGTGAGGCTCGTCGAGGTTGCGGGACCCCGGCATCACGGCGCCTAGGGTCTAACGACCTCGGAACCCTCGCCTGGGCTCCAAGGGTGATGAGATGATCGGCTGGCCGAACCCCCTCTCTCTCTGGTGAGTCGCCGATCAGGTTGGAGTCACAGATTACAGCAAGAGTTCCCTATCTCTTTGATCGCTCACAGGTCGGACTCTCTCACCACCCAGCGTTCCAAGTTTTCCCATTTTCCTTTTCGATTAGGCTCGCGCGCTTTCAAATTCTTGAAAAAGTTGGGGGAAATTCTGGACTGAGCTTGCTGATTAGAGCGTATTTGAGTCGGAGCATTCGCCAGATCCGTATAGGAAAAGTATGGTGGAATGGTTTGGCTCAGAGCTGGGGGTGGCTTCTTATGAATTGCTTAACACAGCTCGCTTGTGTCGATTTCATTATTTTACGCTACATATTGATCTTGTTGTTGCTTGAATGGATAGGAACTCATCCTTCTTTACTATGATTAAAAATTGAGAAAATTGTCAAAAAAATCCTATACCTATTTCTACGGCGGATAATTCAGTTATAAATCTTTTAATTGTATTAATTTAATCATAAACATTTTAGTTGTGCCAATTTAGTCTTAAACATTTCGATAATTTGTCAATTTAGTTTAAACCTTTTGACAACTTGCCAAATTTGACTGGAAATCACTAACATAAACAATAGTCATCTTACGTGGCGTGATCAGTGCTGATATGAATAAATTTTGCATTTTTTAAATCTTTTCCCTTTTCTTTCCCTTTGCTTGTGGCCATTACTAAGCCATAGTTGGTGATCGGCCAAGTGAGAGTTGCCCTTGACCAGATCTAGCTGGCTACAAGCAAGATGAGCCTCACTAGATTGGGCAAGGGCAACCCTCGCCTAGCCCAAGAAAAGAAAAAAATAGAAAAAAGGAAAAAAAGAAAAAAATTAGAGACATTTTTACAAATTGTCCACATCAACGCCAATCACATCATATAAGTCTACTAGAGCTAATCATAATTTGTAATAACTTTTTTTTTTTGGATAGTTAAACTTTCACCTTTAGTTGCTTATTCGTTTTAAGTTCAGCTACTCGATTCTCGAGCCTACAAATATACATTAAAAGGGGGAAAATATTGGAATTGATGAAATCATCTAGATCGGTGCCATGTGTTGCGATCTAATATAGGGTATCCCGAATTAGGAAAGACTTATTCACATATTTGTTCCCTTGAGTGTCATCAAAAAACTGTCTATAAATACTATCAAACTACAATTTTTTTTTATCAAAAATGATGCAATTCAAATTGACCAATTTCATTAATATTGATCCATTTTCATGGATACAAATTTAATAACCTACGCCTGACCCATATTTGGTATTCGTGTCATCACTTGTATTGTTTTTTTACCTTCTCAAGTTCGTATAAACTTGGTCTAATAAGATGCAGTGTTTCCTTTCATGAAAAATGGATCGAAACGTATCTAAGCTCTGTCACTTTCAAGTAATTAAAGTTCATAAGTGTCATATTCAAGGTCGGTATTTTGCTCTAATATGGTGTCAATCAGTATTTTGTTCTAATGTTGTGCCAATTCATTAACGTGGTTTAATTACCAAAGTCACATAATTCATAAAATTAGTGTAACCTTTTAGTTATTCTTCGAAACAACATCGTGGACAGATCTCCATTTCGTGTCCTTGACATTGGAGACCAAAACACATGAATTGTGTTGTCTAGCAAGAGACGCATTGTGATGATATGGATTCCATCTAGGACCGTCAAACCTCCCGATCGCGACAATAATATTTTAAATGGACAAAGGAATGAGTTCCCCAAGGATAGAAAGAATGAAGCTATAGGAAAGAACAGACAAAATGTTCCTCATACTTCTCCCCACCCAACAATAAAAGAGAGAATCAAAACAAATTTATTCGAACTTAACTCGCAATCAAGCAAGCCAGAGAGGAGACTCATGCCGACCGTGGCCGATAGAAAGGTGTGTGGAGTAGAAAGATAGTGAACTTTTCTAAGCTTTGATGTGATGCATATCAGAGTCGCTACTCCTTTCTATATATAGGGTTGAAGGCGGTCCATTTGGTGTGTTGAGTATCAAACCCTAACTTAATCAGCTTCCTCCTAAATTTTCTAGAAATTTCTAGGACACTGCGTGATTAGTAGTAAATAAGGAACATGCGTTGCGGTCGTTCTTTTGAGAGAGCGGATGACACTATTCGTATTAAGTGCTCATGACGATGAACATGCTTAGTAACTAAGGAAGTGGTCGTGGAAAAAATCCTACAGCAATCGGTGGACTTTCTTTCCTTTCTTGGGGATTTTCTTTCCTTTCCAACGCTTCTAATCCAATGACAATTTTTTCTTGCAGCCGACCTTATCCCACGGCTCGAGAACCATGTGGGTTTTTGCTGCCTCCATGAGGCGGCTGTCGTTGCGACTACGTGCCCTGCGACGGTTCAAGTGTCTTATAATAACATGACGTGCAATGATTTGGAATGCCATGTGATGATATATTGTATAGTGACATGTTGGATAATGTCATGCCGTGTCGCGTGATGACATAGTGAGAAAGAATGTAAATCATTTGAGAGTGTGCATTGTCTCGGAGGATGCATGAGAGAAAATCCTAAGATTTGGAAGCTAGCCAAGGCTCGCGGTTTAGGTTGGTAGATTCTGAGGCTTGGGAGCCTGGTAACCAAGGCTCATCACCTTGGTTGCAACGCTACCATGACAAGTTGAGATTGGCGAGGTTTCAAACGTAAAAGCTTCAAATGTACATCCGGATTTGGAATTATGTAATGTTTAGGCCTTTAGAAACCTTGCAATTGGTATCAATCACGTATGTGCCCTGGCCTGTAATATCAATTCCTTCGTTTAAAATGACAAGCTTTGTGCTTTTTATTTTCTTAAATTGAAAGAACTCGAAAGGGAATTTCTACTTCTTATGAGGTCATTTCAATTTGGAAAAATTGCAAATAAGAGTCCAAAGTTGAGCCATTTTCTACCAAAAAAAAAAAAAAAAGAAGAAGAAGGGGAAGGGGGAGGGAGGGGCCAAGAGTGGGCATTGTCTTAGATAAAAGCCTAAAGTGGCTAAGAAATTGTCTCAAATAAGGACATTTGGCCAGTTGGCAAGCGAGTGACTATTTTGGCCATCAAAGAAGGAATATTTTAGTCGAAACTATTCTAGGTATATATTTTTTTAATTTTTTAATTTTTCTTTTCTTTTCCTTTTTCTTTTTCCCTCCCCAGCCATCATCGGGTCCTATCGATGATTAGTGGAGGTCATTAGCCTCAAGCGAGGGTGACAGTTGCCTTCGCCAAATCTGGCAAGATTCACCCTCGCCCACAATGCCGAGAGCACATAGATTTCCATTTTTGACGAGGCAATGAGAGAGAGAGAGAGAGTTGCTATCTGTGTCACTCCATGGAAGAAGCTTGACGATGGCTTAAAAGTCTAGTTTTGCTTTCTCTCACTTTCAATTCCTCTCTGGCACTCACTCCTCATTGCTCTTCAATAGCCATGTCATTGGCTTCCAACACAAATCTCTCCACCTAGATGTCCTTGACCAAGACTTGATCGTCCAGATCATCAATTGTAAGAACTTGGGGACTATCACTGCATAATATTGTCTGCTTTGAGCCTTTGGCTCTCACGACTTTAAAACGCTACCATTGTGTAATATTGTCTGCTCTCACGACTTTAAAATGCTACCACTGTATAATATTGTCCGCTTTGAGCCTTCAGCTCTCACGATTCTAAAACATGTTCTCTGGAGCAGCTACACTACCATCCTTCATCCCAACCTAATATTGTCCTCTTTGGGCCTCCCGCACTAGTGTGGAGGCACTGCCATCCCAGATACAGGCCTCCCTCAAGACTTCGTTCTTAGCATGGTGAAAGCTTGTATGAAACACGTTACACAGAATAGAGAACCCAAGTCTTATAAACTAGCTCACGACTCTCCTCCCCCCCCCCCCCTCCAAAAAAAAAAAGTGATGTGGGACATGAGACATTTGTTTAGCTTCTTGGGTCGCCGGTCGACGCAACATCCCCTGCTATCCTGGCTATGCTCTCAGGGTCGCCACATCAACAACCGCATCATCCCTATTCTACTCAACTTCTTCCATCAAACAAATCCAGCGAGGGCAATCCTCACCCTCGCTTGATCTAGCGATTATTGCCCTCGCCTAAGGCCAGCGAATCAACGAGACCCACGTGGTGGTCGATGAAGGGAAAAAAAAAGATAATAAAAGAAAATTTAATATATATATATATATATCCCTTTTTTGGAGTTTAGAATAGTCACATGCTCTTCCATCGGTCAAAGATTTGGTGTTTTAATTTGTAATAATTTTTTTTTAATTGTGTTAAACTTTGACTTCAATTTCTTATTGATTTTAAGTCCAGTTACTCGATTCTCGAGCCCCGTGACTTGAGTCCACCGAAAATAACCTTAGATGGGGAAAAATATTGAAATTTATGAAGTTATCTAGATCAGATGCTGATGATTAGAAAATGCGATATCTTAAAATCCGATAATCGAATTTTGATGATTCAAGTATCATCGGGAAACTCTTTAACATATGGTAGACGAAATTCGACCACGAATCAACCTTAGCCACACCTTTTAGCTAGTGGTGGTCGGGCACCATAGGTCCACGTAAGACAAGATTCCACGTTCATCATTTCTAGTGACGTTAAAATCCACGTTGGGGAATTGATCGTTAGAATAAACCAAGTACAAATCATGATATTTCTCGAAAGGCATAGAGATTGTTTTGCATGTGAAAAAAAAAAAAGACAACGATTTCGACTTTAATAACACTGTTAAAAAAAAACAAGATACCAGTATATTTGGTGAAGAAAATTGAGATTCGAGGAGTCCAAGAACAAGAGAGAATCAATTACAAGAACATGCAAACTGCGAATGGCGCGACTCCTCAGAAGAGAGGAGAATGAATCAAAGCATACTTAGATTCCTCGTACCGCATTCCAACTAAACCAGTTCAACAAAACCTATAAGATAGCTTTATGCCAAGGCTAGCGAGGATCGGGAACTCGGAAAGTGTACGACATGCATCCATGACAAATTGCATTAATCAGGCTTCAGCCCGGACCCGTGCAAGAAAAGTTTTTAGCCCTGAGTTCTTGCAACGTCGATGTTGTAATCATTCGCCGTCGCAAAGAAGAGATGGTCGAGATCCACTGGGAAAATAGGTCATTGGGATCGGAGCATGCTTGCCCGGCTTGCCCGGCTTGCTCTTCACGTTCTCCTTCGATTCTTCATCACCAACTGCGACCTCATGATGATCATCATCTTTGATTCTGCAACCGCTCTGCCCGCGATCTTTCCCAACGCACCCGACCCTCTTTGAACCGTTGTCGGAGAAGCAACCCAACAAGCTCGCGAAGAGACTCATGTTGATGTCTGGCCGATTCTCAAGGAGTAGTCAAAGAGCTCGCTGCAGATTGAAGTACCAAACGTTTTGCGAGTGCTTTTTCGGTGCAAATCGCTGGCTCTTCTCTCGTGTATATATATTGGCGTTGAAAGTGTGTGTTCCAAGGTAATGGATGTTGACTCAGCTTCTCCCCGAAATTCCCGGAAGTATCTAGGATTCTGCCGAAGTATATAGGAGTATACTTCGTTTAAAGATACCAGGTTGTATGTTGGCTTTTTATGGACCTAGCCACGGTCTAGTTGTGAGGGTCGCTCTCGCCGACCTCTCTGGTGGGGTCACCTATTGAGTACATCAATCTGCACTTATCCATTTCATCTCATCCTCCACCGATGAACCGTGTAAATCTCAAGTGGCACTCACTATTCGACGGTTCAGAATGTAGTGATCTCACGTCCTTTGGTTGCTGATAAGAATTGTTCCTATCATTGGCGAGCGATCTCAAAAGTCAAAGCCAGATAATCGGTGCCATGCATTGCGATCTCGAAGATCAAACATGTTAAGATTCTCACGGTGAATGGAATCAAGCCACAAATCTCGCCGGTTTTCCAAAAAAAAAAAAAAACATCATGTTAGAACACCCATCGCACTAGTATATGTTACAATACACTTTTATGGTTAGCATTAGCCATTTGACTATTTTGCTTCATTTTCTATTTTAGCACTTGATATAAGGTATCAAAAATTAGGAAAAACTTATTCAAAAAATATTATTATTCTTACTCCCGATGAGCACAGACTCCTCTTGAAGAAGGAGGAGTGATCAGGGAAAGTTCTACACATATTTGCAGATTTTTCTCCCTTCTTTTTTTTTTTTTTTTTTTTTTTGGAAAAAAAATTCTTCTTTTCGTCTATTTACTTTAATGCTCTTTCTAATCAAGCCATGTATTTTTAAATTTTTAATTAAGTTCTTCTACTTTCACAAATTTTCTTCAACGTCCCTCCAAAACTGAATTTGACCAAATTCAACTAACGTGATCATCACATGACACCAAAGTATGATGCGAATAAAATACAAGGTGTTCGATGGGATAAAATTTACTTTATGCGAACGCCATGTGAACATCCATATTGGAAAAATTTTATCCACATAATAGTATAACGTCGTTCCACCGCTACGTCGATAAAGACTTGATTAGACAAATTAAAATTATAAGTACTTAATTAAACAAAAGCGTGAAAGTATAGTGACGAAAAATGGAATTTTATTTTTATTTTTTTCTTTTTGGGTACTACATAGACCGCAAATTACGTGAAGCTAAGACAAGAGGTTGTCCCTTTTGTGGGGTCAAAGAAGGGAAACGAACGATTAATCAGATTTCTAAAGACAGACAATTTTTTTCACGTGGAACCGGTTTTCTTGGAGCCTACTTAGTTCTTATCTTCCTTCGTTTCGCAGGAACTTTCGGAGCACGTCACGCAATCGTGGTACTTGGTAGATAGTAGTTGCTATTCGTGTAGCAAGATAGGTTTTTTATTTTATTTTTTAACAATATACAAACGTTAATACAAAATCAATGTTATTCAACTTCTCAATTCATAATTTCGATAAAGAAAAATTCTTATAAAGTCTGCAGAAAATCGCAACAATTTGAAATGTTGGGATCCGATTGCGTTAACTACCTATATGACGTCGACATTGGCAGTTGACTGCATAGTTCGAGGTACATAATTAGCCAAAATCTGCTAGGCTATATGATTATTTTGGATGCGATAATGTTTATTTCCACTATAATAATGAATTAAGAATACATGACGATGAAATGGGCAATGAAATTTCTACGAGAGATGGCTAGGAATTGAGGTCAAATTGGCATCGAATTGACACTAACAAAGACAAAGCCGGTCACTTTCCAAGGCGGTCAAGTTGGAATTCTCGACACCTTCGAAGGACACCGTGAATCGCGTGAAGAAGACCACAGTTGTTCTTGCAGCCCACGTTCTTCACTTGTTGATTGTTGACGTGGTCGACGCCAATATTCATGCGTCATTTCCAGGTCTTGTTATTTGGTAATTTATGTTTTTGGATACTAAACTTCTTTGAGACTTTGTTTGTTATGGGAAAAATATTTTTCAAGGAAGAGACAATATTTTCAGTATTTAACTGAAACTTATAAATGAAATGGAAAATATTTTATGTCGTTTGAAAATCTGATTTAATTTTTTCCAATATAAATACACTAATCTAGCACTAGTAACTTATGCTTGGACAGCCGAGAATTGGGTACGAGTGCTAGAGTTCCTTAGCCATGATAGACCCCGATCAGAGTGTTGGGAATCGAGACACGAGCACCTAGCTCCCGTGCCCAGCCCTGATGGACCTATGTGCGAGCATCAAGGTCTTGGGCCCGGCTTTGATGGACCAAGGCACAACCATTGTGGACCCAATCCCATGTGTTGAGGATTCAAGGTCAAGTACCGAGATCTCATGCTCAGCCTTTGTGGACCTTCGCTCGAAAGCCTTGGCTTCAAGCTCAATCTCAATGGATTTGAGCATGGGCGTTGAAGGCGTGGGCATGAGTAGGGATGTGCAAAATACCCAGGAACCGCCCGGACTGCCTGGAACCGGACCGGAACCGCCCGGAACCGGCGATTCTTGAGGGAACCGGTCCGGTTCCCGGTTCCAATTTATGGGAACCATTGGGTACCGGTCCGGTTCCCTGTTCCATGGGCGGATCCACCCGCCCGCCCACCCGGACGTACCGGAACCTTTTTAATATTAAAAAAAAAAAACTAAAAGAAACCCTAGATCTCATCTCACTCCCTTCGTCTTCGGTTCTCTCTCTCTCTCTCTCTCTCTCTCTCTCTCTCTCTCTCTCTCTCTCTCTCTCTCTCTCTCTCTCTCTCTCTCTCTCTCTCTCTCTCTCTCTCTCTCTGTCTCTTCCTCGGTTCCTCCTAATCCTATCGCCATTTCGATTCCTCCCCGAGCGTCGACGCCACCACTGCTGCTCCTCCACCGCTACTGTCTGCCCCCTCGCGCAGGCCGCCACCAGCCACAACCGCTGCTCCTCCGCCTCTGCTGTCCGCCCCCTCGCTCCGGGCCCCCTCCACTATCTCGAAGCCAAGTCTATTGCGATAGCTCCAGCTATTCGAAACCTCGACCTGCTTCGGTCCACTCCATTCCAGGTCTGTTCCGTGAAGGAATGACAGCTCGGGGACCGCTCTGAGTCAACTCCCAAGCAGTAATCTTCATCTGTGTTAAGTCTATTATTTCAAGAAGATACATGTATGTAGACATCACTCGGCACAGCGCTCTGCATGTACAGATCGTATTTGTAAATTCGCTGCATTTACTTCTCCCACCGTCTGCATCTCCATGTACTTAAATTTGGTTTTTTTTTCTTTGGCTTGCTTTGATGTCACGTAGTCATTCTATGTTGAAAACCAAAATTATTTTGCATCAAGATCGATTCCATGGATCCACTTGGGAACCGGACCGGACCAGCGGTCCGGTTCCCGGGTGGATCCATGCAACAAACGAGTGGATCCCGGTTCCAATTTTTCGGAACCGGTCCTTAGCAGGCGATTCCCGGTTCCCAACCGCCCGTAGGCATGAGTAACAAAGTCCTAGGCTCTGCCTCAATAGACCTGAGTCAGAATGCCGGGGATCTGAGCCTAGGCACCGAGGTCCCTAGGCCAAGAAGGAGCGTTGAAATTTTCATGTCCATAGGTAGAGTTTTGAGTTAAATGCTCATACTTCGTCATTTATTGAAAATAATTTTCAATTTTTTAAAGATAAAATCATTTTCTCAATTTAAGTATAGATTTTCTGTTAATTAGGAAAATATTTTTCATTGACTCATTTTTCTATACAAACCAAACATTGAAAAATGAGGAAAATATTTTCTCAAAAAGTATTTTCCACAAACAAACAAGGCCTGAATATTGAAAGACTTTGAATCCACTAAGGAATTTCTCTTGTAAGCTCACGTTTCCATAGCTTGAGAACCCATGTCTTTTTGCTGCTTAAACAACGTAGTTGTCAATTGTCATACGTCACTGCGTTTGTTTACCGATGTATCGTGCCCTATGATGGCTCGGGTGTTATATGACGACGTGTTCATGTGATTACTTATTATTTCATACAACAACACATCGTGTGTGACGACGTGTTGCGTGATGACATGTCATGTCATGTGACATGTCGTATACTCTTTTCACTATTCGATATACTTCTCAGGATATCTCATCAATATATGGACAGGAGTAAGAGATGTTTTTTCAAGCCCGTGAATATCAACTACTGGAAGACATAAACTCGTTCTTTCCCAACGGAATCAACACAAAACTCAAAATCTCCATCATCCCAGTTATTTTCCTTGTGTATGAAGAAATGATTCTACTCTCTCTTCCTCTGCTGTGCTAACTGTCATAGGTTGTGTAATGGGTTGTACACTCTCCGATTGAGGTTACTTGCAAATTCACTATTACCAGAAAACAAGTAGGTTTTTAACTTGGTAAGAAGTGCATACTAACTTCCTCATTCCATCTTGGATCCTGAAAGTGAGAATCAATGATGCGAACATGTAAACAGCGAATGATACAACTCCCCAGAAGAGAAGAAAAGAATAAACCAAAACGTAGTTAGATTCCTCTGCCATTTTCTAACAAAAGCAATTCATTCAAATCTCTAAGACAGCTTGATGCCAAGACTAGCAGGGACGCGTGGGTTGCGCATGCGTTCGATCCCAGTTCAGAGGAGCGGAACTCGGAATGCGTACAAGATGCGTCCATGATAAGCTGCGTTAATTGGGCTTCGACATGGACCCGTGTAAGAAAAGTTTTGAGCCATGAGTTCTTGCAAAATCAATCCTTCATTCACCGTCTCAAAGAAGAGATGGTCGAGATCCACTTGCGAAATAGGTCACTGGGATCGGAGCAGGCTTGCCGGGCTTGCTCTTCACGTTCTTGTTCAGTTCTTGATCGCCAACTGTGACCTGATGATGATCATCATCTTTGCTTCTGCAACCGCTCTGCCCACGATCTTCCCCATGGCAGCTGACCTTCTTTGAACTGCTGTCAGAGAAGCAACCCAGCAAGCTTGAGAAGAGACTCATGTTGATGCGTGGCCGATCCTCAAGGAGGAGTCAAAGAGCTGTCTGCAGATTGAAGTAGCAAACGTTTTCTTAGTGCTTTTCTGATGCAAATCACAGGCTCTCCTCTCGTGTATATATATTGGCGTCAAAACTGAGTGGTCCAAGGTCATGGAGGGTCAGCAACCCGTGTTGGTTGGCAATACTGACTTGGTCTCCTCCTGAATTTCCTGGAAATATCTATGGCTGCTGGCCAAATCGATGAAGTAATTCCTTCTTTTTTTATTTACTAGAGCCGCCAGTAGAAACGTAGGAGTCTAGTTCGTTCAAGGATGACATTTCTTGCATCGGATTTATGCGTGCACCTTTCATGTGCAATCAGCTGGATTTCAAGTAGAACCATACTGCTCAATGGCTAAGATGTAATGGACTCACATGCCTTGAATGTGTAACAAAATTGTACCTATTATAGACAAATAATCTCAAAAGTTAAAGCCAGCTAATTAGTGCCATATCTCAAGGATTGAGTGGGTCGAGATCATGTGTTTTCCGAAGAAATTCATCATATGTGATTATGCTCATGGCACCTTTTATCTGTTACCACACATTTCATGCTTAGCACTAACCGTTTATTTAACAATTTAAATACACTATTTTAAGTTTAAAAAGATTTATCTATGATTATATCACATCAGTATGACCCAAAACATTATTATGCTGTCCCCTAAAGTAGAGAAGCTCCTCTTAAAGGTGTAGGTGCGTGATCGAGGAAAAATCTACACATATTGACAGTGTTTCTTCTCTTTCTTTTTTAAAAATTTCACTTTTCGTTCATATACTTTCATGCTCTTTCTTATCAAGTTCTGTACGGTTAATTTGTCTAACCAAGTTCTACTTTCACAAATTTTCTAATCAAGTCCCTCCAACATCAAATCCAAGCAAATTCAACTAACATGCATGTTGGATGACACCAAAGTATGTTGCATGTAAAATCTATAAATGTCCATGTGGACATGGTTGGAAAAATATAACCAATGTAGACAACATTGAAGTTTGACGTGGATGGAATTTAGCAAATGTACGTCTAGGGAAGAACTTCATCAATAGCCACATCAATTGAATTTGATGTTGAAAGGACTTAATCAGAATGTTCCTAAAAAATAGAAGGACTTAGTTAGGAATTTTGAAAGTACAGAAACTTATAATTAAAAAGAATAAAAGAAAAAACGCATGAAATAATAGGCACAAAAAGTACACTACTTCCTTGGAGGCTACGTTGTTCTTGTCTTCCTTCCAATGAACTTTCGAAGCATATAATATATTCGCACTATAATAACGAATTAACAACACTTGCTGATGAAATAGGCGTTGAAATTTCCCCAGGAGATAGGCTTGGAATTTGGGTCCAATTGGCATCAGATCTACACAAAGAGAAGACAAAGCTGGTCGCTTTCCGAGGTGGTCACGTTGGACTTCTTCACATGCTCGAAGGACACCATGAATGGCGTGATGACCACGCTGTTCTTGGAGACCACGTTCGTCTTCCTTCTCAAGAACTTCGTCCACCCCAAGATTAAGATCTTGCTGTCGACTGTTGATATGGCCAACATCTATCGGGTCGGTTCAGATAGGAAATGGTTCGGATGCAGATCATTTTTTTTTTTTTGGTCAGTCCTACTCTACTCCTAATCTATCTCTCACTCTCAGATTTTTGCCCAAATGCAAATCATTTTGTTCGGTGAGTTTCGCAGCAACCCCAACACATCAACACTCTTAAGGACGAAGGGCTCGCTTTTGAGATTTCCGGCTCTGCTTTTGCTAAAGATGTTTTTGCTAAAGCACGTCCACCTCACATCACTCCATTTGCATTCTGCTCAAACTGGACCCCAAGACAAAGGTCAACACTAGGAAGGATTGGTATCTGGTGGTGGATGCCCAATAAGTAAACCAAAAACCAAACAAATCAACTTACTCCACCAACCAAACCTATGTGGGCATTAGTATTCTAAGCACAATAATAGATGGTGAGCTGTCATTTTTTTGGGATAAGAAGAAGGAACTTTATAATATTCAACAATAGTAAATTTTATTAAATTTAGCCACTAACTATGAAAATCGAGCATATGTTGCTGTTTTCAATTCTACTTGCGTAAATAATTGATCTTGCTGGTTTTTAAAATTTTCACTTTTCGTTCATATACTTTCATGCACTTTCTCATCAAGTTTTGTACGGTTAATTTGTCTAATCAAGTTCTACTTTCACAAATCTTCTAATCAAGTCCCTCCAACACCAAATCCAAGCAAATTCAACTAACGTGCTTGTTGGACGACACCAAAGTATGTTGCGTGCAAAATCTATAAATGTCCATGTGGACATGGTTGGAAAAATATAACCATTGTAAACAACATCAAAGTTTGACGTGGATGGAATTTAACAAATGTGTATGTCTAGGGATGGAAGAACTTCATCGATAGCCACATCAATTGAATTTGATGTGGGAGGGACTTGATTAGAATGTTTGTTAAAATAGAAAGACTTAATTAGGAAATTTTGAAAGTACAGAAACATGAAAGAATAGGCACAAAAAGTACACTACTTCCTTGGAGGCCACGTTGTTCTTGTCTTCCTTCCAATGAACTTTCGAAGCATATAATATATTCGCACTATAATAACGAATTAACAACACTTGCTGATGAAATGGGCATTGAAATTTCCAAGAGAGACAGGCTTGGAATTCAGGTCCAATCGGCATCAGATCGACACAAACAGAAGAAAAACCCGGTCGCTTTCCGAGGTGGTCAAGCTGGACTTCTTCACATGCTCTGAAGGACACGACGAATGGCACGACGACCGAGATGTTCTCGGAGCCCACGTTCGTCTTCCTCCTCAAGAACTTCGTCTACCCAAGATTAAGATCTTGCTGTCGACTGTTGACATATAGTCAACACGTATCGGGTCGGGTCAAATAGGAAATGGTTCGGACGCAAATCGTTTTGTTCGTCGGGTTTTGCAGCAACCCCAACACATCGACACTCCTAAGAATGAACGACTCGCTTTTGAGATTTTCAACTCCGCTTTACTAGCCGAAAGATGTTTTCTCTAAAGCACATCCACCTCAGCAAATGACTTTTATAGGTGTTCATTCACATCACTCCATTTGCATTCTGCTCAAACGGGACCCCAAGACAAAGGTTGACAATAGGGAAGAGTTGAGATCTGGTGGAGGATGCCCCAATAAATACACCAAAAACCAAACAAATCTACTTACTCCACCAACCAAACCTATGGGCAGTAGTATTCTAAGCACAATAATAGATGGTGAGCTGTCATCTTTTTTGGGATAAGAAGAAGGAACTTCATAATATTCAACAATAGTAAATTTTATTGAATTTAACCACTAACAATGAAAATTGAGCACATGTTGCTGTATAAGTTCTACTCGTGGAAATAATTTATCATAATGGTGCGTGATTAGCTAAGATCATTAAAGAAGTGATGCCAAAAGAAGGTGGTTTACAAGATGGAGAGGAGTGAGTTGGCAAGTCCTTTTTTAAAAAGATGAGGAGGATCATAGTTGGCAACAGACAGCCTATCCACATGCTTTCCTTACCATCTAAGGCTTACTATGTGCTCCACCATATACTAAGATTCCATCAACATCCTTCTCATCAAGCCTCTCCATCAGAGCTCTCATCAGACATCTCCAGGTACTCCCCCCTCTCTCTGCCCCTCTCCCTCTCTGTGTTGGGTGTTTTACTTGGCAGAAATCTTGAAATTTTAAGCACAGCACTTACCCAGTTTCAAAGCAGCTGTGAAACATCTACAAGCCTCCATTACCCAAAAAGGGATCAAATTTCTGCACAATGTTAAGTTTCAGGCAAGCATGCATCATGTCGATTGCTGATCTGGACCTAACTCTGAAGCCTGGCAGCTTTTGTTGATTCAATGCTTAAAATCCAGAAGAAGGGCTATTCTTGATTGCTGAAAAGTGTTTCAGGAGAGGTCTTTTTTTGTTTTTGACTCGCAGGAAGATTTGAAAGAATGGCTAGCGAAGCTCCGAGCTGGGCTGATCAATGGGGAGCCGGTGGTTTTGGGGCTATTGACGACGACGGCGCCAAGAAAGACGAAGGAAGCAATCAGAAGAAGGCCGAGTCCAAGGGCGCATTTACCAAGGCAAAAGTGGCGGCCACAGCCGGAGCACAGAAGATCAAGAACGGGACATCGAATGGCATCAAATGGATCAAGAATCAATGTCAGAAAAAAGGCTCCTCTAAATGAAGAACAAGATGGTTGTATCCACATCAATGAAGAGTGCAAAAACCATTTGTCTTTCAGTATAGTAGTTGCATCAGCTTTATATCCCTCTTGTATGGTTTTTTTCATTTTCACTGTACTTGCAGCATATTCATTGGTTGTAACATATGGTCTGTCTTTAAAGGAAACAGACCAGTCCAGTTATCATCAGTCCAAGACCTCTCTCTGTTTTTTTAATTTTCACTGTACTTGCAGCAGCTTCATTGGTTGTAACATATGGTTTGTCTTTAAAGGAAATAGAGCGGTCCAGTTTTCATCAGTCCAAGCAATACTTACTAATAAATTAAGAAGAGGGTACAACTACAATGAAGAAAAGATGATATTCTCCTCAAATCTAAGCCAACAATGAACTAATGAATCAGCGCATCAACCAATATCTACACTTTCAAATATATATACTCGTCCAAGCTACTCTGCATTGAATCCGAAAGAATTTTCTCCGCTGTAAGTCAGGTAAAGAAAGCCATCCTCATCCTTGAATTCCTCATATATTGCAGACATCAAGGAAGCTGAAACACAAGATCTCGGTCGTAGAATCTCACTGTATAAACATATTGCAAGAAGATGCATCGGGATGCCACTTACCACTAGGAGGTAGAGCGTTCCTGACAAAGATGAACAGAGCCTTCTCAGGACTAAGTTTGATTCTTTTGCGAACAACATAAACAAGCTGCCCTGCAGTTATGTCAGCAGGGACAAGGTATCTGCAATCATCACACGAGGCAAATTTGCATATTATGCACATGATGCAGAGCCTTCTATATCAACATTTATAGGTAAAACTACCAAAGGTGCTGTTAAAAGAGAAGAAAATGGCTCTCCTGTCTGTTCCTGCACATGGTATGCAAATGCAAGATGAGAATGAACATAACAGGAGGATTTTACTAAGTAAAGAGGCAACTGGATTCAAACTTATAAAAAAGAAGGGAGATGATAAAGATGATGATGGAACGATGCTTATCTTGTGTAAACCAATAATTTGTAAAAGAACACAAAAGTGGTCACCATATTTTATATTAAAACATAAGAGTAGCTAACTTTTTTGTTCATGCTCACAATATCCACCAGGCTACTGATGGTCAAACCAGATGAAACAGTATAAATGTACATCACTTGAATCGCAAAATTCAAACAAAAGCAATTGCAAAGTGATAAGAACTGATGGTTTTCTTAAAGAATAGTGTTTATCATTTTGGATAAAGTTACAGTGTTTTTTTCCCCGATAGGCAGAATAAAAACTGAAGAATTGTGATGCAATGACACGGATGCTACCTCTTTCTAGTCACCATTTGATAAATATAAATTCAAGAAAAAAACATGGAAGAACCGTAGCTAGAGTTCCAGAGTTATAAGCTTTTACAAATTCACTGCTTGAAAGGAGTGCATGCCAAAAAGGATTAAATGAGAGCTCAACCATAAAATTCCCAACACAAGGCGAGAAAGTGAGGAAGCCATCATGTTTGTAAAGAAGAAAGCAATTGTATTACTAGCACAGAAGCAACTAACTTCCTCTTATCAATGTCAGAGATGTTGCTTCTATCAGCACGCTCCACAATCACCTGCATGGCATATACGATTAGCATAGTGTCATATGCAAAACCAATGAAAGGAGTTAACATCTCGAGGCTTGTCAAAAATATCCTTACAGGTATTCTATCTGGATACTTCTCTCTGATCCGAGCAGCTTCTGCTCGCCGCATTTCTGATATTGGACAAGTCAATGACTTAGAACCAAAGTGATAAACCCATGCGAGGCATAGAATGCTACACAATCAAGACCAAGGACTCATCGATACATCTTGTAACGAGTTTACACAGGTGTAATGACTAATGAAGCCGACAATCTATGATCAAAAGGGCACAAAAAAAGAATACCCACTGCTTTGCTTTGACACATCATATAAAGAAATGGACTGCCCGCAGTAAAACTCGCATTGCTTCACTTAACTAAGAAATCTCTCCATAAAAACCATCCACCCATCCATACCCACCAATTCAAATTCATCGGAAGAAATTCATTCCAGGGAAAAACTTCGAAATCAGTAAAGTCCAACCCTTAATTTCTCCATCTGGGCATGAAATACCAAGCACATGCCAACACGGGAAACCCCAACCAGGTATAATCTGAGAAAGTGAGGTTTCAACCTCAGCTTATCCATTCTAATTGTGATCACGTGAAATCGGCCACAAAAGGAGGGAAAAAAGGACAACTCGCACCACCGATTACGCATAAGAAAGCTAAATTAATAACTACCGATCCCCAAAACCCACAATTCAGCTTCAGTAAGTAGCAGTAAGCAGCACTTCAAGAAATCCAAGAGTATCCACCAACCTCAGTTTCAAGCCAAAGGAAAAACAGATACATGGCACACACAATAGAGAGAGACAGAGGGAACAACTAAGCAGTTGAGAACAGACCAAAGGAGCGCTGAAGCTTGAAAGCACTACTGTCCATATCAGCTGCTGCCCAACACCGACCACTCCCTGCGAATTTCGAACAACGAATCACGACCTCAACCCAGAAAGCCAGAACCCACGAAACCGCAAAACAGAGTGTCCTAGATAAACCCAAAACAGGCAAAAGAAAAGAAGGAAACTTTACCAAACAGGGGGCGAAGGAGGTGAAAATTGGAGGTGGGAATGGTGAGAACAGAGCAGAAACAGGAGATGGGTTGGGCTCAAATGATTGACTGATTGGGAAGAGGCGCTATCGGAACAGAGAGAGACAGAGACAGAGACAGAGAGACAGAGAGACAGAGAGAAAAGTTAATGGTTTCCAAGGAGGAACAGGAACAGAGGATTGTTCTGGCAGGAGTTTCTGATGGCGTATGGGAATTGACCGGGGCTCGTTCGCGACGCCGACACGTAGCCTCTGAATTTATGTGGGTGTCGATGGCGAGAGGCGATGGCTTTGCTTCTTGCTCAAGCACAGTAGGTGCATTCTCTCTCACTCTCAATCTCTTAAGGCGGGCTTATCTCCATGATCGCATCTAGAACTCATGATCCAAGCCTTAGTCAAAGTCTCAAAGCTCAGCATGCTGCAATTTTTCTTCTGTTAGAATGTGTTTATTTCGTGAAAAATTAATAATAATAAAAAATACGGTTAGTTTTTCTTTATTTAATTATATATGATGAAAGTAATTGAATTTTTTAATAATTTTCTTTTTATCTATTATTTTTCTAAAAATTCGAATTTTAATTATTTTTAATTTTTCTCTTTTTCTCTTTTTTCTTTTCTTTTTAAAAAATCGAATCTTAATTAATTTTTTAGTTTTCTTTTTTTATCTTTTCTCTTCCATTTTTCTTTTCTTTGCTTTTCATTTTCCTCCCTCCTCCGCAAGGACCAGTTGGTGATGGCCATACGCAAGCCTCGACCTTGCCGACTTTGTCGAGACTGATCAAGCCTTGAACTCACCAACCTTGGGCAAAGCTCGAGGAAAGGTCGAGGCCCGAACTTGTTGGCCAATGCTTGCAGCCTATCACCAATCGTCGTTTTGAGGCCGGCAATCAATAGAGGAGGGAGAAGGGGAAAAGAAGCAAAATAAATGGAAAAGAAAAAGGGAAATATTACAAAATTCAAGAGGAACAATTCTTGAAAGTGTTTTCACCCCTTTATATTTAGGAATGCACTTTCCTATTCCTAAATTTATGCATAAATATTTTTGTTGATCAAAAAGTATTTTTGGTTAACTAACCGTTCTCAAATCCTATAAAAAAACTTTTTCACAAACAATCGTACCCTAAGTTTAAAATAGGGTTAATATCACGAAAAATCTAAAACTGGTCATTTGTAACAAACCTATCCCAAATTTACTTTTAAATATCAAAAACTCCAAATGATGTTGACAAATTAAAATAACGTTGCTAGTTGCATAAAAATTTTCCTAATATTATATAACAAAGACAATTAGGAATATTCTAACTTTAATGGAGTCCCTGTTTCTATCAACATATATAATAAGCCAAGAATTCTACCTGTATTTTGTTCAAAAGATGAAAATTTTCATGAAATGGAATACGTTTGTAACGAATAATTTATATTGAAATACATTTCCGATTTTACACAGATGGCAAATTTCACAATCATGTAATGCACGAGTATGCTGTTACTAGCAAGCATATAATAATAATACTAATAATAATAATAATAAATCTTCCCTAAGTATTGCTCTCTAAGTTGGGCGCACAAAACTCTAATTTGCAAGGGATGGATCATTGTCCTTGCACGAAATACTTTTCTTATACTCTCCACTTATTTTGCTACCTAATAATTACCATTTTTCCTGCCCTCCCCTTGCTCTTCATTATTTCTTTATTCTAATTGTAACTTCTTTCGTATTAAAGAAATTTTCTAACTTAATATTAACATAATGACTTATATTACTGTACAAACACTTTTACTAAAATAAAGTTACATAATTTAAAAGTGAACTCAAGACATGGCAAATAACAAAGGAAATATAAAAGGTCGAAATATCACGTTAACCATTTTATTGTATAAGTTGCTCAAAATGATTAATATAATGATAACATTAAAATCTTCTAATATGAAAATTTGAAGTTTCTCTTTATATGCTTTTTGTTAAAATATCATTATAAAAAAAATAAAAAAAATATAGAATAATCCGTGCCACGTGCGCGTTACATCTAGTTTGAAAGTAAAACAAGAGCAGAACGAATTGACATATATGTAGTCTAATGAAAAAGATTCAAAGAGCGTTACATTATTGTAATTATGATGGGTTAAGGGATCAATGAAAATAAGCAAAATAAGATATGTCGTTTCTATTCGTGTATCTTATTAATTTACGTATTTCTCGAGTTCATGTATCTCTTGAATTTATGTATCTATTTAATTCATGTATCTCTCGTGTATCGTCACCCCCAAAGGTTTCATGCATGACTTATTTATATAAGTGGAGGCCAAGCTAAACTCGTCATCACTCGAGTACTCATTTCATGTGATTCCGACCGAGTTATTACAAAAATCTTTCAAACCGATGATGCACAAAGCACAAAATCACTTCACCGAGCCGAAAAGATGACGAGAAATTACAACTTTGAGATGGATCAGGCGGGCGAGGAGGACCCTTTTTGAATTGAAGGGTTTTTTGGCTGCTTCAGCTTATTAAATCAGGTATATCAAACATCAAAAATCAGAGTTAAAAAATTAGAAACTGTATAATGTAAATGACATTAAATGTTCTTTGCTCTTTGCCTAAGTAAAACATGAAATAAAACCATTCTTTTTCGGATGACATCAGAAGCTGGCACTCCACAAAGCATCCTCGTCCTCTCGACAGAGCTCGTGAACCACCTTCAGCCTCTCCACGGAGCTGCATATCCCGCTGCACCTCCAGTCGAACGACGCCGCGCAGGCCGACCCGGCTATCGCCTTCCATTCGCAATCTGGAACGAACAAGTGACAGACTTAGTCGATGAGAGGTCCGGTTCTTTTCTTTATCTTAGTATGATTGTTCGAGGTTTAGTTGATTACCTGGTGGAGTACCGCAGCAGAGCCGGCGGTCGTCGACGTGCTCGACGTCCAAGCCGATGATCCATGACCCGAGCGAAACGTCCTCGTTCGCATACTTGTGCAACACATCACTAAGCAAATAATTTAATTTTGGCCAATTTTTTTCCGAAAAGTATACCGATTAGGAAAAAATCGGAATATTATGGGAAGCTTACTGATTTGTGGATATGTAAGAAGCCAAATCCTTCGAAATTGCGTATAATTGACCGGTCGCATGGCGGAAATAATTGTTGCCCGTGTCGCCAAACTTCCAAAACTCTGGTTCGTGATATCTCACCCCTCTGTTCCCATACAAATATAAAAAATAAAATATAACAAATGGATTTCGCTTTAGAAATTTCAGTAGGAAATTAGATTAACAGATATAAAAAATTGTGAGTAAATGAACTTACTTTCGAGCAAGAACAGGGCCTGACTTCATGCAGCCAACGTAAACACGAGGCTTGAAACGATGTCCTGATAAGATCATGCCAAGGGTCGCTGTACCAAATTCGAGACAAGTTAAATTGTGTGATATATGTTAAGGGTGAGCAATCTAATAACGTTCCTAGTCAGCAATCTTATATCTTGTATCTAATTTAAGATATTATTGATATTGTTCCAGTATTTTCTCTGCTTGCCTTAAGCATCCTCAATCATCCCTAATTTAGGACTCTTGTAATATCTTTATATACAGTCTGTACAAGAGAGATCACAAGACTATATACAATCGAGCAAGTTTACCCGTAAGCCGAACCGAACCTAACTCGCCTTACTTGGCTAGTTCACGAGGGAGACAAGTTCAGTACCCGGGTAAGAGCTAGCTTTGCCCAGTTCAGTTCCTATTTTTTGGCCTTGAACCATTCAAAGCCAATTCCCAGTTTCAATGCTGGTTATTGGGTAGAACCAGTTCAAAACCAAATCCTACAAATCTGTTAACTAGAGATTATTGGAAAAAAATGATTAGATTGACCATTCCGACGTAGGTGGTCCATTAAGATGTCAATATAAAGAATCTTTGCAAAAATAATGCTTGTGATAGAGCAATTAACTTTAAAAAAAATGAAACATAAAGAACAAAGGCTGGTTTCATTGTCCACCGGTTCAATTCCCAACTCTAAAAATTGGGAATTTAATATGAAAAAACATGTAAATTTCAGGTTCCTAGTCCAGAACCGATCATTTCAAACGGTATATGATGGAAACAGCAATTGACGAAGCCAATTTCATTGTAACAAAGAATTATCGATTGTTGTTTTTCCACCTCTTTCTTTTAATATATAAAATTTTTATTTGCCCGAAGAATTAAAACCTGTGGATTATTTTCCAATTCAAGAATGATTTATTTTACCTAAGTTGACGTGAACATCGTCGTCCACTTTGATGTAGAACTCGGCATCCCACAACGAGACGGCGGTGGCAAAATAGTTTTTTGTCTTTGCCGATAATTCTAGGTAGGCCTCAACATGATCCTGCCCGGAATAAATATTGTAATAATCAAGAATAATAGATAGATAGATAGATAGATAAAAATGATTTGGAGATTAATTTTTTTATATTAGAAGGGAAATGGGGAACGAAGAGATTTGTGTAATACCAGTCTCAAAAGGTCACCATAAAGTTTTTCTTCCTCGTCGAGAGATTGATCCAAAGCACCACCAGGTTTCATACTAATAACCAAATTAAAATTAATTATGGCTAAATGAAAAAAAAAAAAAAGGGACCATTAATATTACATAAATTAAGGAAAGAAAGTATACTGCTAACAAAAGAAAAAGAAATTTTATATTCGTGTGTGTATGCTTCGTAGTTTCGTTAGAGAATCCAACTTAATTAGCATCGAAAGCACATAAAATCATATCTTTAATTAAGGACACCAATGGAAAAGAACAACATTTAGGCATAGCAATTCGCCAAAAAAGTTCTAACCAAATCCTACAATATGAATCAGTCTACCTGCTCATAAGCTACTCGAATTTGGCTATTTTGCTTTGAGTTCAAATGAGTAGGTCGATTGATATAGAGATTGAGAAGTTAGGAACTCAAGCAAGATCTTTCGAGTCTTTGAAACTTATATGTTTTTTGATTAATTTGGAATTATAAACAAATGAATTACATATTGAGATCTTTCATTTTCATTGTACTTTTAGAACTTAAGGTAAAGGTTGATTTTGAGATTGAAGTGACTTTTTTATAATCGAGTCTAACCGGGTTGCGGATAAACTATTTGTTAGAAGATATCCTATTGTACTTTTTTGCATACTCATTATAAGGGCTATAAATAGAGTATTACCTTGGTAACTTAACAACACCCAATTTGTGACAAATCATTTTATTTCTGTAAATTCTTGTTTGAATCTATGCAAATTATTAACAAAATATGAGAAATAAATATATTTAGTCTTTGCTAGGAGAAAGAAATCTATAATAAATAAATAAAAAAATGAGAACAAGAATGTCACCTGTGACCAATTACAAAGCGCATGACTATACCCTTCTCTTTTTCCAATTTCTTTCTCTTCTCTCCTGCCATTGTTAATTACTCTCATTGAGAATCAGATGTTTTATCCAACAGATGAAGCAATTTATCAAAGTGAACATGGCACAAATTTATGGAAAATTCCTATGAAAAATCGATCTGTATATTTACCTTGCGGCATCCATGTTTCGCGAACCGAATCTCTCCGCCTTCTCATACCGAACGCAGTATTTATTCCGATGACCATGAAGTACTTATTGGCTTTTGGCGAATTTGCTGACTTTGGAGATCCGTCTGTCATCATCCTGTGATCGATGAAATGATTCGTATGTTCGAAAAATTATTGAAAAAATATTTTGCGAAAAAGAGAAAATGGAAAGACGATCAACTGAGCTAATTTAACTTACGTGTTTGATTGCTTGCTGATCATCAATGTGTCCGCTCGGCTGCCACTGTTTAGATGATCTGTGACCTTTCTTGTGCATAAGAAATCGAAAAATTCATTACAAGAACATGGGTTTGGAAATTAAATTGGCATTACTATTATGTGCACATAACTAAAAATCTGCTAAAATCTCTCTTTAACATAGAATAAATCTAAAGTATTTTTCAACGCCAAACTTTTACTCGAAGATTATGTAAACTCCCATGCATAATAATAGACGAACGATAACTATATATTACCAAATAATGGAAAAAATGATAATTTGGAGGCCTTCTTTTTAAATTTCATTTCTTAATATTACCCAAATCACAAATTTTCCCTTTTTAAATTCTTTTTTTTTTTTGGGCATAATTTAAAAGGCTATCATTAAATATAAATAAACTCACAGAATTCTTACTGCAGCCTTTGTAGACCTTTCGATGAGGCTTTTGCTCAGCCAAGGCTGTCTTACATTGCCTTCACTTGGAGGTATCGTCCACATTCTAGCACAAATCGTCTTGAATGAGTTAGCATTTTTCAAGAGAAGAAAGAAATTAATACTCATTCATAACATATAAGAAGAGATAGACACATCGAATTTTATTTTCGACAACAAGAAATATTTACATTATAGAAAAATCTATATATGCACACATCAAAGTAAATTGTCCACGAACTCTTTTTCCTATTTAATAATCTGACAAACTACTAGAATAGCGCTTCACCAATTTGGACAATCAGTTCCTAAATTTATCCCTTACTCTATGTGAAAGTTTATGTGAACAATTACCATGTGTGCAATTTAGAATCAATTTCCAAGCGATGCACCTCTCATGTTCGCTTTCGTGTATTTCTAAATTATCTATCGAAAAGAAAATCATCGACTCAACAAATTAAGGCAACTCTTCTTAAAATTATTCTGGAAAATTTTTTTTTTCTTGAAAAAATGGAAGAGAATACCTGTTGGTGATGGACATTCCAACAAGAAAACTGATTAGGCAGAGGAAGACCAACAACTTCCTTGTGATCACCACCTTGGAATTAGCTGAATCCCCTACTCCCCCCAATCCTCTGCTCTTCATCGACATTTTATTTATTTTATTTTTTTTCCTCCCTTTTTTGCTCCTCTCTTAAGTATCAAATTTTCAACTTCATCCTCAGATGAAATCAAAGGGAGGAATAGAGAAACAAAAGGAAAAAAAAACCAAAAAAAAAATTCTTGAGAAGGGAAAATTTAAAAGCCAATGTTCTTCCTCGAGATGTAAAGAAGAAGACCCTCGAACCGGCTCTCAAGCGTTGAAAGTTCGTGCTTTTAATGGGACATTAATGAGTTTGTTCAAAAAAAAAAAAATGGGACATTAATGAGGAATTTTTTTATTTTTCATCACTTTTGACTTTTTTTTGCTTCGTTATGCTGCATGGCAATTACTTCACTTGAGGTTTGGCATAAGGAAAATGGTTAATATCACACAAAAAAACTAACTATGATGCAAATACCCGAATTTGTTTTTGCCTTAAAAAAATTCTAAACTTGCTCATTGTGATATGAATATCCTAAATTTTTCTTATATCATAAAAAATATCCTAAATTTTGCTTATATCGTAAAAAATCATAAACTTATACCGGTATAACAAATATACCATAAATGAAGGGTATATATGTCACACATATATAATTTTTTTTTTTGTGACACAAAAAAAGAAATTTGGAGTATTTATGTCACAGTGCGCAAGTTGAGGGTTTTGGTGAAAAAAAAAAAAAATTCAGATATTTGTGTTCCACTGAATATAATTTAGGGTTTTTTTTTGTGGTATTTGCTCAAAGTAAAATAATCCAAAAGTCCTAAATTCATTGTACTATAGTTAATTCAGTCCTACACATTTTAATTTTGTTAATTTAATTCTAAACATTTTTAACAATTTGTCAATATAATCGTTCCGACCAATTTTGGCCAAAAGACTTTTCTAGCAACTGGAGATAATATAAATAAACTGGATGATGATGAGATGTATCCGATACTTGTTGAACGGATTTGGCAATTAATGTAACCATATTTAATGTAAATTGTCTTTAGTAGCTGAACAATTCAAGTAACGCATAGATAAATTTCATTTCTACGTTTTATTGATTGGAGTTTATTTAAGCTGTTTCGAATTGAAGACGTTATTTTTTTTTTCCTTCTAAGGTGGCGATAATTACAAATTTTGCATGAAAATTGCAAAGTTATATTTAAAAAAAAAGTTAGTAAAAAAATCTACATAAGATTCCTTCGGGACCACCCCTGATGGTGCAAGAGATATTTTCCACATGTGGTTTTGAAGAGTGTTTTTGGCCTTGGATTATTCAATGAATGTAAATCGTATTAGAATTTTTATATTTGAATAGAAACATTCTTGGAAATAGATCTTGCGAGCACGAAATTTTTTAGAATAGTTCCCAGTCCTTGAATTAATTAATCTCAAAATGGACCGAGCAAAGCCTAAATGTTTAAAAAAAAAAAAAAAAGGCCACAAAGAAAGCACAATCGAGCATCGTTTTGTTTGCTAAAAATCAAACTAGATTTTTTTTACTTTCAACGACCAAGATTTTTTTTTTTTTCTGTCTGACAACGACTAAGGGGTTGATGATCTGTTCCCTAAAGATCTTTAGAAACATCAATTGTTGGTTGGAACTATTATAACTTTCTGAAACGAAAAGAAATATCCTGAAAAGCTAGACGAACGCTTATTTTGTCTCTAGAGTTAGCTCTAAAGATCATCGCTTGGTTGATCTTTTTTGTTTTTCTAATCAGATGAAGCTATATGCATATGTGCTCCTTAGGGCCATCAAGCTAGAGGTAACGAATAGATTTGTATGTAGCCCTAACTTCTCTATCGATCAAACTTCTCGTCATGCCATCTCTGATTCACCGTTATCTCTCGATAAGGGGTTGATTGGAGTGAAATTTCAATCGGGCCTCAAGGTGCAGTGATTAAATTGCAGTTGGTGGGTAATGGAAGGTATCATGAGCAAGTTCATATGGATGATTGCTTCATTGGTGGTGACCTTAGAACTACATGCTCTTCTGAACCAACCATGCTAGATTTGATCAGGCATTTGTTGAGTATTATATGCTGAAAAAGAAGCCATGTGCACCACAACACTACTTGTGCACCCAAAGTGTATAACCACAGATGCAAAGTCTCTAGCTAGATTAGAAACTGAGGACTAAAAAATTGCTCAAGCAAGTGTGATGACTCGATGAGATACGAGTAAGTAATATGCTATTTCAATGCTCTCCTCCTCCAAGAGAGAGAATCCAAATCCTCATTTGTGCACAGAGTTTATACGAAAATTCGAGAATTACAACAAAAATCGATCTTTTTTTATCTGCAACTTCTGGATCAGACCATATCTGAATGAATGGAGAAGAGGGTCTTTCTCTTAACATGCTTTAACATACCTACACAGATAAGAGAGCACAAGTCGGGTCGGTTAAGGACCCAGTTTGAATTTTGTGTCATCGCTTTAGGCGAGAGCATTGGCACCAGCAACGATCTCCAATATTTCACCAGTGATCTTGGCTTGGCGTCGTCTGTTGTACACCCTGGAGAGTGTCTTCTTCAGTTCCGAAGCATTGTCGGTGGCATTGCTCATGGCGCTCATCCTAGCGGCGAGTTCGCTGGCCAGGGACTCCTGAAGCGCCCTCAGGATCTGGCTGTTGAGGTACAGAGGCAACAAGGCGTCGAGAATCTGAACGGGGTCTTGCTCGAACTGCAGGATCGGCGAGAAATCGATGGTTTCGGTCCTGACCACGTCTCTCTCCACGGTCAACTTGCCTTCCCTGGTAGTCAGCCTGAAGAACTCGTCCTCCGCCGCGTCCACACAGTTCCCGTTCACGTCGCAGATCTCACCCTTCGGCGAGAGAGGTAGGAGGGTGTGGATAACCGGGTCGGATTTCACCAGGGACACGAACTTGGTGTAGAGCAGCTCCACTTTATCGACTTCCTCGCTGACAAACAGCGAGAACACATCGTCGGCGATGGCCTGAGCTTCCTTCGCGGTCGGCAGCGAACCGCCCTCTAGGAACTTGTCGACAGGGATGTAAGGCCTCCTCAGGAAATAGGAATTGCCCTTCTTGCCAACGCTGATCACGGTGTAGTTGACGCCGAGACCCTTGAGCTCGGCGATCCTTGCCTCAGCCTTCTTGATGATGTTGTTGTTGAAACCGCCACAGAGGCCCCGGTCGCCAGTGACAACCACCAGGGCGACCTTCTTGACAGGCCTCACGCTGGTGAGCGGCGCATCGATGTCCTCAGTCTGGAGCTGCTCGTTGATGTTGTAGAGGACTTCGACCAGTGTCTCCGAGAAGGGTCTTCCGTTGACGACAGCTTCCTGGGCTCTCCTGACCTTGGCAGCCGCCACAAGCTTCATGGCCTCGGTGATCTTCTGGGTGTTCTTGACCGAGTCGATGCGGTCCCGGAGCTCTCGGAGGTTGCACTGAATTGGGGCCACCGGGGTGGCTCTAGATGGGTTCCCGGAGGAAGGGAGCTGGAAAATGGAGCCGACGGAGGCTCGGAAGGAGAGCGAAGACGCATCGGAGATAGAAGGCTTCGAGGACGCCCACATTGTGAGATTGGAGGAAGACATGTTCTTGGACAAGTTTTTGCAGGTCAGGAGAAGGGAGTTTGGCAATGTGGGTATGAGTTCTTTTTCAGATGTATCCTTTTCTTTCTGCTCAAAGGCTTATCTTCAATGTGTCCAATTTGATGTCTCTGGTAATGGAGGAAGAGAGAATGAGTGGAGGGAGAGGGAGAGAGTGGATGAGGTTTTGGGATAAGGTTTTTGACTCCGTCTGAGATTGCATGGGGAGTGAAACTTTGATGCATTCCCTATCGCCAATTCCCTGTGGGGTCCAGTTGAATCTTTGAGTGGTGGCTAATTTGTTAGTCTGGCTATTTATTTTGGTCGTGAAAATAAGTGACTAGATTTTATGCTGGACAGGTCCAATGATTCCAGAGCAGAAAAGGGCATATGCGGCTAAACGACTGAGATTCTTTTACAGCCAAGTGAAGGGTGAATTATGCAGGACCACATTTACATTTACCTACTGTAACGACAGTGAAAACATACTCCCTCCCAGGATTGGTTTCTTTTCTTTCACGAGACGAATCCAAGTTCATGTTCAAGCTTTGTCCTTCACTCTTTTTTAAGTGTAATTCCCGAATCGTCATATCATATCAAGCTAGACCTGAATCAAATTCATTATAAAAGGAACGTGAGCTGGACAGGTACAAAACCCCACATATGATTTGCTGGTCCTCCAGAATTTACAAAAAGTAAGAAGTTCATAACATCGACGAAGTACTAGAACTAAATGGACCTAACCAGTCTTGTTCACCAGTTCAAGAGCTTCCGCAGCTACAACACTGTTCCCTCTCATAACCTGCAGGATCAGAGGTGAGATTGTCGGTGTTGATACGATGGTAAGTGAGGATCTGTAGCTCCATTAGCGTCGAGGATATCAAGTTAGGGCACACATGATAACCATTCTATTTCTGTTTCAGAATTATTTTTATATTCCAAACTTTGTTTAGAGCAATCGTAAATCCGTTTTGTAAAATTATTTCATTTTCCTATTTTTAAAATAGATTTCTAAATCCAAGTAATAGGTTTGAAATATAAATCAAAAGTAAAAAATTTTTACTTTTCTATTTTCGAAACAGAAATGAGAAATAGAAACTCTTCTAATTGTTTATTATTGCTATTAGTCGGTTGCTCATCCGTCGTCGTCGGCCACCATTTGCCATTTGTTGCCGCCCCTCCTCATCGCTAACCGCTGATCACACCGCGGGTCATGTCCGATCACGGCACCGCCCGCCAATCACTAGCCGCCCGAAAGGAAGAAATTTTATATCATTATCAAACGAATTTCTACTCCGATAATAGAAATTTTATGTCGTTGTCAAACACATATTTTCGCTAAACTCATCCAAAAATAGAAATATAAAAATTTATTTCTCTACCATAAATCAATTTTTGGCCAGAATAATTATCATTTGCATCCTTAATTTGTACTATACATGGGAGAACGATTGGCTCGCTCGCCCTAATAAAATCTAATGAGCAAAAATCCCACAATCCACTATTATGACACATTTACAGTCCGACATTCATATTCAAACCCATAATCAGTAGTATGGCGAGCTGCACACAACTGAATTGACACAACACACCACATTAGATAACATCATGGCTACAAAGTGGGGATGCCTCGCGGGATGGAATCTCAGCGATGTAGGACGGACTGCGGAGTGTAAACAATATCAAGCTTAAACCATTCACTTGTCATGAAGAAGAAATAAACCCATGAGAGAGAGAGAGAGAGAGAGAGAGAGAGAGAGAGAGAGCAAAATGTAAGAGGTCATGTTCATTTCTTCATGCCTTTTGTCGAGGACATATTCACACAACAGGACTTGCATCCAAGCCCCATCCTAAATCAAAAAAAAAAATCCCCCAAAGCATTTTCACTGTACTTCAATCTCACATAGAATGGTGGTTCGTCTTCGATCCATGCTATGCACAGAGAGTAGTACAAAATTGGAGATACAGACATTTCTTTACTATTTACAGCGTCTGAATCAACCACTCTTCATAGCAATCCCTACTTCTGAATTTGCATTACTCCTGCACGTCCGCTTTCGAGGCCGCCTGTTAGGGACGGTGGAAGTGCCCAAATCAACCCGTTTCGCGGCCTCCATAGTTTGGTCATGTACCTGCTCCATATTATTTCTAATGCATGTTTTTGTCTTCTTGCAGGATCTGTTTGGACAAGGTGAACGAAGCTTTCGAGCCTGAGTTTCACCGGCTGGATTTGGAGGACAGCCTCGCAACCTTGGATCCAAACTCAACCATGATTTACTCGCCGTGTCTCTCCCTTCGCAAGTGAGACCCAACTTTAAGGAAGGAAGGCTGCTGTTTCCAGGTGTAGAATCATCGGATTTAAGACAATGACCATTTCTCGATTCATGCCGATGATCTTCATGTGGTTCCATCGACACCTTCTCTGCAGCATGATTCTGGACCTCCTAGCAAGAAGGCATTACAAGATCCAAAAACAATTTCAGAAAACTAGCATAACAATTTAGATTATAGAAAAGTTCACTTTCACAGCACTAGAGAAAGCTTAATCGCATGCGTGTGTGCCTGCCTGTAAGGCTAAAGTTAGGAGAGTAGGATGGAGGGGAGCCCCTGGAATAATGACTCAGTGATGGAAGCAAATTAGTGCCGAACATCAGAGAAGAGTTTAGCAGGACATATTGCCAAAAGAAAATAATCGGGAACCAAATTAAAAGTAGAAATATAATTGCAATATTAAGAAATGTTTCCAACAGGGTAAATCAACCAAAGTTAGAGGATAAAGAACAAAGATATCAACCCTCCTCTAATGAATGTCAGAAGTTATCCACCAGACAAGCAGCTGTCCAGAAGAACAATGTACCAGGTCACAACCAAACCGAACGAATGATTTATCACCTACTATACAATATGCGAATGCCATGACATACAAGATTAGCATAAACAACAAATTCTGCACCCTGAGCACTAGAAAGCAACATGGTATGATGATGCCTGAAATGAGTATGCACCTTGTTATTTGTATCAGCAACAATCTCCATGCTTGATTCCTCCTCTCCTTCAGAATCAGCCATCTCCTCACATTCAAATTCGACATGTTCTTCTATATCTTCATCAGAGTCGCTCAACTCTTCCTGTTCCATAACAATTCCTGGATGAGACTCATCCCCTGCTAAGTCCATGTTGGATTGAACAACATCATTTTGTCTGCTTAACATTTGGGATCCTGAAATTAAGTCACTTCTAACAGAAGACAGATTTTCAGGCTGCTGGTCAAAAGGATTGCTTGCTTGTTGGCTATTAAGCAAAGTTCCAGATTTTGCTGAATGCCTGATGGGGGTCATAAGTTTATGAGTAGCCCCACTGTTCTTTCCTATTGTCTTTCCCAATGAGGATAAAGAGCTTAGGTGTATATCTAGGTCCAATTCACTAGCTCTATCTGCACAACAAGAAAGATCAGTGCCAGTAGTCAAGGAGGCACCACTGGCTGGCACCTTAGCTTGCACAGCAACAGAAACAGACTGGTGAGCCTTTGAGCTAGCAGATGTTAAATCACCGTTCACCTCTTCAGTTCCTTGAAGTAGTGGATGGAAGTCAATTCCACTACCACGTACATTGGAAGCAGAGTCCCTAGGCCTGAAAGATCTGTCATTGTTTAGCTGCTGAGGATTATGAAAAAGACTAAGATTTAATTGAGGCTGGCTTCCAGAAAAAAAACTTAAAGGGGCAGGAGCAAGGGTATTGCAGTTTGATGGGTAATAAGGCAGGCCACCATCTTCAGGGACTTGGAAGAGTAAGGGATGCATCTGGGAATCGGAATCAATGCCTCTTTCCTCATTGATGGTTTTCTCCTTGAAAACTCTTGATTCTTCTCGCGGCAAATGTGCAACAGAATCATTCAGAGACATACTTTTGCTCTGTTGGGCAGCTGGTGTGTCTCCAACCTTTGCTGCATGACATGGTCGATTATCCGCACTCCCAGTAATAGTGGAAGCTGCTCCATCACAGCTTAGGTATGCAGACTGAGAAATAACACGAACATTCTGAGGAAGATTCACTGGGGGCAAGTTTGGTGCTAATTTTACCAAGCGTGCGCTGTCAGTTTGACGACCTCTGTGTGAAAGGGGACCAAATGGAGATTTGGGTGTCCACAAACTTGTTTCCGAAACTGGATGAACTGGTACTGAGGTACCATGCACATTGTTATGAACGACACGAGATGCAGAATAAGTATTCTGAAAAGTTGATGCAATTGGAAACTGATGCATGTTTCCAGCATGGTGTTGTGTTTCATAAGCAGCCTCTTCCCTTATGCCATGAATGCCTCCTTTTCCCACATAAGAGTGGGGTTGTTTGAAAGATGGTCTCCAGTCCATTAAAAACCCCTCGTGTACATAAGGTTCTTCAGGGTCATCAATGCAATCATCTTCACAACTGTTCTCCCCGCCAGCATGCTCAACCTGATAGTCCTGCAACCAATGGCCAATACACAGCTCAAATCCCCTCAAATATTGGTTTGGAAAGAAAAGCAAAGGGATGCGGAAATTTATCAACATATTGTGGAAGCTCCTCGGTCTAATTTGAGAATTCATGCTCTTACTTCGGTCTAATTTTAGAATTCATGCTCTTAATAGTCCAAAAGTGACTGAAGACATTTAACATGGATGGAAGCTTTACTTACTAAAGGCACTGCAAACAACATAATTAGCTTAAGGCATCAACTGCGACTCATCGCATGAGTACAATGTAATCAAGTCATTTCTCCAGTAAAGATAACATGGAGGATTTTAATATAAATGTGTGTAGGACGGTGTATGGTAATCCATGCAATGTTTCTCGGCAAATGACAAATACCCACTTGTAAGCCCATTATATTAGCAGCTCATTCGTTAAGTAGACAAAATCAATATATCAATTCTATGTTCAAAAGTGAAACTTGCAGACCTCCTTCTCAGATGCATTTTGCCAACTTGCTGGATTTGCACCTCTGCGCCTTCTCCGTTCCGCTTCATATGCCCTTCTCTTCTCCTTTTTAGTTGGATTCTGTTTGTATGACTTCTGAGTTCCCAAGGCAACTCTCCACTGACGAGGTAATAAGGATGGATCTCTATGTGGCACAATGAATTTGCATACTGACATCCAGTCAAGTTTATAAATCTTGAACCCCTGGAAATATTTACGTCACGGGTGTCATATACAGCTTTCCATAAAATAACAAGCAGATTCCAAAGAACAAACAACTTAAAATTTACCTCCTGTATATATTGCACCTCTTCCGCGGTCAATGGAGAGGTTTTCATCCTCCTTACTGCCTACAAATGGAGAGGTTACATATGGTGAAGATAACATGCTACTAATAGAAAGAGACATCTCAAAGATTTGCATTAAAGATCTCTCTTTTCCTTGATTTTCATTTAATTCATTTGCATAAAAAGAGTGAGCCAACAGTGGGTGATCCTCCCAAAATGTGATCATTGCAGCATAATTCCATTGAAACAAATTCCAAGAAACTCCTAGCATTGGTTGCCAAGGAGCAGGTAAGTCAAAGGTCTCGAGACACAAAGCTTTTAACATCAGTACAACTTTATCTTGAAGTCCAAATCTCAAGTGAAACACCAACCATAATTACTTCCAACTACTAGGTTGTATACTCTGGTATCTATGTGCTAGACGTGAGACTGACATACAGCATTTCTGGTCTACATCTGTTCCTTTCTTTTCCTTTTTTCTTTCAATTACATCCATTATCAAAAGTTCTGGATTAACTTTGCTTTAACCCAAGTAAGGGGAGCCACCTTGAGCCCTGAATTCTAATCTCCTTAAATTGAAAACCTCAAGCAAGGCCCAATTATTACTTTTGCAACCACTGCTCCTTCCAAAAGGACTAAACATTAACAATTTTTTATTATTTCATGTGAATCGCCCCTGCAACACCTCTAAAAGGGAACAAACTGTTCAGTTTACAATAAATTATTGTCAATCTCATTCAGTATAAATCCATCTGTTTTACTTATTGAATTTGCAAGATAAATACAATAAATTATTGTCAATCTCATTCAAGATAAATCCATCTGTTTTACTTATTGAATTTGCAAGATAAATCCATCTGTTACAACAACAACAATAATAATAATCTAAGTTAAATACTTAATGTCTCTTTTGCCTCATTTATGAAGCGGCTCCAGTCAGTAAATAATGCTAGCCATGTATCCAGTGCACAAATCAATAATTAAGGATCATAAGTTGACTCTGGCAGAAACACACACCTTTATGGGATTCTCTGGAGCCTTGGATGAGCAGCGATTCTTCTGCCGTACAAAAATCTGCAACAGAGATATTTGTGATGATGCCATCATAGACTTAAACAGGCATAAAAAGCCCGATACTCAGTCAAAACTTCTCCTCCCTAAACACCTTAAAAAACTACAAACTTATTTCATCAGCCATAGGAACTGTCTTAGACAAATAAACTTAACAAGTTGTAATGAGTGAACAATTCTAGAATGACTTCTGTACAGGAAAAAGGTTACCTAAAAGGTTGTACCCATATAATAAGCGCCATAAAGCCCAGAAAGTACCTGATGCTTAGACTTGCAAGGAAGAAATCGTTGCTGAATAGCCTTCCAATCCGTATTAAATTCCATTATCCCCAAAGCAAGTAGCCTGCACCATTATCATACTAATGGGGTCAAAACTTTGATTATTTCTGACACTGTGACAATCAAGCTGTAAAACTTCCACAGACATCAAACAAGTACACATACAGCAGCACAGTTACTTTCTCCCCCAATCGATTTCCAATTAATTTCTGTTTACAGTTCCTACTGCATACAACCTTTATTACCTTTCTTCAACTTCAAAACATCCACTCTAACAAGTGAGAAATAACAAAAATAGAAGTATGCAACTTACTCATCCTCAGCATCAGTGAAAAGCACCCTGTTTGCCACAGCAGAAGGGGGTGGTTTATGAGGAAGAAGTGCTTGATTAAACAGTGGAAAGAATATCTGAGCCAACTTTGCAACATCTTTCTGAACCAAGGCAACTGATTGCTTCTTAGCACTTTCCACAATTGCCGCAGCTAATGATCTCTTGAGTGGATGATGACCTGAGGAAGGAGAACCACTACGGGCATTTGATGAAGAAGCTCCACTTAAAACTTGAATATCACCTTCTACAGCTGACAGAGAGCTGGAAGTGGGGAACAGAGGCTCCCTTTCAGAGCGAATATCACAGGTAGATTCAACATGCCATCGCCGCTGTTCCCGGACTGTCATGATAATACAAGCCAATTAAAATAAGCTCTCTCTCCTGTTATGGGGCATTAAGAAAACAAAAACCAATATCCCTGACAGAAGAAATAGGTTGTTGTTTATTAATTTATCTGTTATCCACGGTTTCAAAATTGTCAAACCCATTGAGTTGGTATAACTTTTTTTTTCTTTTAATTTACTCATGAAGAACCTCAACTGAAATTGTGCATTGTTTCATTATTTATCTACATTACCTACATTGTATATAAAAAAAGAAAGAGCTTACAAAGTCATTCATATCCTACCACATACAGATCTACAAAAAAACAATCGTAATCTATAGCTTAGACTTAAATCTGTTGCTGAACAAGAACACATAAATTATGCAGTGTGTCTTCAGATTGGACAACAGGAGAGAATCTCAATTTTACCAAGTGGTTCACATTTTTTTATGGGTAAGTTAACTTCATTTCTTCATCAAACAAAGTGGGTAGGCCAATCCCACTACAAGCCACTATACATCAAGCCATCACTTACAATCAAAATCCAAGTGGTAGTACCATTACCCCGAAGCCAACACCATATCCCAGCCAACAAGAAGGATTCATCTAAAAATCAAACCAGTTAAAGGCCAGACAAATCATTGAACTGAATTGCCAATTAGAACATAAAGCTATAACCAAGCCAGAATTAACTTTGTGTTACAGCAGTTTATGCCCTTCATTTTTAAAACCTTACTGCAAACATAAGTGGTTCACATTTAAAACCAAGTTGGGTTTAAAACTAAAACATTCCCAGTTTGGTAACCTCTACGGTCAAATTTGCACTTGATCTATAATGCCAAACTATCATAATCAATTCGGTTTAAAGCCTTCCAGAAGAGACCAAACTGACCCAAGAAAACCCTCATATCCTACTGAAACCTATTATCCAAATAGACTAAGAACAACTAAGTAGCAAACAGCTTACCAATGCGCAGATCATCGATGTATTTCTTCACTAAATTAAGCGGAGCTACATCCAAAACCGACAGTACAGGACCACTTATATGCGGCAACCAGACAGAACCCTCCATCGCTCGAGAAAATACAGCCAGACTGCCAGCATATTCCCCCTGTCCTTGACCCTGGGAACCATTTAGAGTTGCCACCATCTGATTATCCACAGAAGAGGTAACCCCCTCAGCATCTAATGTAGAAGCACATCCCAAAGTCTGTTGTGCCATGTTTGATGCTTTAGAACCCTCAGATGTCGATGAAGAAACATATGCAGGGGAAAAGCAAATACCAGGATATGGTATGCTTCTCCGAGCTACTATCTGATCACGTTTATGAAGCATTTGCAAAATCAATTCTTCAACCTGTGATGCAATGTTTTGCCGAGAGGGATCGAGAATGCAAAGAGAATATATTTGAATAAGAAGCTGCACATGCTCATGTATCAGACAATACAACTGGCCAATCTGATTAGGAGCAAACCCATTCATGCAACCCGCATTGGCTGTTAAAGACGCATAATTCATAGGAGCATCAGTCATAGAAAGTTGTCCACTTGACGCTGGTAAATATGGAGTCGATCCAACAGGTACTAATGGTAAAAGGGGACGCAATGGCCTCTTCCCGTGTTGAAGAAGCTTCTTTTTACACTCCGCAGAGGTGTCTTTACGTCTGTTCTGCCTTGTCTCAGGCCGCCTTCTGGAAGGCTCAATATTTCCTTTTGTGATTTTATCACTAGGTCTGTCATCGAGGTCACTCTCAAGTGCCTCTTCGAGTTCAATCTCAAAGTCAGCATCATTATCCTCATCTTCGTCATCGACGTTCCCAGTGTCTGGAGTTGGATGACCATTGCCATCTCCACCTATTAAAACAGCTGCTAGAAATTTTTTATACTCTTCTTCATCATCAACATTTTGAATGTCCTCATCATCATCCGTCTCTTGCAGGAAACTCTCCAGTTCATCAAGAGTAAAACTTGCTAGAGAATAACGAGCCCTCGTACGCTTGCAAATAGCATCCTCCTCCTCATCCGAGTGCATTACCGGCTTCCAGCTGTTTGTAGCTTCCACAACCATGTCACTGTGGGAGTCAGGTCTGCTGCCCGTATGATCTTCCTTTCCTTGTAAATGCCCATTTTCAGCTTGGGACAGGATCTCTGAATCTGTCTTAGAGAGCGTTCCGGCGACAAGTTCGGGCAATTCTTGTTCACATACTAGTTTAGGGGAATTCAGCACGAAATTCCCCCCCTCGCAATGCTCAGAATCTTCAACAGCAAAACTCTGACCCTCATCAGTCAACTCTGACGAATAAATTTCCGCCGTCTGTAACGGTTTAACTCCGTTTTCAACAACGTCCCCATCAATTCCTTCAATTTCAGAGCTCAGACTCGAAGAAGCGTCTGGTGAAGGTGTTTCCTTCAGAAAGGGATTAAAATCCACATCTTCATCCTCATCCTCTTCCTCTTCCCCTTTCGCTGGACTCTTACGCCATTCATCTAAGTCTGCCCCGGTGGGCAAAACACCAGCTTGACTAACATGGCCGCCGTTGCCAGAGGAATCAGCGCAAGACGACATCCTCATCAATTTCGTAGCAGCGACATAAACACTCGACGATCATGCACAATCCTTCCCCTCAATGCAATGACACTCCCATAATGCCATTCCCTAAACACAAAACCAACACGAAAGACACGACATCAGAGATCGACACGACTCGAGGCATAAACCTTCTGACCCGTGCACACAAACAACTCCACTGTTCCTCCACAGCAGACCAGTAAGCAGCCCTCAACCATTGCCCCACACGCAAGAATTAACGCTCAATCAACACAGCTAATAAGAAGCACACCACAACCGTACGGGCACGATGAACAATCTCGCGTTCGAGCATCGCAATCCGATGATCGGCGCCTTTTCCGGCGGACTCTCGCGACATTCGTGCGCCACCGGCCGGGAATTGCCGGCGGATTCTAGAGAATTAGGGCACGAGAGGCGGTTCGGTACCGAGAGGCGCGAAGGGGGGAAGCGCCGGAAAGGAAGCGCATTTGAGGAGCACGGGATTCGGGAGGTCAAAGGCGCCGGCTCGGGATCGGACGAGCGAGCGAGAGCAGGGAGGGGAGCGAGGCTCACCTTGTTTCCGGCGGCGAATCCGGCGAGCTAGGCCCGGCGGCGGCGGGCGGCGGCGGGCGGCGGCGGACGACGAGCGAGGGAGAGCGGGGAGAGCGAGAGGGGGAGAGGGGCGGAACCGAGAAAGGCGGAAGTTCATTGGATGTTGGGCCTTTCTTCAAGCCCAACCTCTGACCTCCCCTCTGCAGCATACAGCCGGTTGAAACTTTTGGGAAAAAATTTTGAAAAGTGTGAAAGGCATTTTATTTAATAACGACACAAAATTTCTCCATCTCGAGTAATAATGAGAGGCGTCTAGCGGCTAACGGGCAACCGACAACAAGTAATTAGTGTCTAGCGACCAGCAATCAGCAGTGGGAGGCAAGCGGGCGACGTCCAAAGATTGGTGGCTGGCAACGGGGTCAGTTAGTGACTAGCAATTGGCAGCAAGAGGTGAGCGGTACCTTTAGAGTGGATAGGTTCCATATATGGAACTTAGAACTATTATGTCATCACCATTTCCCAATTTTGGTGTCAATAACGGACCGCTTGATATGAAATCGATTAGAGCTTTTCTTTTTTCCTTCTTTTTTTTTTTATTATATATAATATGTGTGTGTCAAATATGAATGCAAATTTTCCTGCTCGATGTTGTTATGTTAAAAATATTTGATTTCAACAAATATTTCTATTTTTAAATATATATATAATTACTAGTGTAACAAGCAAATTAGTTCAAAATTGTTTGGTTATGAGTTCTACTTTGATATCGACTTGGAGTATCTAGATTTCAAGTTTTCAAGTAGAATCGACCAATTCAAGGCATAGAATCGGAAACCAAACTAGTTAAAGATAGGTTTGTCAAGGCCGATCCCTTAAAATGTGTTAGATAATCATTCTGCTCTTGAAAATAATTTATGCTCGAAAATAAGTTTTTCTAATTCTGTTCTCCAAACGAGTTTACGAACATTTGAATGTTTAGATACATTTCTATTTTTGAAATAAAAATATGTTTGTTACAATTTTTAAATTTTTTTGTGATTTCAAATTTATTTTAACTTTTTAATAATTTTATTACATTTTTCTTTTTTTCTTTTTTCCTTCTCTTCTTCCTCCTCTAGTTAGTCGACGGCCAGACAAGGTCCAATGACCTCGGCGAGAGTCAATCTTGTAACAGTTGGGCAACGCTCGCCAAGGTTGCCAATGGCCGACAATCGACTACAAGAAGAAGAAGAGGAACAGGAAAAGCCAAAAAAAAAAAAAAAGGAGAGAAAAAATGACATGGCCTTTGTTCTGGAATTGTTTTCAAAAATAAAAAATTATCAAACCGATTTTTATTTTTTATGAAAAATAAAATAATAAAATTAGATAATATTTGGCACGTCTATAAACTAGCTTTGAATCAGCCGGACGAGACCGGTCCGGGCCGGTGCACGGACTGAACCGGCCCGTCGATCGCCCTAGAGCAGAGGTTTGACAGGTCAGATTGCACCGCCGTCTCCACAGTTCACGCTCCGATTTAGAGAGATAGAGAGAGAGAGAGCGCGCGCCGCCGCCGCCCCGCCGCCGCCGCCGCCGCCGCCCCGCCGCCGCCGCCGCCGCCGACGACGACGACGATGGAGTTCGAGAAGAGGAAAGCGGCGACGCTGGCGTCCCTCGGCAGCTCCGACGCCGACAAGTCGCCGAAGGGCTCGCTGGACGCCCCCATCGTCCCCCTCCTCTCCACCATCAACCGCCACCCTTCCTACTACACCACCAGCTCCTGCAGCGGCCGCATCTCCATCCTCTCCCAACCTCCCCCGCCGCCCCCGCCGCCGCCGACAAGCGCAAGAAGGCCCGCGGCGGGACCTGGCTCTTCATCTCCCACGACCCCGCCGACCCCGACTCCGTGCTGTCCTCGCTCTTCCCCGCCGCCGACGTGGCCGCCGCCGAGCGCGACGCGTCCGAGCTGGTGTTCCGGTTCGAGCCGCTCATCGTGGCGGTCGAGTGCAGGGACCTGAGCTCGGCGCAGGCGCTGGTGTCCGCCGCCATCGCCTGCGGGTTCCGGGAGTCCGGGATCACGAGCGCGAGCCGGAGGGTGATCGTCGCGATCCGGTGCTCGATCCGGATGGAGGTGCCGCTGGGAGACGCGCGGGAGATTGTGGTGTCGCGGGAGTACGTGAGGTTCCTCGTCGGGGTGGCGAACGAGAAGATGGAGGCGAACAGGAGGAGGACCGAGAAGTTTCACGAGGCGTTGCGGAGGATTTGGAGTTCCGAGGGCGAAGTGGACGGTGCTGGGGATGGGAAGACTGCGAGCGTGTCGAGGAATGCTGAGAGCTTGAAGGAGTGTGAGTTTGAGAGTGTTGCTTGTGTTGAAAGTTCAGAAGCTGATGCTACTTTGGATGGAAATGCGAAAGATGGTGAGACCTCCATTTCATTACATATTCAGTGATTCGGTTCAGTTTAGCTCAAGATGTCGTTTTGGTGTAAATGAAATGGCTAAAATCGAAGCCGAATGTCATTTGCTTTTGATGGTCGATGACATTTATAAATGGTTGGGTTCGATTTTTGGGCAATCAACTGGTTTAGCGTTTGCAACATCCATGTTGTGTTGCTTCTGCAACTGTGGCACACGAAATGGCAAAGACTACTGATCGTACTTGTATTGTTTTGATGCATTTCCTTTTTGTTTCGTAAAGAAAAGGCTAATTGAATTGCTAGTTCAAGGGATAATCTTATAGTATGCTATTCTGCTTCTCATGTGCTGCTAACACATTAGGATGGCATGGCTTGGCCAGTTTCTTTGTGGATGTCCTGTTCGTTATCATCTATGAATTGTTCCGCTATTCGAATGACTATCATTTATGCCTTGCCTAAATATATATGGAGAAGATGCAAAGATACAACTTGCAGCTAGATTTGATGGATTCAGGATGATTTGGGAGCTACGGCAATCAATAAATGTATTTATAGGCATCTATAACAGTAACAAAATTATCTTATCATCAACTGGTTAAGCAAGTAATTTCTTATAGAGAAAGTAATAATTCCTATAGATGTCTTTTTCTTATAATTGACTGCTTCACAAGAAATTGCTCTTGGGGGGTCAAGTTGCTCTGCAGTCTCTACAATTTATAATTATATGTAAAATGCTGACTTTCGAAAAGCTCTCATTCCTTATGCCTATATTCTTTCAAGTTTCACCTGATAAAGCCTGCATAGACTAAAATTGCGAGGGGAGGGCTAAAGTTTTTAGGTCGTGTCTATTAAAATCCATTACAGAGTGACTGTATATTAATCTGGTTTTGATTGCAGGAGAGCTCTCCTTTTAGATGCAACCAAGTCTGAGTTTTTGAACAATTGGCAGGGCCAACGGTGCATCAGGATTTCCGCTTGTCTATTACTCCCCTGAAAATTCTAGGTGAACCTCATGAGAAACTATTCCTCTGGGGTCACTCTGCCTGCACGATGGATAGGAGAAACTGGGAAAAACTTCTTATTTTTGGTGGTTTTGGAGGAATGGGAAGGCATGCAAGAAGAAATGACTGTTTATTTCTTGATCCATCGTC
The DNA here is from genome assembly GCA_016097605.1 of Eucalyptus guilfoylei. Classification (NCBI taxonomy): domain Eukaryota; kingdom Viridiplantae; phylum Streptophyta; class Magnoliopsida; order Myrtales; family Myrtaceae; genus Eucalyptus; species Eucalyptus guilfoylei. The sequence goes on along the minus strand of CM027864.1, from coordinate 43,572,525 downwards.
CTGCACATTAGAGACTATTGCTGTTAGAAGTGCTCCCTCTCCACGAATGGGCCATACGGCATCATTGGTTGGACATCAATTGTTTGTCATTGGTGGCCGGACTGATCCATTGAATATTCTAAGTGATGTATGGGTCTTCAACACAACTACTAATGAATGGAAATTGATAACCTGCAATGGTCATGTATTTCCGCCAAGGTACTGCCAAGTAGTGATTTGCTGCAAGAGAGTTTTTTAATCATATTCTTTTTGGCATTTAACATTGATATCAGATTGGTTTTGCTTTTCATTTCACCTTGCTCAAATTTGAGTTTAATTTGAGAGTTTATGGAGTTTTCGTTTGCTGCATGTACATAATCAAACTTGGATCTACGTGCAAATACTTACAAAACATCCTCCTTGCTTTTATCCATGCTCTGCATGCCTGCGTACATGTGTTTACTCCAAAGGCACATATTTGTCATACTTTGCTTTTAAATTAATCTAAACATTGAACAGGCATCGCCATTCAGCAGCAGTTTTAGGTTCGAAGATTTTTGTATATGGTGGAGTGAACAATGAATCGATCTATTCATCCTGCTTTGTCTTGGATACAAGCAATCTGTGCTGGGAAGAGTTGGTGGTAGGTGGAGATCAGCCATGTGCTCGTCACTCACACTCTATGGTGGCATATGGATCGAAGGTTTTCATGTTTGGAGGATATGATGGTGAAAAGGCATTGGGAGATTTATACAGCTTTGACATTCAGGCATATGCTTGGCGAAGGGAGAAGACATTGGGCAAAGGGCCACATGCTAGGTTCTCTCACTCAATGTTTGTCTATAAGCAATATATAGGCATCATTGGCGGTTGTCCTGTCAAACAGCATCTTCAAGATTTGTCACTGCTAGATCTGCAGCTGCAAGGCTGGAAGCATGTGGCACTCAATTCAGTCAGCAGATTTTTGTTTGTGCGTACTACAGTGAATGTCATTGGTGATGATCTTGTCATGATTGGGGGTGGGGCAGCTTGTTATGCATTTGGAACAAAGTTTAGTGAGCCCATGAAAATTAACCTGCTCCATTTAGATAGCTCAAGTCACAGTATGCCGTCCAGTGGAGACAAGCACCCTTGCCGTCAAGGAGAGGTGACTGAGGAAACACATGGTCAGTGTCAGGGTCAAGGTCTACAACTTAAGCATGCTCAAAGTTTTGGTGAGAATTCTGACCTGAAGTTTGAAGAAGCAATTGAATTGGTAGGACCTCAGACAAGTCCCATGCATTGGCTTCTACAAGTTGAAAGGACCCGTGCAAAGCTAGCAAAGGACTTATTGAAGAAGTTTGGATGGTTGGACATGGGGAGGAAGGTAAATACCAGCGAGGATGGAATGCAAATTCATTTCCCCGTGACTGAAAAATTTTGTGTTCTGTATGAGAAGCAGGATCATCGAGCAGATGTTTCTGAGCAGCTAAATGAGCTGTGTTCTTCAGAGCAATTGGTAAAATCAAATGTCTTGTTGAATCAGAATCCCTGGTCAGCTGCCTTGAATCTTCTAAAGCAAAGTGGCGCAACTACACTGGTTGATAGAATTGGTGAAGTCAGAAAAGTTAATAGATCTCCATATGTTGTGATGAGGGAAACAGTTGCTGTGCTAGTTAAGCAGAAAGGGTTATCGGAAGAACTTCTTGAGCAGCTTCCCGCAAGGTTTGTGTTTCAAAAGAATTGTGAGTTTGGTGTCTGACTATCATTATACTTGAATTATATTAAAGCACGTAATGTTCCTATATTGTTCTATGCGTCTCTTCAGGAGTTTTTTTTTTTTAATTTGAGTTCAATATATGTCATCTTCTCAACTGTGTTTCTGTTTTCTGCTTCAGATGGGAACGGCTGGGAGATATTGTTGTTCTTCCAGAAACATCCTTCAAGGATCCAATTTGGGAGACAATTGGTGAGGAGCTCTGGCCTGTTATTGCCAAAGTCCTCAATACTCGTCGCCTTGCTCACCAAGTAAGCTTTGTGCTAATATTTACTATTTTATCCTTCCTTATCCTTTTGGAGGTTCTAAATGTGGCATCAAGAAGTGCATCTAGAATTAGTGCGTTCTTTGTATTTGTTAAATGAAAAAGTTCTGAATATCTGAATTGACTGAGGATGTGGCATATGTGTAGTAACATATTTTTTGGGATATTGTTTCTTTATATCTTATTGATTTTTCTGAAGCTTTCACTCTCTGTTTGCCATAGAGCTGGAAATGCCTTTGCAAAGCATACCTCTCAGATTGTTTTCTGATTTTCAGAAACCTGGTTCTCTCTTAATAGTTGACTTAAAAATCACAATTCATCTTGTCTTGAAAACTTCCGGTGCATTTTTGTGTTTTTTCTTGTTGATTTTAAAATTAACTCTGCTGGCTTTTGTAGGGCTATGTTGCGCCTACTTCTACGAGGGACAGTACTCTGAAGATCCTCTTTGGTGATGATGGTTGGGTTGCCCACCGTGAAAATGGCATTTTGTATTCTTTTGATGCTACTAAGTGCATGTTCTCATGGGGCAATCTTTCCGAGAAGCTTCGCATGGCTCGTCTAGATTGTCGAGGTGAAGTTGTTGTTGATTTGTTCGCTGGAATTGGATACTTTGTGTTGCCCTTCCTTGTTAGGTATGATTAGCTCTTATTCACCTTTGATTTGGTTGTGGGTATCATGAAAATGGAAAGAAATAAAGTTTGCATTATAAGGCCGCAATATCTAACCAATAGAAATCCGGTAGATTTTGACAGTGAGAGGTCATTCTTGCTTATTAATTGCCAACAATGAAACTGTGATAATTAGTATTAATATCTCTCTCACTTTTCGTTGTTCTTTTTAATTTTATGTGCTTCTGACAAAACATTTTATTGATCAGGGCTCAGGCTAAGCTAGTATATGCCTGTGAATGGAACCCTCATGCCATTGAGGCACTACGTCACAATTTGCAGGCCAATTCGGTTAATGATCGCTGTGTCATTCTTGAAGGAGATAATCGGATCACAGCACCCAAGGTGGGATTGATTTGTCCTTATATATATCTTTTGTTTGCAGCCTAGTGTAATCTGGTATCCACTTGCTCTGAAATAAGTTAAGTGGGTAATTTATTAATGATTTACATTTGATCTGATTTAATACAATTGAAAAGTTACGGCTGACTTCTAATAGCTTATTGTACTGAATCTGAACTCTGAAGAGGATTTGAAGTATACTGACTTTGGAGGGACTGTTCCTGGAAGTCTTTAATACATTGGAATTTACTTTGAATCTTGTAGGGATCATGTTTCTCGTACAAAAGTGACTTGGCACCTTTTAGTTCTGTCAGTTATTGCAGACCTGGTTCGAAGCATGTTCTTGGGGTTTGATTCTCAATCAGTGAATGGGTTCACTTTTGATTTTATGTATCCTGCACAGAATAAATGTGCTATGTTAAACTTTTGCATCGTGCAACTCCTCATTTCATGAGACTCATCTAGTCAAGTTACATAATCTTGGTAACTCTAAAATTACTTGTGGATGGTTCTTCTCTTCGTTGTAAAGCATTGGATTTATCTTAGAATGGGATAACCATTTTTTGTCTATAATTGATTTACAATGTGTATTGGTGATTTATTAAATTGTGAAGTGTTCTCTTGTGGATTGGGTTTGTTTGTTTTCTATAATCAAGATATTCTAACTTATGGTTTTTGGAAGGATGGCGTGAATAAACTTTGCATCTGATATTGACTCCTTGATGCTTTCTTATAGGGGGTTGCTGATCGAGTGTGTCTTGGTCTCATTCCATCGAGTGAGGACAGCTGGGTAACTGCTATAAGGTCATTAAGGTGACTTTCGACTTTCCTTGCTCTACATTCTTCATAAATGTGTTTAGCTGTCCAGAAAAATTTTGACAGATGATCTTGTATGATGAGAAGCTGAAAATTTCTTGGGTTTATGCTTTCTGAGTGAAAGTGTTTGTGTGGCACAATTTCAGGGATATTTATGTTTGTCTGAAGCTAGAAAATTCTGAACATCATCGTGAAACAATCACATGTTTACTGAATGTATTTCTTTTGGACCTGTGAATTGAATTGTCAACGAATGGGAATTCAAAACGAGGGGATTGGAGCCATCTATGACGGGAAAGTTTTATGGTTAGAGCATCCTTAAATTCATTGATGAAGTCTCTGATTTCGAATAACGATATTGTGTATTCCTCTCATTCCTCCAAGCTCCTGGCTACCTTTATTCTCTGTTTGTGAGGCTCATAAGACAGCCTGTCACCTTTTGTTGACCTTGCTTAAGCAGACCGTGGGGAGGAGTAGTTACATTATATTACCTTAAGCGAATTTAAAGTTTGACTTTCAACCATTGGCCATGCTATTAGATTTGAAACCTTGAAGCATTTCCCTTAGAGCTCAAGGTCATTCTCTCATGCGGGTAACTGATCAGAATGGTGGGGACTCAGTTTTTTCATCATGTGAATCCTTCATGTCATGCAATGACAATCCCCTATACAATGACAATAGACACTTCCATTAGCTTGTTCAATTTGAAAAAGAATGTCATCTTGGCTAGCAACATAAATGTGAGGCAGGGACTAGCAGAGTTGGGAAAAGGAGACAATTGGAGGGAGTGGGTAGTTACTGAGATATTTAGAATAATTTTCAGGATATCCATATAAGACATACATAACAATGAAGACAGAAGGTTGTCTTTTTGTTTTTCTTTATTTTTTTTTCCAATTCACTGATTATCATGTGACATAACTGGAATTAGTGATTTTGAAAATAAAAACTTAATATGTAATTACTGAAATCAATCTTGTTCAGGGGGTATTATGAATTGAATGCTTTTGGTTGGTTGCTTGTGGAATTATGAAAATTACCCCCTGGCGAGAGTTCAATGTGTAGTGCAGTGTAGGCTGGATAAAATGCACTATTAGCAAATTAGGTTCAGCATCAATGTTCTGCACTAGATTGTCAAGTACTACAATGTCATATCTTTTGTGTTTCATGTGATGGATATCATATTTTTAAGCTCAAGTACAGTCTTGAATATTTTAGTCTACCCGCATAAAGTCAGTCATGTCAATGTAGGAAGGAAGGTGGGATGCTACATGTGCATGGAAATGTGAAAGATTCAGAGGAGAGTACATGGGCTGAGTACGTTTCACAATCAATGCATGAAATTGCTAAATCTGAAGGTAAGTACTTTGTACTGAAAGATCATTTGAATGTGGAATACAAGCCGCCAACACTGTTGTGGTTGCTGGCTTTTTGCAGGATATCCTTGGGAAGTTGTGATAGAACATGTGGAGAGAGTGAAGTGGTATGCACCACACATTCGCCATGTTGTTCTCGATGTTAGATGCAGACATATTCAGAGTTAGTCATGATTATACAAGGTATGTTCATTATTCATAATGAAAGTTGAGGTTACTTGATGTGACAACATAGTAAGAGGCAGAGTGAAAAAGAGAGGATATGGTTGCACTGGATTATCAATTGCTTTTGTGAAGAGCATTTGTCATGGTATTTGCTTCGTGTTTCATTTAAGCATGCTTTACCATGTTCGCCATGTGTTTGTCCAATTACTTGTCATGACCTCCACTTGAAATTAGTGCATCTGATTTAATCAAACTTGGGCTACAACTTCTATGGATTTTCACTATAACACCGTTGACAAAGAATATGTTGAGTTGTGCTAATCAAGTGCTTGCTAAAATTTGATTATGGCACATAACATGCACGTGTCAAACCTAGCATGTTGGGGGGAAACACGGTAGAGTTGGCCATAGTAATTACTACCTATGGAATTTTTTTTAGGGTGTGTTCGTTTCGCTGAAGATGAATGATTTGGAAAACATTTTCCAAAACGTAATCTTTTATATCGCTTACAAATTGAATGAATTTTTTTTTTTTATCTCCCCTGCAAATGGTTAGGCATAGATTGTCATCGATGATGGAAACATGTTCCATTGATTTCTCTAAACGATATAAATAATCATTTTTCTTAAAATATTTTTCAAATCACTCATTTTCCGTAATATGGACTATTTTGAAATAGCTGCAAAACCAAAATAATATAATTTTCGGTAGTAATAAATTTCTAAATTATGAAGGAATGTAAGAATGGTATAGATGGGATTGTGATTCAGTGGGAGTGATTGGATAATCTTGGACGACTCACTCATCGTTCAAATAGCATTTTCTTGTTATGAAAAATCTTGATGTAAGTGAGTTTCAGAATAGGAGAATTCATAGGAATTCTTATCTATAGCTTGATTATTTAATTATACATTTTAATCGCTAATCATGAATGAGAACACACTGATCTCTCTATTCAGTACGCTGTGGCAGATTATGATTGATTTAGTTTGCATGTATAACACAATTCTTTGTGTGTGGTGATCGACATTAGTTATGTATTGTTGCTTTTGTAGTAAGTTGATGACCTCCAAGAAACTTCAACAAAGGTGACGCTGGATGACAAAAACTACTGCATTTAGCACTGAAAATTTCAATATATTCTCGAGGAATGAGATGCATCGGAAACTTTGAACTAGACATAAACAGAGTTGGAAGAAGGCAATACTGCTCAACAAGCGAGAGACATGGAGGCCCGTAGGGTTCGGAAGGAAAAGTATATGCTGTACAAGACATTGTGGTTAGCTCTACTGTACGTGACAAGTATCACTACAAGAAAAACACCTCAAGGCAACGGATGATAAAATAGTCGATAGGCAAAGCAAAGCTAGAAGTATCATACAACTTGTGTGTCATGCTGAACTTCATGTGCTCTCAACTATTGGGATGAGAATAGATCGGAACTACTAACGGTTGCGGGCTAACTTCAACTCACTTGTCGCTGTTTTGTATTTCCAGCAAACACTGCTTAATGCTGTGATTAGGGCTCATTTTAGACACGTCAAACTTGATTTAGTCAGATGTTTGAACGTCGTTATCAAGGTGCCTCCAGATTCTCTTTTAGGGCAGTCCATAAGCGCACTTTTTGAACTCATCTTGAGAGTTAGGGTAGGATTGACCTAAAAAAAAAGGCTCACGAGTTCTTGCATGTTTCCAGCGAAGATGGGTAGCGTAATGGCACCCTTTTCTTGGTGCGGCGTTGCCATTCTCATACTCTATCGCTTCCTCTTCTGTTGTAATTGCCACGTCGGTTAATGTTAGCGGCGATTGTTTTGTATTTGTCTCAAGTCGGGTTGAAAATTGTCACCTATATGATAGTGTCGATTCTTGGATATGACAGATATATCATTTCATCTTAAAATTAAGTAGAGCTTTTAGACATTCTGGATGTATGAATGATTCGTTTTGCATTTCAATCGCTACATGAATATTTCAGAGGGTCGAGATCCACAACAACGTGTTCCGAAAAACTAGGAGTTTTTAGAACATGTACGCCTGGTAACCTTCTATGGGTCCACCGGGAAATTGATTCTCCGATCGGAATCCGTCGTAATCACTTAAATTCTTTTGTATCTCCTTTTTAAAGTGCCTCGACACCAAAACTCAAGAAGTTCTATGATCAACAAATGAGATTTTGCTCTTGTTCAATTCTGCGGCCATCGCCTTCTTGGGAATTAGATTTTTATAGCTTCATAGAAAACTCCATGTACACCGAGCAATTTTTTTGGCTGCACCTAGACCAGTCAGATGAGTGGTTGGGTCGAAAATGGTTCGATTCGAGTTGATTTATTTAATCTGTCTTGATCCATTTTCATTAAGCAGAAATGTAATGACCCATACTCGATTTAGTCCATACTTGACTTGACTAATATTATTTAAACATTTTCATATTTAACTTAATTTTGGAAAAGTCATATCCAAATTGAGGTAAGATCACGAATGAGCGAGCGAAAGGTTGAATGTAGGTGGGGAGAGAGAGTCATGAAGGTGAATTAAATGTAAGTTGTGAACTTATTTGACACCTTTATTATTTGGAATGACTCGTTCATTGTAATTTATATGACATTCAGTTCATAAAAAAATATAAGTTAAAATATTGGTCAATAACCCATTTTTGACTGAGTCTAATCGGGACTACCGCAAGCGATCTTACCCATGGTTTAACCATTCCCCCAGGGGTTTATCATTTCTCTTTTATGACCCGGAGAGATGACTCCGACAACCGGGACATTTCTTTAAGATCCTTAGGCTGGACCAATCTTACGGGATTGTATCCTAGCCGCTATCTTTTTCAAGCCACGGGAGCTCGCTCTACCCACTTTTGCACCGTGGGCCCCCAAAGAGGGGGGGTGAGGCGCCGACCCGTGCCTAGGGAGTTTTTACGGGTGACTTTCCCGGGGCTCTTTTAAGGTCCGACCGAGACCAAGCGATCTTATCCATATGATCATGTGAAATAACTCGGAATTCACATGATCTAGTGAATCGTCTGACCGGGTCTTTATGATCGTTCCCCCAAACGTGTACGGCTGCCGTCCAAGTCAAACTATAAGTGCCATGCCCTGTACGCAAATGTGGATCTCCATGCAATATTTTATTTTCACATTATTAGAGAAAAGTAATTGATAGTGGTTAGGTCATTCATTATCTGTCCTTGCAATCTCTCTTTTAATGTAAGCAAGTGGATTGACAAATAGTGGTTAGGTCATTCATTGTCTGTCCTTGCAATCTCTCTTTTAATGTAAGCAAGTCGATTAACAAATTTTCTTCAATTACTATTTCATTTTTTTTAAAAAAAATAGTAATTCATGAAGATTATTGACAATTTTCGTAGGTATCAAAAGATTTTTGTATTCCTGTTAAAATTTAAATCATGATCTAAAATTTTGGAAAATATTTGAAAAATGAAATACGAATTTAGGTGTTAATACGTTTATATGGTGAAAATATCAGCCAAGTTGGGTTAAAAAAAGGTTAAAATGTATTTGCCGCTTGATTTAAATTAAAAGAAAATTTCTGTTTTAATATTCCCTTAACTGGGAATTTGGGACGATGACTTTCCTATTTGGGGGAAAGGAAAGGGCCCACTTTATTTTATTAAATTGGGCCCACCTTATCTTAAGACAGATCTTATAAAAATGTGAAAAGAGCCGAACGAGTCCCACCTTATCTTAAGACGGATCTTATAAAAATGTCAAAAGAGCCAAACGAGTCCCAAAAAAAAAAAACAAGGGTAGTGTCGGTATTGGCTAATCATTCGGCTTGGCTAGCTTAGTTTGAGCCATGCCATAAAATTGGATCTCAATATCAGTTTAGACGTAATTTGTCACTTTTTGTTAGGTCAATCATAGGAAAATCGTCCAAGTTGAAATAAGATGTTCAATTGATGTTACTGATTTCTCTCGAATTTGACCACGAAATGCTATGTCAGCCAAGACAAACTTTGACATTATAATCCGATGATTAGATCCCATAAATCGATTATCAATGTTGATTTGCTGATCGCAACTCAAGAAATGCGGTGAAGTGGGCAATCATTTATTCGGATGGCAATTAGGGCCGAACTATAGGACTATCTATTTGGATTTGAATCTCTTAATAGGGTTGACAACACAAGCAGATTGGTTATTGTGTGTTTTCTCGTGCCCCAATGGTCTCTATTTCCTTTGGTTCTAGGAGATCAGATAGGTTCCTTTGTATTACATTCAAGTTATATTGTACCAAAAAAAAAAAACTTCAAAACTAGGATAAGTGTCCAACAAAAATAAAATAGGTGGCCTAGAATCTTTTGATTCTACTGGTTGTCCTTTAATTAGGTATATGTTAGCAATAAAGACAGAAAATACTACTTTTGGAATATCCACTTTTTGAGAATTGAAATATCACTTTCATCTGCATATTTGCAGATATTATGTTTTCTCCCCTTCTATTTTTTCCTAGCTAAAGAATTCAGGCCCCATGCTAGTCCAGGACAACACGCTCTCTTCTACATGACTATGTCTTTTTCCTCTTTTTTTTTTTTTTTTTTTTTTTTTTTTTTTTTTTTTTTTTGGGGGGGGGGGGGGGGGGGACACATGTGACTATGTCGTTGATTTTGTTCTTATCTCTGTCTGATTCAAAAGTATAACTTGGGAAATTCTCACTGCAGAACTTGAAATAAAAGGAAGAAAAAAAAAGGAGTGGAGAAAAGAATGTTGTGAATTATTTTATTTTTTCCCCACAATAATATCAAATGGCTTGAGAGTTACCTCCGGATAAATCATGCAGTGTTGCTACTTTCTAGGGGCATTACAGATTTGGTTCTTGGTGCTTCTATCATTAGCACAAAAGGGAGAGAAAATGCCAAAAGTCAAATTTGTACTTTGATGGAGTGTGGTATCTGTGGGAAAAGGAAAGGGAAGTCAGTGTCAACTGTGGATGACATAAGAAATGGATGGAAAAAGCCAGAAATGATCAAGGTACTCAGTCATAGATCATCTCAACTTGGTGACCACCTCAGAGAGGAACTTATTTAAGGGTTCATAATTTCAGAGTCAACCAAGTTTTTATTTTTGGAATACAAGTATGTCATTGAACAACTAGAGTAGCTTTAAAATCAACTAAAGATAGATGAAATCAAGATTTCAGTTAAAAAAACACAGTTTCGATTGGTTATCATCATCTTCACAAAGAAGAGAAGGATGTGTAGGTTCCCTTAATTTAGTAGGTGCAATGATAGTCACTTTAGCTTATTATATAGTGAACGGACAAACATGGTCAGCATCTTTATCTCCATAAATGCCTCTTCACTCGCTTGCTGGACACTCCCAGGAAAACTGTTTTAAACTTCAGCAAGAAATTATTTAAAATATGTCAAGAGCCAGCCGTTTAGCAGTAAATTCTGGAGACACAATGTGAAAAGAAAAGGCTTAAAAGCATCAGATCTGCAATTCCTACTTTGACACTGTCCCTTTCTTTAACTATTTTGCTTTAAAAATTTTGAACCCCTTGCGTTATTTAAGGGAGTATCCAGGAGAACCCGAATGCAAGGTCAGTGACTTTTTCGGTGTCTGAGAGTGAGAGAGAGAGAGAGAGAGAGAGAGAGAGAGAGAGATGGGTTTTAGAGCTCTCTTCTTCTATGCTGCCATCTTCTACTCCTTCTCAGCCACAATCATCAACTCTGCTTATGCAGAGGGTGAGGCTGAGGTAGGGTCTGGCCTGGTGATGAACTTCTACAAGGACACTTGTCCTCAGGCTGAGGACATCATTACAGAGCAAGTCAAGCTTCTCTACAAGCGCCACAAGAACACTGCATTCTCTTGGCTTAGGAACATCTTCCATGACTGTGCTGTTCAAGTGAGCTAGCTTTCCTTCCATTTGCTTATCTATCTTTTCTTTTCGTTTTTCTTTCCAAGAATTTAAGTTAAAGGTGTTGCAGTCTTGTTCATCTTTCTTTGCCCTTTCTTTTTACCCAAAGAAATGCTGCCTTCTGAAGCTAAAGTTTTGATCTTTTCACTGTTTGGGCATGTGGGTGTTGCATAGTCTTGCGATGCTTCATTGCTCCTGGACTCAACAAGGAGGGATCTCTCTGAGAAAGAGACGGACAGGAGCTTTGGGATGAGGAACTTCAGGTACCTTGACACCATCAAGGAGGCTGTGGAAAGAGAATGTCCTGGAGTTGTTTCTTGTGCAGACATTCTGGTGTTGTCTGCTAGAGATGGCGTTGTTGCGGTACTTATGAATCTTTCACCCCCCAAATTATCAATTTTCTCTCCTGCATGTGGTGTTCGTGTCATTTCCTAGACTTTATCTGTTTCACAGATGCGACTTTTAAAAGGATTTTCAAATGGGTCTAGCTTATGACATTCTATGATGTTTTGCTAACTCTGGAAGGAAAAAAAAAAAAAGACAATAGTAGATATTTCAAGAATATTTTCCATTTCTGGGAAGAAAATCTAGTTGTGATTGATCCCCTCCAGCTCCTACTTGGGGGAGGTATCATGCGAGTACTCCATTTTTTACCTTGATCTCAGTGCCCTTTTCTTGAATTAAGTGCTCTTTTGACTCATAACTGCAACAACTATTCCGTTTCTGGCCAAACAAGAAAACTATCACAGGATTTCCAGTTTCAGCTTTAGGGAGGATTTGATTATAAGAATCAAAAAGGACAGCTGCATGAACTTCAGATCTTACTGATGAGGGTTTTACTGTTTAGAAAAAAATGGGAGGAAAAAGAAAATCAATGGGCTTTATTAAATCTAAGCAGATCTGGCATAAATCTGTTCTCTAAACTTTAAAAGCTATATTCTTTTCCTCACCAGCTAGGAGGCCCTTCCATTCCTCTGAAAACTGGAAGAAGAGATGGCAGGAGGAGCAGAGCAGATGTCATTGAGGAACACTTGCCAGACCACAACGAGAGCATGTCTGTTGTGCTTGAAAGATTTGCAAAGATGGGCATTGATACTCCTGGAGTGGTTGCCTTGCTCGGTAATTTCATTTGGTGCTTCTTGAATTAATTTTAAGCTTCTGACTAGTGTCTGAATTAAAGCATTCATACTCAACCCAAATGCATTTTCACTCGAGTCTAACAATGTCTTATACTGCATCTAACAGGAGCACACAGCGTGGGTCGAACCCACTGCGTCAAGCTGGTTCAGCGGCTATACCCAGAGGTTGACCCAGCCCTCAATCCCGACCACGTAGAGCACATGCTCTACAAGTGCCCGGACCCGATCCCTGACCCAAAGGCTGTGCAGTACGTGAGGAATGACCGTGGCACACCCATGATATTCGACAACAACTATTACAGGAACATATTGGACAACAAGGGCTTGCTCCTGGTGGATCACCAGCTAGCCGTCGATAAGAGAACCAAGCCCTATGTGAAGAAGATGGCCAAGAGCCAAAACTACTTCTTCAAGGAATTCGCCAGAGCCCTCACCATCCTTTCCGAGAACAACCCGCTTACCGGAGACAAGGGTGAGATCAGGAGGCAGTGCAACGTTGCCAACAAGCACCACTAGAAGTTCCATGATCTCCGGTGTGGGTTCAATCCTCGCCATGGCCAATTATTCCTCCCTTGTTCACAAGAGGAAGATAAGAGTATGGTGAGGACAAATAAGATGGTATTTGTTTTTAATGGAGTGTATTTAGTAAATGTGGACTGTGGCTGTCCTAGCTTTCCTGTCCCTTCTTTGTCTAGTTTTAATGTCTGTCTGAGGATCCCATCTGTTCAATAAGGATGGGGGGCCGTGTATGTACTGGATGGATGGTTTTGAAGGTGGAAGATGCATTTCAGTGGTGATAATGGTTGGTGACTCATGCACTTCAAAGTTAGTTGTCTTCTTGATGTCACGATGATGGATGGAAATGTGGAATTTCCTGCAGAGACTCATAAAAAAATGAGCCCACATTGCTTCTAAAAGTAAGCAAAAACCAAAAATGAAGGTGTCGGCAAAAATAGTTTAAGCTATTTCCCCTTCATAGTTAAATGTCTTTTGGGAGAGGGGGATTATTAAATGGGCCAAACGTCAGTGGTGGGGACTGGGAGATCATAAACTAATGCAGACTTCAGATCTTACACCTAGATGATAAGGGTGATGTATCAGATCTGTCATAATTGAAAAATAATAAGGAGTTTCTCCAACATCATCAGGCCAAGAGTTGCCCCCAGAAAATCTATTCTCAGATGCACCACCAAGTCAGCTTATCACCATCCATTTTGACTTTTGAGGAGCTTATCACTGTAATCTCAAGCCACAATTGACTCTAATTAGTTGATAATGCGAGTAGCAGAAGAAGTGAATGTCTAGAAATGAAGTGGATGAACATTTTAAAGAGACATGTTTCTTGGAAATATGAAGGGAAATGCGCCAATTAGAAAGGCAGCCTCTCAATTCATGAATGCCTTAGATCTTCTGACATATGATGGGATCTGTATCTAAAAATTAACTTAGACTCTCATTAGAAATCAACCTGCTGAACGTACAATAATTCATAATAATAATAATAATAATAATAATAAAAAGGTGCATTGTCATATGCACAAAGTCATGAGCAATTACTCGCAAAATAAGACTTCCTCTTTATTGTCGGGTACAGAACAAAGCCCAAATCATAATATACATGATATCCGAGCAGGCATCAACTGCGATAATGAGATGGAGTGAGAAGCAATCAAACATCATCCCGGAGAATGAGAATAGCAGGGATGTGAGCAAGAGCAAAGATGGACTCATTAAACCAAGATGGATGGACCGTAACTCTCCTCATCACTCTACTTCAGATTGATTTATGGAACATAATAGCACTCACCTGAAAGGAAAAATAAAATACTTCTGCCAACAAAGAGCTTTTTAACTATGCGACTTAAAAAAGCTTTCCAGGATGCTGAGCTTTACTTCTCATCATTGTGCAAAACTCATCGTAGTCAATCCTTCCATCCTATATAACAACGATCGGCAAACATCAGCTCAAATATGTGTGTGCATGTGTGGGGCCATAAAATCAGAATCAACAAAACTGACTTACATTATCTTTGTCCACCTCTGCAATGATCTCCTTTATGTTGACTTCATCACCGATGGCGTGTTCCTTCATTGCAGCTTCTAATTCATCTTTGGTAATGTAACTGTCACAGCATTTTGAGTGGTAGTTTTCATCAACACAGGCTATCCAAGATCTTACTTCATGTAGAAACTACACTTCCTAACCATTCTTCACGATCTTTTCAGAAACCATGAAATATTAGCACCAAATCATACAAACAATTGTTATTATTATTACTTATTATTATTCTTTTATTATTGTTTGAATATAATCACATTAAGTTCACTCACTTCTTGTCAGAAGCTGAAGATGAACTAAGAAAATTTGTTGCCTAATACTTATAGCTAGAAGGGGCCAACAGGATGTACATGACCGTTGGAGAACAGATGTCTCAAAACCATATCAAGGAGATAACTATTATCAAATGAAGCAAAGCTTGCGAAAAGGAAACTAATTTGCCATAAATTGCTCACATCTCTGTACAAGAAATTAGTAACACTCACCCACTGCCATCCTTGTCAAAATATTGGAACGCTTTATGCAGGTGCTCATCTCTCTCTAGCTTGTGTCTATGCATTGTGGCCGATATAAATTCAATGTAGTCAATCGAACCATTTCCATCAACATCAGCCTGTAAAATATGTTGAGAGGGATTAGATTGACAAGTATAGATAAATATGATATACAGTGATCAAGGTTCTAGTCTAAATATCTCACTCACAGCTTCCATAAGTTGCTTTACTTCAGTCTCTGAGAGCCGCGATCCTAGTCGAGCCAAACCAGACTTCAGCTCTTCAAAGGTGATTGTGCCACTATTGTCTGTGTCCATGTTCGTAAACATGGCTTTAAGACCTTTGATATCCTCTTCAGAGAAATTTGTTGCAATTACCTATTGACAAAACAAACAAAATGAACAGAATAGGAGGAACCATTCCATCAATGAGTATATCATTCCAAAATAGGTGGTCTATTGTCAGTTTATACTGCCCCAGATATTAAATACAGCACATTGAGCTAGTCTTTCGAATCAACTGGACAGGATGACTACTTACAAAGTTCTCATAAAATTGCAGCCATCTCTGCTTAAGCAAAGAGATAGAAGCGCAAAAGAAGTTCCTGAAAGTAACTTAACAATAGATTACTTCATCTGTAGTAAGAGAAGCCCAATCCCAATAGACCCACTGCCCAAAATGAATGGATGAGTTGCAATTTTCAAAAACAAGTTCTACACTATTCCCTGATATATTTACAACAAGCATCGTTACCATAGCCGGCTTTATTACGTAAAAGAATATTTCATGCAGCTGCTGCCTTGCTACAGGCAAACATTCTTGGAGAAACTACCAACAATAACATGGCTAAATCATAGTTTCCAACCTAGAACTGCCGAAAATAAGTGAGGAGAGAATTTCTTCCAGAAGTACCTCTATTTTGATCCTGTTTAATTTAAAAATTTAAAGATTCAATAATCATTGGACAGAACTTCATTTGTCTTAATTTTGGATGAAAAATACATTATCAGAAGTCAAAGCACCTGGAAATAATTACGATAACATCACATAATAACAACTCGCAAATTTCATGATGATTCCTTCTGCACATCACTTGTGCACCTATATAAATGGTTTACCTTCAATGCAAGCTTCTTCATCTCATTCATTGCCCTGAATTGCTTCATCCTGGATAGAACTGCACTGTCTATTGGCTTGTCTGATGCTTCTCCGCCTTCTTTGAGCCAAGGATGTTCTAATTACAACAAGCATCACATCCCAATGTTGGCAACAAGCATATGGATCATATTTTGTCAAGAGTTTCCCAGGTCAAAGAATATTCATATATCAGAATGCCACATTTTCTTTTAGAAAGAAAGAAAAGAAACTGAAGATGAGATACACCATTAAATCCATGGATTATTGTATAGCAACAACAACAGCAATATATAACTGTCATTTCTATAATGGTATGAAACAATCTGAATGCAAAATGAAGAAGGATGCATCAAATCCCCAGCAACAACACAAACATGATAACTGGACAGCCTGAAAAGAGTAAACGTTATCCTGAACAGTGAATATCTATGTTTTCCACCAAATTAATGCATGCACATGTATATGTCGGTTTAAAAGATATTCAACAGTAACAGATCCATCAAATAATACTGGGAGAAACCGTAGGCAAGATAAGGCCTACGAATTCATATTATGATGAACTACAGAGAGATTTGGGTTCTATTACCAAGGACTTGGGCAGAGGTGACCCGCTTCTTAGGATCCTGAGTCAACATTTTCCTGATGAGATCCTTGGCACCATCTGATATTGATGGCCATGGGTCACTGACGAAATCAATTTCTCCTTGCAGTATGGCATTAAAGATACCTTTCTCAGTTTCTGCAATATAAATTAAATGTTTAAGGCAATCAACTGCTGTGCAATAAGAATCTTCTTTTAAGCTGCAAAAATATTGACAAAATCTACCTGCCCAGAATGGAGGGACACCACTTAGTAGAATGTATAAAATGACTCCAGCACTCCAGATATCAATCTCCTTTCCGTATCTACGATGTAGTACTTCAGGAGCAACATAGTAAGCACTACCCACTATATCACGATACACCTTTCCTGGGTCGGACAAAAAAAGGACAAAAGCACCACAAGCACATCAAAAGTATGATGAGTACAACCAACATGCCAAGTAAATTACTTTGAGAAACCTATGAAGTGTGCTCATACTTTAGAATTGATGACACAGAATCAGCATCAGGAGATCACCACTTGCGAAATGGAAATGGCTGATAACGTAATAATTATCAAATTATCAAAGGAAATGAAAAGACATGCTGCTCTGCAATTAACCTTTAGCTAGCACCACTTATAAAGCAAAGGTTGCAGGGCTGAAACTCTCATTCAACTGTCATACCACCTTGCCCCACCCTCTCTCTCTTCCACTCTTTCTTTCTCCTCTCTTCTCTCCCCATGAAAAGCAAGCCAAGGCAAAGAAGGAATTGACCAAAATCTGATTAGGGCAAGAAATCCTTTTTAGGGAACAGATTCATTAAGGAATCAACTGGAACTGCAGCTAGTACATTTAAAAGGAGATGAAGCAATTTACTGTAATTAACAAAAAGAAAATATGCTCAAGTTCACCAGATATATCCTCCACTGTACTGTGAGCCTATTATCATCAACAGCATAGCAAGGAACTAGCCTTTCCATGAAAAGATTTTGCAGTCAAGTGATTTTCGAACAGTGGCCATTCATCCCAAAACCCAACCACTGGCCATTGATTAGCAGTACTTTTTTGCTCTCAATTTGCCCAACAAAGCAGACTCATGTACTAGCATTTTCCAAAAGCCATCAATGATTATCATGGCCATCCTTTTCAACTGGACAGCTAATAATTGAATGAAACCGTGGTTCCAGGCTATATTCTTCTTTTCATTTCTTTTGGAAGACCAAGGTACATCATTAATTATTGATGATGATTGGTCCAACTCTAAACCATTCCCAGAAGATGTAATGTTGTTGTCAAATGTAAGTGAGGTCATAGTCACATAGCAAACAATTTTCAAGCTAAAACACTGAAAATCCTAACCACAAGAATCTGATAATCATTTCTTGCATAAAAAGAAGTGGATCTTGAAGAGGAATAGAAGTTCACCTTCCTCAATGAAGACGGACAACCCGAAATCAGTGGCCTTCAACATAGCTCCCTCATCCCTGCTTGCCAACAAGAAATTCTCAGGCTTGAGATCACGATGCATAACTCCCATAAAGTGACAAATGTGGACCACGTTAACTATCGAGCGGCAAATGGAAGCAGCAGCTCTCTCAGTATAATGACCCTTGGCAAGGATCCTATCAAATAACTCCCCACCAGCACAGAGCTCCATCACCACATGCACTGAATACCTATCTTCATAAGCACCCCTGAATTCAACGATATTGGGTTGACCGGAAAGATGTTGCATAATCTGAATCTCTCTTTTCATATCATCCCTATCACCTTTCGACACAAGTTTTCTCTTCAGTATAGATTTGCAGGCATAAGTCTGGCCAGTGGATTTCTCAGTGCAAAGATACGTTATGCCAAATTGACCTCTACCCAATTCCTTGCCGAGAGTGTAGTGTTGCTTAATGTCCTCAAATGGCTTACCCAGAATTGTATTGTCCATCTTTTGAGCAACCTCACTGCTCACTGGTGCAGGCCTCTTTTGAGCAACCCCACTGCTCACTGGTGCAGGATTACTCGCAGGCTGTTGTTGTTGTGGTCTTGGTTGAGGCATTTGAGCGGACACCTTGTGGGTCTGAACCGCAGCTCCTTGTTGATAAGCTTGGTTTTGCCCTGAGACAGTGGTGCTCGAGTACCCATTTGCGCCAGATTGTGGAGATTTCTCCTTGCTTCCCCGGCAACCCATTTTTCTGACCAGTGATTGGGTGTGAAAAAGAGAATCAAGTGGGGATTTTGATTGATATGCCTGCTGCGCTGGAGAGCAAATTTGGAAGGAAATCCGATATATCTTCCAAAAAGAGAAGATAGATTCACAGAGTCAGATTTCTAGAGCTCGAGGTTGCAGGAACAGTGGCTACACGGATCAAAAATTTGAGCTTTTGCTCTTATCCAGTGACTTGTAGCTGGCTTTTTCAAAATCTGGCAAGAAAAAGGTAACACAATTTTAGGGATGCAGTTTGGATGTTTCAGTTCACTTTTCATGACTTTACTGTGTGAATGGATGGGGCCACAATGTGCTCTTATTCAAAAGTAGCCTGGAAATGACCAATAAGAAAAGACTCCACCATAACCAAACAAAAAAAAACAAAAACAAGAATAAAAAGGGGGGAAAAGGAAAAGAGAGAAATCCTCAAAAAGACCATAACTTTCCCAACATCTCTCTTATTCGAGGGCTTATTTTTGGAGGGATTTGATATTCCAATGCAGATGAAATGCTCCTTGAATATTCTAATCAACCATTAACAACAGGACAGAATGACAATTGTAGTATAATGAGGTTCTGAGAAGTGTTCTGGAGAGGTGGCAGCCTGGCATGACAGAACAACATTAGACTGAGGAGACACATGTTGCTGGGAGAACATGAAGTTCATGTATTAAATCCATCGATTGTGTCGAGGGTCAAAAGGGCTTTCATTTTTTTTTTTTTTTAAAGATGAATTGCTTTGTTTATGTAGCTCATGATGCAACCTAAGTCATGAAATGTAGACAGCTGGTCGGCGGGATTTACTTGATTGGAGTTGACTGTGAGTCTTTGGGTGAGTTGTGGACAAGTCGTGGATGGAATGAGAGATCAGGGGGCTTTAAAATAAGAGATGGATGGTTAAGAGTATTTCAGATTAATCCCTGTGAAATGATGATCTGTTTCGTCATCATTATCCAGGTCAAACAAATTAAGCACAAGAAGAAAAAAATCAAAAACATTGAAAAACAGATGAAGAAATTACTCTAGTTCACTCATTAGTGACTAGTAACCGGACCGATTCAACTTTGAAACCAAATCGAACCGGCTTTACCAACTAGTTTTAGGTTGGTTGATGCGGGCCAAGCTATTGGGTGAAAAATTGGAGAACTCACCTTGATTAGTTCGGTTCTCGATTTAATACCGTAAACCATTGGAGGGTTTAGGGTTTGGGCCAAGAAACCACAAAAATATCCTCTTTTTTTTTTAATTTTGTCTTAAAAAAGATTGATATATTGGAGATGGATTTCAAACCTAATGCCTTAATCACTATGCCACGTATCTGTTCATGTGGTATGTTTAGTAATGGTTATATTACTTTAAATTTTATGTAAAATTTGAAAAAAAAAATTACACACTATTCTCGGGAGAAAGCAATCAATTCAGTTCTAGGCTAGTTCTTAAGGGAGCCAATGCAATTTATAGTTCCAAAAACCGAAAATCAACTCTAACATAATAGATTCAAATTTTTTCACGCTGAATTTACCATTTTGAAATCGATTATTCCTATCGTTAAATATATTGTCACCACACCAATCCATGTCTATTAGTTATCTAAATAGCACAGTGCCTTGTGAAAGTATGTTGATTTTCAGGAGTACAACTAGTCCAATTTGCGTTTTAAGATATCCCTAAATCAAACCTACCCCATATTACATGGAGTTTTCTTAAAAAGAAAAAGGGGTCAAAAAAGAAAAGATTCAAAATATTTTTCTCAAACCAATATCGAATCAGTACCCCTGAGAGGTTGATTGGATGCGGTTAAACGCTTGATCTAGATGATGTGGATTACGTAGTTAAATAATGGAATCTTGATCTCATGTTAATCTTGGAAGGCGGCGCCTGCCACTTTATACTTGAAGCATTATTAGATACACATGGACAAGGGGGATGGTTCACATGTATTCATGGAGATGATTCGAGTCAAGATACCTGAATAGTCTATGTCATGATAAAAAAAAAATACCTTATTGAGCTTGGGGCGGGTCGAGAGTCGTGTTCTCATTCCACATCGATGCCATCAACACAACTCATGAAAAGAAACTTTCAAGAGGAAAATAGGCTGAATTAGAAAAGAGTTCCTCAATTCTTTAGCCTCATGAAAAGCCTTTTTAAGCAGCCAAAAGCCCACACATGACAAGATCTTTCTTTGGAGCTTGCCCATGATGCTACACCACGGCCCAAAATTTTCATTCTCATCCCCCTACTTTTCTTCAATGTCCAAAGTAGAATGACAAATTGGATTGATCACATGGATTATGAATTGAATTGTCTAGAATCTATCAAGAACACGAATCTAAGAATTGCTAGATATGTAGCCCAGTTCAGTTGCAGCCCAATTTACTAGGACTCAAAATAGCACATCACCTTTATCGTGAATGTTTAAAGATGTCACAATAACTTTTCGAAGTGTAGAGATGTCCTCTGTCCCTAACATCTGCTCAATTTCAAATTACATGTAACCTTTCTGGTCAAAGATTACACTGTTAACCAGGTTTCAACCCCAGTCATGTGACATGAGGTGCTCAATGTCGCTGCCCACCTAAGGGTGAGCTACGGTCCATATTCACTTTGAGAGCCTGTCCAAACCGGACTAGTTGATTTAGTTCTAGACCAATTTCCAGAAGAATTGGCTTGGTTCACAAATAAAAACTTTGGAAATCCACCAAGTTCGGTTCGATTCACTAATTAAAGATTGAACCCTCCCAAACCAACCGAGCCAATTTCCAAGTAGAGCTGGATTTCTATTGATTACGAGGAGTATTTTTAGGGAAATGTTGCTTTTAAATATAAAGAAGTAAAAGGATTACAATCCATTAACTCCATATAGATTTCTGCCTCTCTTCTAGTCTCTGTATCTCTAATTTCACCCAAAAAATGAAAGAAAATAAATATAATATAATATAATATTATATAATAAAAAGAAGGAAAAAACAGAGGAGTTAGGTCCAAGTTCTACTTGCAGACCGACCTAGAATTGACCCGTTCCAAAGGGGGACTCAATTTTAAATTATCTAAAACAAGATTTTTCAATTCAGTTCCCACTCCCAAACTTTGAAACTAGATCATTTCGGAACATACTCATCTTTAGCTGCTCCAAACTTCCCTGACTTATGCATTTCTTTATTGGCGAATAGGATAATTATAAATGTTCAGGAGTCAAATCCAAAAGTCCTTAAAAAATGCTAATCTAAGTCCCTAGGAACATGGAACCTCTCTTTATGATAAACTTTCCATTATTTGGCTACCAAACTTTTCATTATTTGGCTACCAAACAGTGTCGCGCCTCGATCCTTGAACAACTCACTCGTCTATATTGACCGGCCAATTTTGAGATTTTATTCTTGGAGTGCTCATGATTGGATTCGAATTCACGATCACAAGGAGATAAGCTAACTCTCTTATCAATTAAGTTAACACGTTATCGACCGTAATTTTATTCACAGCTATTTAGAGTGAGCTGTAGTTGTAATTTTGTGGTGAAATGCACCCTCCAAGGGCATGAACTGGAGCAGCATTTTGGACAAGTGGGACCGTTGGCCAACCCTTGCAAAAGTTGCAATACACAAAAGAGGCCTAATTTACTAGGACTCAAAATAGCCCATCACCTTATTGCGAATGTTCAAAGATGTCACATTAACTATTTGAACTGTAGATACGTCACCTCTCCCTAACATCAGCTCGATTCCAAATTACATGTAACCTTTCTAGTTAAAGATTACGTTGTTAACCAAGCTTTGAACCCAGGTTATTCATGCAATACGAGGTGCTGAACGTTGTTGCACGCCTAAGGGTGAGCTACGGTCCACATTTGATTAAAAAATCTGCTGAAACTGGCCTAGTCGATTTAGTTCTAGACCGGTTTCAAGAGAATTTGGCTAGTTCACAAGTAAAAACTTTGGAAATCCACCATGTTTGGTTTGATTCACCAATTAAAAGTTGAACCCATTTCTAACCAAATAGGCCGATTTGCAAGTAGAACTGAATTTCAATTAATTACAAGGACTATTTTTAGCGAAATGTTATTTTAAACTAGAAGTTTAAAGAAACAAAAGGCTTACAATCCACTCACTCCCATCTATATTTCTGCCTCTCTTCTAGCCTCTCTATCTTTAATTTCACCCAACAATGAATAATATAAATGAAAAGAAGGAAAAAACATAGGAGTTAGGTCGAGGTTTTACTTGTAGACTGGCCTACAGCTAACTAGTTTTAAAGGGCGACTCGATTATTGATATGTACACTAGAAATCTTAAAACTTATTATAAAAATACAATTGAATTCTAGAATTTATAAAAAAAATGCAATCAAAACCTAAAACTTATTAAGTTGGCACAATCGAGTCTTTATGTTAACTCCATCCATTTAGACTAATGAAAAATACTAATGTGGCTTCTTTTTAATGGTAATGATGTGAATTAAGTTCTAATTTTTAAACAAAATGTTAATTAAATAAAATAAAAGTATTTAAAAAAACAAAAAACAAAGGCAAGGGCGGCAACCCTTGCTGCCACCGCCCCTATGGTTGAAAAAGGTTGGCGAGGGCTCAGTGAGAATCGTCGGCCCTCGCCCAATTATGGTGGCCCTTGCAAGGGTTGCCAACCTTGGCCAAGGCCCGACGACCCCCATTAGCCCATTCTAGCGATGAGGTGATGGCAACAAAGGTCAACAACCCTTGCCTTTGGCTCTTTTTTTGGTGTGTTTTTTAAATTTTTTTATTTAATTTAATTAATATTTTGGTTAAAATTTTAAAATTAAAAATTAAAATGCATTTTAGCCTTGTGTTCCATGTTTTAATCATGTTATTGCCTCACAAGAGAGAGAAAATATTTTTAAAAAACCACATCAATATCTTTCGTTTGTTTAAATAGACAAAGTTAATGAAATGACTCAATTGTACTGATTTGACAAGTTATAATATTTGATTATACCTTTTATAAGTTTTATGACTCGAATTGCACTTTTGTTGCAAGTTTTAGGATTTGCAGTACACATATCCGTAGATCATCTTAAGCAAGTTTTTTCAATTTAGTTCCCAGTCCTAACTCAGAAACTAGATCATTCGAATCATGCTGACCCTTAACTGCACCAAACTTTCTGGATATATGCATTTCTTTATTGGCAAAAAGGATAAATATAAATGTTGAAATGTTGAATCCAAAAGTTCAAACTTAAGAAAATGCTTATAAATGTTCAAATGTCGAATTCAAGGAATATGAAATCTCTCTCTATGATAAACTTTTTTATTTATTTGGCGACCAAGTAGTGTCCAGTCCACTTTTTACATATCTCGATTCTCAGACAATCTCACTCCCCCATATTGACTAAGTTTTAGGATTTTATTTCCTGAGTGCTCATGACAAAACTCGAATTCAAGACCACAAGGAGATAAAGTAACTTTTTTATCATCTAAGTCAACACTTTATTGACCCTAATTTTGTTCACAGCTATTTAGTGGTCAAATACACCCTCCAAGGGCAAGAGCTGGAGCAGCATTTTGTGACTTGTGGGACCGTTGGCCAACCCTTGCAAAGTTGCAATACAGAAAAGAGGCCTAATTTCAAATCCTATTTTCACCAATGCACCAAATATTCAATCCCATGTTGATTATTAGTCCGCCACAAACCAAAAAGGGATGAATATTTTTTTCTCCGTACTTGGAATAATCACCACCCTTTCATATGCAGCAAGACTACACCACCTGTTCATATTCAAAAGAGGGGTGCTGTCTTTTTGGTCAAAAACACATCAAATCAAAATTTATTTAATCGCACGTTATGGAGTGAGAGAGAGGGGGAGGGAGCGAGAGAATCTCTTGTTTCCTACATATTCAAAAATTGATCATGTCTTGTATAAAATATCAGCAATAGTCCCTTTAAATGGCTGCCCATTTTTCCTAACAAACGAAATAAATAAATTGAGAGCCAATGGTGTCTCTTTCTTTCAAAAAGGCAAAGCCATTAGGGTTTGGATCCATTCTCAATGATGTCTTCATGTTTCATTCACTCCCAATCCCCAAATTGAAAGAAAGAAAGAAAGAAAGAAAGCTTTGCCCCCTAGTGCCCACCACACAAACCGTCCCATCACATTCCATCAAAAGCACCCTCTGGTTCTCCCCAATATCCTCATTGTGGGCGCCAAATTAATTATTTTGTCCACTTTATTCCCCAGCCCCCCCAAAAGATTATTTCAATCAGGACCATACTTCATCAAGAATTTTTTAGGAGATTCTTGACCAAACTATACAAAGGAAGGTCAAGTTAGATCATGAAGGTAAAGAAAAGAAGGGGTGGACAAAGGACCAGATTCTTTCTTTTTGAGTCGAATGTTTGAGGAGGAAGGGCAAGTGAATATTTTATCCAAAGGATCTTTTGGGTTCTCCCCCTAGTCAGTCCATCAATTTTCCTCATTCACAACATTGTTAATAGGCGTGATTAGACCAGATAATCAAATCACTTCTTTATTAATACTCCGATCGCCTTATTACTAAAGGTATTTAAAGATTCATTTACCTAAGTGGTTTAGCTAGTCAAGCTTTGAATATGACCAACTTATTTTGCATGCACAAATTAACAAGGAAATATCAGGTCTCTGTTGACTCTCTCTCTCTCTCTCTCTCTCTCTCTCTCTCAAGCATTTAATTGGGGAAAATACCTTTGAACTTCACTAGAAATCTACATCTAACCCTAATTTATATATGTAACCTTCCTTATCATATACGTTTGGGGGTCTTTAATTAGGTTTTGTTAAGTAATGCCATTCAAGGAAGCAAACTTTCCAATTGACCTGGAGAGCCATAATTCATTCTACAAGAAGAATTTCTTTCGATTCTACAAGTCAAATGTCTCGATCTTTGTTGTGAAGTTTAGAGCCTTCCAATCATCTAATTTACTTATGACGGCATTCATTTCGATCCTAAAAATGACTTCACAAAGTTAGGAGCACCGAGACAAGAAAGTTCACATGACGAACTAGGTTCGGTACGTGCACGCAAGTTGCGCATAAAACAAGAGTGCGTAATACATGTGCATGGTCGGCATGGAATAGAAGCAACCATTGGTCGTGACCTTTTTTGTGTTTTGTCCAGTCCTTTCTTGGGACAAAGCTCGTGGTCATTAAGGATTGTCTCTCCCCTTTCCAATTCAATTCAATTCAGTTCATGCAACTTGGTCACATGATCATCAGCTTAACCAATAACCCACTTCCATAATGCTGGAAAAAATAAAAATTATTCCGCATAATAACAATGGGGAAATAAAGAATATTAAATTAGAGATATTAGTCATAAAATAAAGAAAAATATGAGCCGTAGCTCTCTCTCTCTCTCTCTCTCTCTCTCTCTCTCTCTCTAACACTACACCCACATTCCATTACACTGAGATTTGGCTATAAGGTAGAACATGACTCTTTCTCCTCTTTAAGACAGAAATTTGAAGACCTCTTGAATTTCAACCTAACCAAAAACAGAGGAGACACAGAAAATCTTCAATCGGGCTCGGGCTCACTCGGATCCCGGGTTGGCCCGGGTTCGACCCTGAACCCGACCCGTCCCGGCCGAATCACTGCCCGAGAAAAAAAAAAAAAATCTTACCTTTAACAATGATGAATACAATTCCCAACCCCTCTTCTCCTCCCGATTTTACATTTTTTCATCGACGGCGAATCTAATTATATAAAGATGGCGGCGGTGGCGGTGGCGGTAGCGGTGGCGGTAACGGTGGCGGTCGTATCGAGTTTATTAGCCGTCAAACCCGGTTTGGCTCCACACGGCGTCGCGCATTCGCCGCATGTCCCGCCCCTTCAGCGTCCGGCCGACGCCCTCGAACACCGACGTGGCGGCGGACTTCTGGCTCCGGGCGTACTCCCGGGCCAGGTACTCGTGCGGCGGCACCACCCCGGCGTCGCCGCCGTCGTTGAGCCCCTCGTCCGAGTCGTGCATCGACTCCACCGACCCGACCCGGTATATCTTGCTCCAGTCCGGCACGTTCACCGGCGCCGACGTGGCCATGTGGTGCCCGTGCCCGCCGCCGCGCGGCGACGAGGACGCCGCCGCCGCGTCGTTCCCCCGGAACTGGTGCACGATCCTGGACGACGGCCGGACCCCGGAGTCCTCGAACGCCAGCGACAGCCCGCCGCGCGCGTTCCGGCTCCGCCTCCCCCCTCCGCCGCCGCCGCCGCCGCCGTCCTCGGCGGCGAGCGTGGCCCACCCCAGCTGCGAGTCCTCCATGCCGCCGTCCTCCCGCATGCCGTCCGCCCCGCCGCCGTCCGCCGCCGACCAGACGTCGTCCTCGTCGAACTCGGCGGCGTCGTTCCCGTTGGCGGCGGCTCCGAAGCCGTGGTGGCCGTAGCCGTAGCTACCCAACAAGCGCTCGCTCCGGCTGGACGTCAGTCTCCGGCCTTTGGCCATCGGGAGCCGCCGGATTCCGGCGAATTTGGACGAAACAAGACCGACCCAAGATCGGAAATTCAACAGAGAATTCAAGAAAAAAAGAAGAAGAAAAAATGAAAGAAAAAAATGCGGGAAGCTGAAGTGCGATCGACAGAGCGAGCGGGTATATATAGCGGGGTTCGCCGTCCGAGGAGGACAAATTTCATTCCACTTGAATTTAAGATGCATTTCGTCTGCATTTATCTGAAGCTTTCAAGGCACGATGATATAAAAAAAATAAAAGAAGGGGGAAAAATATGAGGAATTTTTTTAAAAATTAAATAGAAAGATTGGAGACGCCACCGCAAGCACGAAACTGGTGCAACTGGAAAAACGGATGGAGGAGATGGACGCGCGGCGGTGGAGCGCGTGCGCGAGTTGGGGTTGGAGATTGATTGACCGGGTCAGGTCGGGTCGGGTCGGGTTTTCCTGGCCAGGTCTGAGAAGTCTCTCTTGTGAATTTCACTTCGAGCAACTCTCGTGATATGAATGGGGGTCTTCAGAATGATAAGCTAATCACGTCGCCATCTAATGAAGATATACTTTTGTACTGAAAGCGATGCAGAGTTTATATTTGATTATAGAATTTCGAATTTTCACCAAAGTCATAAGAAAGGGTTGAACCAGGAAGTGGAAGTTGTAGCACTGGTGGGTTAGGTTCACAGTCTCAATCTTTTGGAATTGGGGGTCATAGATTCAATTCTTGATTATAGGTTGGGCACCGATCCACCTTAAAATCGAGCACCCCGTCATGCATGTTGAATGACAAGAAGTGTTCATATATTGTGCTTAAGTAATTTCATGAGCATAGATCAAAGCATCTTGTCCATGTGCATTGACTATGGACAAGGGATTGAACTTAATTTAAGGAGGACTTGAGTTAAGATTAGAATTCCCATTTGATCGTTGAAGACAAAAATACACCGACCATCCTATTGGGTATTGCTAAAAGCGGTAGTTGTCAAAGTGCTATCGTTTACTCATAAAATATATATATTTTAAGGGACGAAATTGAGTTAAGCGTAATTACTTGGAATGTTCCAAAAGAATCCAATAACTAAATCTCGTTGTCGCTTAATAAATATCTCGGCAGCGCATGTTGACATTCTTCAGTCATTTGTTTCCACCTCTCTACCCTAGGAAACTGTTATAGAGTTATCATATGCTTTTCATAAGCATGATCTCTTAGCCACCTACCCTAAACACAATTTTATGATAATGAAATGAGTCCCAACATTGTGAATTGTTCAAAGTCAACTGATCAACATAATGGAGACACCTTTACCAAAAAAAAAACATAATGGAGACACTTCACAAATTCTTTTATGAGTAACTACATGAAAATTCCCTTGAGTGCCAAAGTTTTCCAAAGGAAAGTCATAAGGTCAGCATTTGGAGAAATTCCACAGAGATATGCACAAGCTTAATTTCCCCATAATCTTCTCGGAAATTTCTCCGTAATTATCGGAAAAAGTCAAGCCACGAATAAAATAATGTTCAAATTCACAGAGGAATATATATAATCTGAGGAAAAAATTGACATTATTGATTTTAAAATATGACTCCGTATGCAATATGATTCTTAGTTTTTTTAATTTGGTCAACGTGATTCATAAACTTTAAATTATGGACAACATCATTGCTGAAATTTTAATTTGATCAATATGATCTCCGAATTTTTAGTATATGTTCAAACTAATCTTTAAATTATATGAAGATATTCAGTGTTATTTCCAAACTTAGATATATGGAAGGATAGCATTGGTTATATTAATATAATCTAGGAATTAAGTTCAGAAATCGTATTAAATAAATTAGAAGTTCATACATATTACACATGGAACTTAGATGTCGCGGTGGCGTTTGGTGCGCACGCGCCTCTGGCGCTGTGTACTATTCACGTCGAAGAATCCCCCCTATCAGATCCGTCCACGTCAGATTCTGACCAGGCGCGGGCCCCGCTTTCCACGTGGGTGCGCAACCTGCGCCCCCTCCTCGCGATTTTGTCCTGTTGCCTCCCTACACGTGTACTCCAACACCGGTGGGGCCCAACCTGGCAGACGGTCTTGTCATGTGGAAAAATAAGCGCATGGTTTTCACACGCACGACCCTCGTTACATTGGAGCAAAATCAATTAATTTTTGTTTAAAAAAGGATGGTCTTGTCAACAATGCCAATGGCCAATCAAATTGGTCATTATGACCATAAAGAAAAAAATCAAGTTGGTGACGCCAAATTGAATTGAAATCAGATTCATTTGTTTCACGAAAAACGAGCAATTTAAACAACATAATTTTTTAAAAATTATTACTTACGTCGCTTACAAAAATAAAAGAATAGAAGATCATTTTGCTCGTCTACGAAAATAATTAGATATGACTTGTCATTGATAATGAAGATATTTTTCATCGACTAATAATTTTAAATAATACCAATAATTATTTTTTAGAAAAATATCTTTTAAAGCATTCATTTTTGGCGAAACAAAATGGAATCTTACTCAAAATTGAATCGAACTCGACTATCGTGCCAAACACGCACCCTTGGCATGATAATCGTGTCAATCATCCCTCTGGCTATACCCTGACATAAAATGATGTTTAAAGTGATCGGAGGCAAATTCCGCATCGGCACGCTATGCGATACCAAATAAATATTAAAAAAAAGGCAAGTTTCCTCGATTATTGCGCCACCGGGTCCAAATCAGGACATGCCATGATAAGCAAAATCGATGGTCTAGATAGATAGGGTGAGTGCATAAATTGTTGGTTTGAGGATGTTGTATTGAGAGAGATGGTTTTATCTTTTCATATTTTCTATGGTTTAGACTAACACCAGTTGTCAGGACGGAATTGCAAAGCAAGAAAAAGGGAATGGTTTTTGCACAATGGACGGTCGAGAGGGCCTTAGGACGAGGGGCCCCACCTTTGTCTTTTGTGGAGTGAGCAAAGAGGAAGGGCGACTTCACTTTCACGTATCACTTTCACCGTCGATTCATTGCCAAATCGAACGCACCGCAACCGCTCAACATCTTGCGTGCGTCGCCCTAATTGGTTGTATTTTCGGGATAAGTTTTTTTTTTTCCTCGGAACTTGAGGTGACCCGTAACTTTACCTGATCTCTAGTTGTGTCATGTCACGTTGAGAACGTTCTCGAAAAATTGTTACAATTCACCACCAATGTCATTTAGGTCAAAGCACGTTTAAATCGACTTGATGATTGAATATGTCACTGTTGGGAGTTCGCTCTCAAGGACCCCCTCAATGAGCTCGGGACTAGGTCGGCATACCTACCGAGTGCTTGTCTGGGTTCGCCGGCCGTGGACCTTGATTGGATCAATGTGATTGAGCATCCTTATGTATTGTTAATGTTTTGCCTGTAGCTCCTTGCAGCGTGAATGTGTTGTGCCGAGAACGTTCTCGAAAGATTGTTACATTCACCACGGGCCATGTTTGGGTCCAAGCACGTCCGAATTGAAGACCCTTTTGATGATTGAACAAAACAATATTGGGAGTTCGCTCTCAAGGACCCCCTCAATGAGCTTGGGGCCGGGTCGGTGTGGAATCAAGGTCATCTCAGGGACCTACCGGGTGCTTGTTTGGGTTTGCCTGCCGTGGACCCTGGCTGGATCAATGTGGTCAAGCATCCTATGCATTGTGCATGCTAATATGGCTGTAGCACCCTGCACCGGGCTGTTGTCATTGGAGGGTTCTGCAACCCCCTTTACTCTCGACATTGACGTCGACATTGACCTCGCTTCGAGTCGCGCTGATCGAATTGATGATTTCCTTGTTCGTACTTCGAGCATACCGCGTCGCGACGGACCGACAGCATCTCTCTAATGTATCGACTAGGTTTAGGTTAAATTATGTCCGTTCAAAGTTTCAATCAAGCGTGTTCATCATCTCGTCCTTCGATCGTCCTGCACGTTGCTCATAATTGAATGCGCACGCGTGGTTCCTTGAATATTTCAATAGGGTTCATGACAATTCTCGCTCCGTTTCATTGTACCGACATGTCACGCTCGAGGCTCCGTTTCATTGTACCGACATCGGTCTAATCGTGCATCGATGATCTTTCGAGCTTAGAAGCAACCGATTCAAAATCTTCGTTATGCAGCTGTTTCACTGCGCACTTGTTGCGGTACATGAACTTTCCTACACGCAACTCCCGCAGTCCGAAATCGATAAGCTCGGCACTTGCATGCTCGAGGGAAAGATCGGGCTACCGACCGTGCTTCGAACCTTTCATGAAAGTAAAGATTCGAGCTGCGTGTTGAAAGAACGCGCGGAAGAGACAAGAACAGATGTGCAGAAAGAGGCAACAACATGTGTGGAAATGAGGAGATCGACTGTAACGTGACATTCGCTCACGCTTCTTCTCCGCAAGTGGACAAGAAAACCCTTGTTGGCGGGGCGTGGCAGTATAATATTTTCTTGGCGGCTTGGTTCTGAGGGCGGCCTCCAAAAGGAACGGTCCAAAGATGAGATGGACCTCCCCGGTTCTTGATTATCTTGTTTCAATATTCTTTTTGAGGGAAGGAAAGTGGAGATCTTTTGGCATATTAGTCACGGCAGTAAAGTGAAAATTAGTGAAACCCAAAAGGCCAAAAGCAGTGCATGACCCACCCTTTTGTGTGTCTTCTGTGTTTTGAGCATGACAGCTTATGATCTCTCAAGCAAAGTCCAGAGGGATTGGAGCACAAAGACAAGATCTGGGTGTGTCATCTTTCTCAGAATCGGAATCTCACCTGCTACTACTGCTGCTGGTGCCTGAGCCTTGAGCTAACCCCAGAAGCCATTTTTGTTCTCTTTTCACATGTGATGAGCTCATTGCTTTTTTTTCTTTTTCCCAGAGAGGTGAGTTTGTTGGATTCCAATTATTTTCATGATTCCATCCGATCTCGTTTTGGTGGCTATATTCTATTTCATCATGTAGATCCTCTGAATCAGCTGCAGCAATGATTGTACTGTGAACTGACCATGGAGGTGGCTAATTTTTTATTGCGTGGGAAGATAGAGAGTCACAGTGGCATCATTAGTTTAATGTGGTCTGATTGTACTAGGAAAGAATCAGAGGCTTTTTTTTTCCTTCCTTTCTTTCCTATTGTTTATGCTGGTGCCAGCCATTTTCAATTGGGATTCTCTTTTGCATGAACTCCTGTATATGCAAGTTGGGGACCACTGGCTCTTGGAGAAGGACTAGGGTTAGATATTTAAAAGTGTGCACAAGGACACGATTCCTAGTTGCCCAAATGTGATGAGAAGAGAAAGGGAGATTAAGTGAAACATGCTATGATTAGGCTAGGTTAAAAACATCATTGGCAGGGTGATGTCCTACCGTTGATTTCAACTCGATTTTCGTCGATAAGGACATCGATCAAGTTGAGGCCGTAACTCCTTGTACTTATGTTCTTGTACATCTATTACTTTCATCCAGCTTTCTCTCTGTTTGAAGATCTTTTTGTAATAGATTCTTCGAACATCGTCTGTTTAACTTAAGCTGCACCAAATAATAAAAAGTTGTTGATAGAAAGTTTCTGAACTGACTATAAAGATGTGGCTGCAGAGTCCATCTCGTTTAGTCGAAAAATCAAAATGAAACTAATGAGAATGATCTTGCTGGAATAGCAACATCACGGGATCTCAACTAGCTGGTTACATCTAGTTACGGTTTGTGTCATAATGCAACCAAATCTGATTGGTGGTGCCTGTTGAGGTGGGACCAACTTTCTATCTTCAGAAATGATCTCCTAAATCGTTATCAATCCCTCTATGGTGAAGTTGCTCTCATGCCGGGCCAGTGACCTTGTGCCGCCATGTGCTCATCTTATCTTCTTATGCATAACTGATGGAGACTCGACGGTATCTGTGTGCAGCTGCAGCGGAATAATTGGTAGAAACTTTGAAGCGATTAGTCAGGCACTGCAAAGCCCCAGCTACATGCTGTCTGTTCTTGTTCTCGTGTTGGTAAACAGAAAGAGTCAGAAAATTTTCAGATAACATTTCGTTTACCTTAAATGAAATGGGAACGGCCAGAAGCCGGTTGTTTCTACAAAGCTTTGCCATCGGTTCGGGTTCCAAGAAAAGTCTGCAGTTAATTTATACAGCTTGAATGCTTAAATTGAAGGCCCTATTGACTGAGAAGAGGTATGCTTAGTTCCAAACGAAATCGAAGTTTCGGCATGAAGATCACGTCCGAAAATGCATATCTTGGCCACTATATGACATCACCTAGATAATAATATTAGCAGATCTATCCAGCTGCCGTGACTGATGCACGTCAAGCTCGAAGATGCGTGCGGTAAATTAAAAAAAAGGCGTTCGCCTATCGCTAGTAAGATGTAGCTTTCTTATCGGGCTGACTAAAATGATTTCACTGACATTATTCTGTGTGGTGAAGAGATTCCCAATCAGCTTCATTAAACTATTCACCCCTGCAATGATTATCAGACACAAACCTAACCAGTGTTTGTCATTAAAGTGGTCATCATAGAAGCGTGTCCCTCATGCTCCTCCTCCCTAGCTTAATACCTCAAAACCTAGTAGCAGGATCACAGGCTCCCGAGACCAAAACTGACCCCATCATAAGACCATCAGTGCACATGCTTCTGCAATGTCCTTCAACAATAACTTGAAGTAGAATTGAGAGCTGTACAGGCTCTCTGCTCTCACATGGTAAAGAACTCAGTGCCCTTTTAGTCCTTGTATTAAATGAGTGTACCGACTGATCGTTCAACCAGTTTCCCGCCTATTTCGCGCAACTGGAGGCTATTTTCAATCTTCTTTCATTAGGGCTGTCAGTTGTCGCTGTACCAACTGTTGCTCCTGATTTCAGTTATAAGGACAGTTGCAGAAGCCTGGAACTTTGCATGAAGATGGAGTGCTGTCAAGTGCTCCTCCCACTTGCTATTGCTTTGATGTTTACATCTGTGGCTCTGGCATGAATGGCTGGTCCATTTCTGCTTTTATGTGGGCTCTGCTTAATCATGAAGTGTCGCGCTATTTGACTGTTGTTGCCCAGGCTCTATGAGAACATAAAGGAAAAAAAAAAGAAAATGGGCACTCTTGGCATCTTATAATCTGATTCGTGAATGTTCACTAGGCCCCATGACAGATCATATTATGTCTCATTTTGGGTCCCAAGTGCCAATCCACTATTTGATAAATAGCTTTTCCTGGTGTGATCAAGATCGTGGAGATTTGACAGATTCCCCATTAGGGTTCCTCCTCTTATCAGCTATCACATCCTTTTGACTATTCATGTAAACAGAAACCATTAGCCAAAAGCTGATGTCCTAAAACCGTGAGAAAAAAATTTGGTTTCGACATCTAGCCCAACCACAAAACCAAAGCGACGAGACGAACAACGGTCCACAAGTACAATGAATTGGTAAATTGGGTGGTGAAAAATCGAGGCTTCGTTCGGATATCACGTCAGAAAGTGACATTAAAAGTTGCTGTTAAATGAAATGAGACCACTACTACAATTATAAACCCATAAAGAAGGTAGGACGCTTTTGGTACACATATCTAACTCAAACTGCTTCGATTGCTACTCTCTTGCATCCTGGGATTTGACGTCACCGGCTGAAAAATCATCCACAATGTGACAGCACCTGTGTTTATCTCCACATCCTTCAAGCTGAGCTGCTCCTCTCGAAAGAAATCTGGGCCCTTTGAGGTTGATTAGGAACGAGTGTTATCCATGTTTTTCTCTCGTTCCAATCGAGAAAAAGCATGATGTGATTGAGGGGGGAGGTGCTGAATGTGATCTGAGGGCGATCAACAATACATGAGTAGTGTACTTGACTGAAACCCACTTCCATATCTGGACAGGATCTATGAAGTAAGAAGTTCACAGCCAATACACATGCAAGCCAAGAAAGGATATACAGTGCCGTGCAGCTGTATCGGTGACTGACCATTCGATACACGGCGGAGTAAGCTCAATCATATTGGATTCGGAAATTTTCTTGCATGCACCCGATTCATACAAGCCAAATGATCGTGGCCACTGAAATATGTGCCCCAGGCCAGGTCTTCTAGGTTGTATGGTTGATATGTGCAACGGAAGGCAGCTCTTGTCCACTGAAATATGTTCCAGTAGTTATCTGGTTGCAGCAAGGCAAGAGCACTGCGCGACTCCGATAGAATGAGCCAGGTTCTCTAAATGTTCGGACAACCCCGATTAAAAAAATGAATCTTGAACTCAAGATTCATTAGAATTCGCAACTTCTTGGAGGGAAAAGAAAGATTTTGAGTTTTGTGCCATCCATTACTTATGGGAAATTTGTCATTCCTTAATATATCTCAAATGGAGGACAGGTTCTGTTTGGCGCTTAAATCTAGGTGTTTTCTCCAACCCTATGCAGAATAACTAAAGATCTACCCAGTCTTCAACTGACGCTGCAGAACCTAGGTTCAGCAGCAGCTATTGTGGCCTGCAACAATGCCATCGTCAGTCACAATCTCATCTCAGACGTCAGCGCAACCGTCTGCAACGTCTCCAAGATTGGCTGAAGCAATGTTGTTGCTTGCATTGTTTTCTGGATCAAGCAAGAAGACGGGCGTTCTCTGTTCTTGGAGTTTGAATCCCAAAATGATAACAGTTTAAAACCTAATAAAGACCACAATTTGCCTCACTGGACTATTTAAAGAATAAGTGTTACCATAAGATCTTACCTGCAATTTTCCTAAGAGAAAAATTGCTAAAGTCACTCAAGTAAACTATTTTAAAAGTTGTAATACTTAATTATTGTCGGACAAGTTTTAGGACTTGACATTGTATTCCATATAATAATTTCAACACTTCCTGGTGTACTTTTCCCTATT
Organism: Eucalyptus guilfoylei; assembly: GCA_016097605.1. Lineage (NCBI taxonomy): Eukaryota > Viridiplantae > Streptophyta > Magnoliopsida > Myrtales > Myrtaceae > Eucalyptus > Eucalyptus guilfoylei. The sequence goes on along the minus strand of CM027864.1, from coordinate 43,536,363 downwards.
TTCTGGTCTGTCATTTCAATCCTCATTCAAAAACTTCTGCAACTTCCTTGTATTTTCTCAAATTATAAATCAACCCTGATTCATCCCTCCGCACAAGGATACTTCTCTCAATCTAATGTGCAAACGTACTTTTAACTGTCTAGAGAAGCAACAAAAGAAACTAGATTGCGAGCATCATCAAGTCAAAAATGCACTGTTGTGTCTCTCGTCTCCAGTCATAATACAACACAATAATCTCTAAGTACAATTTCCTATAATTTAAGAATCATCGGATCATATGTACAGGTTAAAGCCTCTCAAGATCAACATCAGTAGATCAAAATTGTACTCACCCGAACTCTTCTTTAAGCAGTTTGCTTTATCTTCTCTCACGCTTTGCCCTCTTCGGAAACCGTTCCCGATGTCCCAAAAGTACCTCAGAAAGCATATGGGACCAGAGTTCATCAAACTGATGCTGAAAATTTCCCTGAAACCAGTCTGAAACTTCTGAATGCAATTCCATCGGATTCTCCTTCCAGACCTCCTGTAGCCTAGCACAACAGTCGATCATCCTACTTTTCAGACTGAAAAGAAGATTACTGACCCTTTTTTGGCTCAAGGCCCCTGGTCTCAGAATGGTAGCAGGTGGCGCAACCATATGTTTCCTCACAGATTTTAGGCGAGGCAAAACTTGACCTTCAAGTAATGCATAGGCAAATACGGCGATGCGATGCGTACCATCAAGAATAGGCACACTATGCAAAGCAAGCTCCCAAAGGTGCGGGCCAAAGGTAGGGACCACCCAACAGAGAACTTGGTCGGCTCTGGGATCATAATAAGGCCTGGGGTCCGTGAGAGGTGAAGAAAAACTACACAAAGACTTCGCATACTTTACGAGCCAGTCTGACTTCACACTCGTTGCTCCATGCATGTAAGGCCTCTTGGTATAAAGAAGTTCGCTGTACACTAAAAACTCAGGCGCCGAGTTAGAAAGAGACGACCAACGATGGAGAAATACGGTTTCTTTAACCATGCTAGCCTGATACCGAACTGCACGAGCTCTTCCATCCCCTTCTGATGAACCTCCTCTAATACGTTTTGCAACCCTATCTGCCCAACCGGCGCAAATAGCTTGGCCCAAGACCTCTTCCTCATTCAATTGCAGAGGGTGCTTATTGGAGGGAACCCTCCAAGCACGTTCTACATCGTCTAGTGTTCCATGAGTCCATAAGAATTTTGGGTCAAAGTCAATGCTTTGAGCAAAGACCAATTGAAGCAGTTGTTTTCTCAGCTTCGACATCTCCTCCATTGTTTTAAGATGCAATGAGTTTTCATCACAGAAAGCTACTTGACTTCTCGAAGATTCAAAACATTGTAGTGCATAAGCAATGGAGAGAGCATCACTGCATGGATTATGAAACTTCCCACGCGACGCACGAATAGCTTCTTTAAGTTCCTTTTTCCTGGATTTTTCTTGATTATCCATCCTACCTTCCCTGCTTAAAGAAGCAGATTCCTCGGGTTTCTCCAACCCTTCTCCATCTGATTTAGTCCCTTCAAGCTGTGTGATGAATGGATTTGGCAAGCTTAAAGCTGCTGCAGCTGCAACTGCATATCCGAGAACTAAGCTTGCCCGAGCATAATCATCAACCATCTTCATGATTTGGATAACAGTTAGGAGCATCCTAGAATGGCGGGGGCTCATTGGATAACGAGCCATGGCTTTCCCCAGGGACGTCAATTTCCCACTACTGTCAAGTGCTTCAAGAGCCTTCAAGCAGCGCTCCGCTTCAAGCAAGGCTGTTGGTTCGGGCTGTGTTGGAAATGGAAAATTTGCAACCTGAATACGCAAAGAATAAAAGCAATTAATCTGAAGCCCAATACTAAATAATCAAAGACTCAGTGGTGAGGTTAAAATAATGACCATCCAACTGTGTAGGAAATGGAAATTTGCAAGCTGTATAAGCAAGGAACTAAAGCAATCAATTGGGCCCATGATTAAATAATCAAAGACTCAGAGGTGAGGTTAAAAAAATTGACCATCATGTAGTTGTACCAGCTTAAGAAGCGTGGTCATGAATAAACAGCAGACTTAATAAACACAAGCATAAATAAAAAAGGGTGTGCAGCAACACCTTACAAAGGCAGCTTTATGTAGCAATGTTGCACAAGATGAAAGGTGATGACACATGGACATCCACAGTGCAGAAGCAAACATCATTGTACTTCATCATGAAAATCAAATTATTATCTAGTAGAGCAGGATTGCATTGGACCTACCTTATCAATACCCATAGATTTCATGAGAAGGACAACCCCGTCAACAGGTATTTTAGATATTTCAGCTAAGGAGAAGTCAGAAAATATGTTATTAAAGACTGCAGAAGAATAGAGACGGTAGCAATGACCAGGACCAGTTCTTCCTGCTCTTCCAGCACGCTGTGCAGCCGATGCTTTACTTATCCATTGTATCTCATACGTCTCCATCCCATTGGAAGAGTTGTAGTTCTTCACCTTTTCTCTTCCGGTATCAACTACATACTTTATACCAGGAATAGTTAAAGAAGTTTCAGCAACATTTGTTGCAATAACCACTAGTCGTGTGCCTTCCTTGACCTCCTCAAATACACGAAGCTGTTGTGCTGCAGGAAGCATTGCATAAAGTGGCAAGACATGCATCGGACAAGCATAAGAAGCATTATCTGCCCTGTTCTTCCCCATACTGAGATCCATCCCATCTGAATGTCCTCCCTGATTGGTTGAGTTTGTCGATTCTGTCTTGCATTTTGAAGGAATCTTATTAGTCAGAGATTCGAAAGCAGCTCTTAGTGAAGCAAGTGTTCCCTCCTCCCCAAGAGCTTCTGAAAGGCCCCCATCATCTGATGGATTCTTGTCCAACAGATGAGCAGCATCATCATCAATAGTTTCCCACTCACTATCTGAACTCAAATCATGGGACACATCTGACTCTTCCTCACTCATATCAAATTGATCTTCCTCGTAAGAACTAAACCTGTCGGTTTGCTGGTGCACTTGGTTAGTATCAAGCTGATATGCCTCATCAATTTCTTTCAAATTGACTCCCTCGGTATTGCCTAACTCAGAGACTGCATTGAGATCATTCTCTCCATTTCCCTTGGAGGTTTTGTTAATTAGCTGTCTTGAAGCATTGCGAAGCTTCTGGCATAAATGCTCAACTTCCCTCTGCCCAGTAACAAAAACGAGTATGCCCCCAGGCGGCAGCCTCTTGTTTATTGAAATCACCTTCTTATACGCTTGACCAATGTAGTCTAAAATTTCTGTTTTCTTTGAAAAATGTACAGTGACTGGGTATTGCCTAGTAGGAACTTCCAACACTGGAGGAGGATCACGAAATAACCTTTTTCCAGAAATAAAGTCTTCTACTCGCAAAGTGGCACTCATTAACACAAGTTTTAATGGAAAAATCATGCTTTCAGGACTCAGACACTGTCCTAATTGTAACATTTTCTGCTGTTTCTCAAATAGATCCTACAATCAAGAAAAAGATTGTTTAGCAATCAATCTCTACAAAAGACACAGACATATCCAACAGATCAAGAATGAATAATTAAAAGACAATTGTCACCACAATTGTCACCTGACGTAATTGTACAATGCGTGACAACATTCCAATAAGTATGTCTGTGTTCAAGCTTCTCTCATGAGCCTCATCCAGAACAATGATGGAGTAACGCTTCAACAAAAAGTCATTCTGCAGATGAAATTAAACAAAAAATTTTGGTAAAGCAATTGTACAATTTTCCCCACCTGATAAAGCATGCTTGTAAATGAACTCATTCTGAGGTGAAAACACCAAGAACCACTAGTAGTATGGAAGTATAAATTGGCCGATGCCAGGTTTATATTAACAAAATAATCAAACTTTGGAAGAACCCTGAGGGCTCTTGCAAATGACCAACAGGCCAAGAGTATCCAAAACCTACTTGATGGGGGCAGTTTATTTTCAGAGATAAATCAGATAAAAAGAAAGATTCACCCAATTCTAGTCCCCTTCTCATTTCTCCAACTTACCTTTGCTGGGTAATCGATGGCACCGTCCATTCAGCACATGCTTGATCGAAAACAAGACAAAGGAACAACTAACCAATGCATATGCAGTAATTATTCCAAAAACCCAGCAAAAAGGAAAGTTTGTCCTTAAAAAGAGAATACTAAGCAGATACTCATACACAAGTCAAGATATGATTGATGTGCTACTTCATTGACTTGTACATAGTATGTAGAGTTGGTGAAAGCGAACCTGAACTTCCCGCAATAAGATTCCATCAGTCATAAACTTGATGGCACAACCATCTCCAATTCGCTTATCATACCTAACTTGAAAGCCCACCTCTTTACCCAGGTGAAGACCAAGTTCATATGCCACACGCTTTGCAGTAGCAAGGACAGCAACCCGACGTGGTTGAGTTACACCAATTATTCCACTCCGCACAGTAGACAGGTCTGAACCAAATCCAGCTTCAAATAAAAACTGAAAACATTGGAGAAGCAATTGTAGTCAAAATCACTCAAATAAGTTGTAAAGCACAACATCTTCACGATAATACAAAGTCAAAGCTTACTTTACCTGTGGAACTTGTGTTGTTTTACCACAGCCTGTTTCTCCGCAGATAATAATAGTGGAATGGTAATTAATAGATTCCATTATCTCCTGCTCCATCATGACCATTGGAAGATCTTTTCTCTTGTCTTCAACTTCCTTTGGCCTCGATACATGCACTATAATAGGGGTAGTCACTAGCCCACACAACTGTGACAGGCTTGTCTTGTCAAACTCTGATTTCAAAGTATCCTCTGCCCTATCCTGCCATGCATTCAAATCCCAGAATCCTTATAATCAACAACCACGAAAAAGTTACAAGGAGAGATTCTGCATATGAAGTTTTCATTACCATGCACATTCCACAGTAATAATCACTGTAATCTGTGCAAGAGGATATGCGAAACGAGATTCATCATGTAAAGTATTACATAACACAGGAGAACAAGTGATCTTGGAAAATATCCGGTCAAAACAAACACACAACTTATTAGAAAATTATTGAGTTAATGACGAGTGGAAGAATTTCCGAGATTAAAATTCTGCTCACAAGAAGCATGAAGCTGCCAATCTGTTTCTTCCCATACTTGCATACCTAGAAGACACTACCTGGTTATTTAGAAAATTTTAAAGGATGAGAACAACCTGGTCATGTGACACAATTACATTAGAGCAAGTGCATATCGTAAGTTCGTAACATGCATGGGAACATTTATTCTAAAAGATGCAAATGTACATCACTAATCTCATTGGATTGGTTCTCCAGTAATTCAATGGTAAAAGCATATTATGATCGAGAAACAATGGACTCTGTGAAACTATTACAGTTCAGGATCCTCTAAGATCCCTCTGAATACATTTAATACACAACAAAGAGGACGCATGCATCCACATACGCAAGCCCAAGCACAATTCTGCCTACACGAACACATACCACTACACCCATGCACAGCCACCCATGCCCACCCATAAAAACACAGGCCAACTACATGTTAATGCATACACAAGCACATGCCTATAGGCACACAGGTGTGTGAGCAATATGCATGGACATGACTGTGTACGGGTGAATGCATGGACAGACGTGCACACTAAAATTTCTGCTTAACCAAGAAGATATTTAGAAATATTTCAGAATCGGTATCCATTCTAAACAGTAAACACGGATAAGTCAGAAAACTATGTCAAATTTAGCAAAGGCTATCGGATGCAGAAGATATCTCAACTCAGTAAATTTTATTTTAAAATTAGCATGTTCAACATTAGCCCAACAAAACTCATATTCAGAACAAGCAAAACCACATTCGAGCATACCAAGCAGCAAGCATTCTCTCTGTCATCATGAGTGCCAGTAATGAGTGAGGAAATCTGCACATCTCCACTGCTGAATGTATCAAAGTAGGCAGCTTTTCTAACCGGAGGTTGCTCAGTTGATTCATTAGCAGTGTCAACACTTTTGCCACCAAACAATTCTTGAGAAGAGTCAAAAGGAGCACATCCACTATCTAAACATCTCTTTTGTACTTTAGTTGGCTCCAAACTATCATTTTTGTCAATATCTTGCTCACTAATTGATTGACAACTGTCTGATGCGCGCTCACTCTCACTAGGAGCATTGCCCATATCTCTGCTCCCAAGGGGATCTCTTAGCCCAGCCTTGGAAAATTGCACGACCTTCAAACGTTTTTCACGCATAGTTTCGGCCTAAAGAGAAAACAAGCATCTGGCTAAGTAATGGCCCAAAAATATTTTAGTTAGCAACAAGTGGATGAAAAATACAATACAAAACCCGTCCAATATTCCGCGATGACTGCAGCAGAGAGTATGCAGAATCTGGAATCTTGTGCTTCCTGAAGGAGGAAATTATGACATGATCAATAAGTAGGCAAAGCCTTTAAGTGTAATCATCAGTCATCCACATTAAAAGCAAATGGCAGTTACATACTCCAACATCTCCATGCTTTGTGATAGAAGCACAGCCCTTTGCTTGTCTTCCTATTAACAACATGAAGCAAAGAATGAATTCAGTGAACATAATATGATACACAATAAGCAAGCAAAAGCCAAGCATCAGAAGTCACCTCCAATTTCTCATTCTTTCTCTTTTGAGAATTACTAGGATTAGGCACAGTCTTTGATTTTCTTTTCCCATGCTGCTGCACAGACAGATTGAACTATTAAAAATCCTTCCATGACATTGAAAGAGAACAAAAGAGGAAACTAAAGGACATTTATCCTACCTGATTCATGCCTTTCCTGTCCTTCCTCTTCCTTTTCGGCAAGATTAATGCATTGCAATCATCGCTTCTAACACTGTCAAAAGCATGACCACGTGACTTGAGTAAATTCAGTGTGATATCCGGAACAGATTATACTTGCTATTTCCACTAGTTAATAGTTAATCTGGACATGTAATTTAAGACGCCTAAATTAACATTCAACCACATTGACAAGCAAAAACACAGGAAAAAGCATGTGTTGATTATCCATGAAAAGCACACAGAACCTCAGATTATGTACATTCTTCAGTTTCTATTTCCATTTGCACCTCACAAGGAAATCTCGAGTTCAGAAGAAATTTTCAATTGGAATGCACACTGGAATTTTGGCCTCCATACCAATGTGCTATATGTTGAAGGAACTGACATTCTTTTTCCACAGGGAAACAGACGTCAGTTCCATTCAGGCAACAAAGCACACAAAATTTTTGTTGCAAGTGTATTCTTACCTTTTTTCTTTTGCATACTTAATTTAGAGACACAACTGACATCCAACGCTAACAACTTTTGGATTCCCACGCCACACGACCGAACTGTTTAGGAGAATCTAGCAGGAGTAACTCGAGTGGAACGTTTGGGAAGGTTTTGATCCGTCCTTAGGAAGATCAGAGAAAGCAGTCATGTTGGCTCATAGAGCTAGGCTTCAAAACATAGTCCTCATATATTCTGCAATAGCTCCAACTAGGGACAACGCACACCTACGCTCATTCTAGGTGAGTTCACGACCAAAGATGGAAATGAGATCACCTCTATCATTCCATCCCTCATTCAATTTACGGTCTTTTCTCCATTCCATTTCCTCATCATTATATTTCTTCACAACATATGTGCTATTAGGTTATTACATCCCAAAACGATCCTACTTCCGGCAATTCAAAAATTGCAAAAGGCTAATTACAACTTCTCCATGCCAAAATCACCGGAACAATCACGGTTCCCAAACATAACACGATCATAAGCAACTCGAAACATAAGCAAAACTCGCGCATAAACTTACCTAAGCAATTCCTCTCCATCTTTCAGATCACACAGCGCTGTGGGATCCCCCATGTAGAAAGTCCCCTCCTCCGTCCTGCCACAGCCGAACTCCTCCGAACCTGAGAAAACGAACCGGTTGAGATCCTACTCCACAACAATCCGACCTTCGACATCTCGGAAAAAAACCCTAGCCTGCCGATCGAGTCTCGCTCTCATTTATTTCGACCTTCTAAAGCTCTAAAGCCAGCATGCAAACAGAACCGGAGCAAGCTCTCAAAATTCAAACTGCGGCGTCTACAATCGGCGGCGCAAGAGCAATCAATCTTATTCATATCGTATCGACAACCGCCCAATGCGGTTTCGCCGCAACCGCCTCAAGCAGAACCACGCCACCGCCGCCGCCGCCGCCGCCGCCGCCGTCGCCGCGCAAAAAAAGATAAAAGAAAAAGAAAAATAGAAGAATCGAAGCTGCATGCGAGCTCCCGAAAATCTCCATACCTCGGTCGAGATGAACGGGTCAGCTCGGCGCACTCGGCCGACTGAGTTGAGGACTCGGGAGCGAGTCGAATCGGAGACTCGACGGCGGCCCTCGTCGCCGACCTCCTTTCTCGCTCGCCGCGCGGAGCCGAAGACGGAGGAGGAGGCGGCGGCGGTTTGTCCGTTAACAGAAAGCGCCGAGTAGGGGCGGGGGGATTCCTAACCCTGGAGCCCGAAACCGGTCCGGGCCGCTCACGAACCGGACCGGAACGGACCGGCCGGTCCGGACGTCGTCTCTACCGACCTTGCCTAGTGGCCTGAGAGTCCTGTAGGCGGATTTTCATAAAAAAGACATAAAAATAAATAAATAAATAAATAAAAGGCGGTGCTATTTCTACTCTCTATATGAGAGATAAAATTGTCCTCTATCTTCAATTGCGATTCAAATTGGCGGTCTCAAGTTTATTTACTTTTCCTTTTTATTTTTTAGTTTATCTATATATATATATATATATATGTGGGATTTACTTACCATAATTAAGAATTTCATATGCATTTAGTTCTTGTTTATTGTAGATTTTTCATGTATATTAAAAACACTATGTTTTTCTTTTTTATGGTTAGATATTACTTCCATAAAAGTTTATCTTATCGAAAAGAGAAAATTTCTAAGAAATCTAGTTCTTTTCTACATTTTCAATCAAATTTATGGATAAATTGTTGAGTAAATAAAATTTATAGATAAAGTAAGAATTGCTTTCTGAAAATGCCAGTGAAATATCATTATTTTGGATTAACAAAAATTAATATCATCTATGAAGTGTTCATGAAAAAAATTAAGATACCTCATTGTGCATAATGTTTTTAGTGTATTCCTAAATATTCTTCAAACATCTAACATGCTCTATTATAAAATTATCCATCAATAAAATAAGGGAAAAAGATATAATCTTTGATATAGTAGATAAAGAGACTTTATATATATTTTAGACTAATGAACTAAATAAAAAGTTCACCAAGAAAGCAAGTTTTTGAGATAAAAGGAACAAAAATAAATAAGTTGTTATAAGATCAATGATTAAAAGAAGAAACTTTTCAGTTTTATATTATATCAAAGAATGTCATTTTTCTCTTACCAAAAAAAAAAAAGAATGTCATTTTTCCTTATTAGTGAAATAATTTTATACAGAATACATAAAATTTATAAGAATATACAAGAATGCACTCTTCTTTAATACGCTAAAAAACAAAACATGCAAAATGTTCAATTCTAGTTACTTGCAAAATAGAAAAAAAGAGAGGAAAAAATAGAAAAAAAAATGAGTGGGGTCATCATATTAAATTGCAATTCAAAAATTGGGGGCAATTTTTTCTTTTTTAGTGTAGATGAGGGTGTATTTAGTTATTTAGGGGTGGAAATAGCTCCGCGCAATCCAATTCTCCTCAGAAATCGAGAATTGGATTTGCACCCCTAGAACTGCCCAAATCAGACCGAACGTTGGTCCGAGCGGTTGCACAACCCCAACCCTAGATAAGAACAAATTTGGGGAGTTTTTCTTTTTTCCATGAAGCGAAATACAGGCGAAATGACTTTTGAATTGTTTATTGTTTGGGCCAAAAAAGCCCATCAAAGAAAGGGCATCAACTTTCAACTTTGGGTCGTCTGTAGCGATATCTTTCTAATTGAAGTAAAAATGCAAAATATCCTGTCAATTTTTTGTCGACCGCATCTAATCGCAATCTTCTTATGTCTTTGGAATCTAACCTGTGTTTGTCGTTTGCCGTCGACACTCCTAGTAATGCTGTTTCTATCCTCCATAAATTTGACTCGAGAAATCTCTTTATTGAAATTACAATCTTATCCTAACATATCATTTTTGACATGTCTGACTGGTCTACCATCTAATCTATTATCTAATTTCCCTACAATTTGTCGTTTTCCGTCGACACTCCTAGTAATGCTGTTCCTATCCTCCCTAAATTTGGCTTGAGGAATCTCTTTATTGAAATTGTAATCTTATCCTAACATATCATTCTTCACATGCCTGACTGGTCTTCCATCCAATCTATTATCTAATTTCCCTACTATAGTTGCATCGGAAATTTTTAATTTATGTTTCCCTGGTTTGAGGAGGGTTTTGGGTCTCCACCATTGAGTTCTATCTCTAGATCTTTCCACAACTCTTCATCAATTTTAACTATTGGGATGTCAATTTTACAAGGGTCACCACAAGAAAAGAAAATTGCTATTTTTCCAGCTTTTTCTAAAGCCATGTCCTTGTCGATAGATGTACCATGAGGTGGGAGGGAGTCGATGTCAAGAGTTTATCCGCGACAGGAAGTTTGTAAGAGGAGGCAAAATAGAATGTGGATAAGAATCGCTTCGTAAACCAATGTATTATATTAGGTCAAGTTCAGACGATGTTGAAAGGAGCAAGAGTTTATCCGTTCGACTTTAAGAACTTTTTTTAAAGTGATTGTAGAATATGTTATCAAACAAAACACCCTCTTCAAGTGTCAAGATTAGCATATTTTTCTATAGAGCCGATTAAAGATGTGACGGTTAAGATAAAAGGTCTAATTTGCTCGAGTTTGGATCAGGACATCTTATTTACTAAGCATGACCCGTCCGCCATATCCTCAGGCGATAGTCTAACCTGAACAACAACTTTTTCTTAATGGCCAGGAAGTAATCACCCTACCCCGCCGTGGTTGTGGGACGCCATGTCGCGGCATCTGTTAAAAGGAGAAATAGAGGGTGAGGGAGACGGGCAACCGCGATGCTGCCGGGGACGAGGACGCCATGGAGGCGGCTCGGAGGCAGACGGCGGTGGCGGGTCATGGGGGAAAGATTAGGGTTTGTTTGTGAGTGGTGATACTAGGGTTTGCGGGAGATTGAGAAATGGATTGTCTACAAAAGTGGACGATGCAAAGCGGCAAAAGATTGCCAAAAGCAAAGATGGATTTTTAGCATTCTTTCCCTATGTAAATTTTCCTCCTCCCTTTTCAACCTTTTTGCATTCAATTGGCCAGCCGACACTTTTCTACGTACTTAAATAGTTGAAAATCATGGCCATCTTCTGTTCTTTCCCCTGAATATTGTATTCAATGTTGAGATTTCATCAGGGTATATATCAATGTATTCCTCATGGCTTAATTCACTCCTGTTGACTTAGATCGAACGTGACATATGGTTGTTTAGCTAATTCCATCGATCTTTTCTAGGGGCTTGAATCACCCAGCATCCTCACGCTTCCCGTGGGCTTCATTCATTCCACGTCTAAGATTGCAAGCAACCGAATTGGGAAGAAACATAGATCAACCGTCAGATTTTGACGTTTTAATGGCATAGATAACATTTGACATGCTCAAAGAAAAGAAAACTAAAAACGCTAATCATCTCGATGGTTGAAACCAAGGATAATTTGCAAAAAAGTCGATGATCGTGGAAGATATGTCCATCAACTAAATTTCTAGCTTACATTTGCGACTCGGCCTAGATTGATGGTCACGGCATTCACCAATAAAGAAAAACCCGGCACCCAACAAAAAAGAAAAAGAAAAAAAAGGTGGGTGTTGCTTAATCATTTTCGATAAGGTAGTATTGACAAAGTCGGTTAGATATTCATCCAATGTTATATAAAATTAATCGGGTGTTCAAAGAATTCAAACACAAGATTACTAATGGAAAGAGGGTCACACGTGAGGGCGTAAACGGGAGGGAAAATTCCAAGTTTGTGTCAAAGATTCCTTCGCAAATTCGTGTTCACATTCACTCTGTCTCGGAGCCTCCCAACAAAGAAAAACAAAATGAAAAGGATAGAAATAGAAAGATGCCATTTCCTTGGCATTTCACACCTCCAATTCTTTGACCAAAAAAAAAAAAACACCTCCAATTCGGCTGGGCCGGCCTGATACGGCTTGGCTTGAGCCGCTTGGAATGAGCCTCCTCCTCCGGCGGCTTGCCTCCAAATTTTCTACGTACTCTATGGAACGAATAAGAAATTCGATAGTGCTCTTCGTTGAAAGAGTCTAAGGTGAGGACTCTTATTTTTAATTTTGAAGTGTCTAAGGTGAGTATTGACCTAATTTCGTATCTACACCCAAAAGGACTCAAGTTTAAATTATTCCGAATCGATATTTACTTCATTTATTATGTATTTATGCGATTTTTCTTGAGTTGAAATTCAGCTCATGTTTAAAAAAGAGTGTTGGAATATTCAAATATTAAATCACGCATTCATATAATGATTTGAATTTGTAGAGTAATTGGGTGTGCTCCATTTTCGACGATGGACGGTGGATGGAGTCTTAAGGACCACAATCTCCCTCTCTCTCCTCTCTCTCTCTCTCTCTCTCCCCTTGCATATGTGCAAAGTCTATAACTCTACAAGTCATCAAACTCAACCGTATGAACCCATTGCTATCTCAAATGAGGCCATAATACCTCATTCTCATTGAACTTGGCCTCAACAACAATAAGATTTCACCACGATTAGAGTCAAGTTCGACGTCATCAATGACAAAAAGGCCATGGTGCAGACGAAGACTATTATGGTTAGGGATGAAGAGAGATCCAGGGAGCAAAGCCAAAAGAGAAATGCATCAATCGAGTTTGTGGATATGTTGGCATCAGAGTCAATGATTTTGGAGGTGGAATGGTGTTGGCATTAAAGTGGATGGTTTGGGGTGCAGAGTCGTGGCGACTTCAAGCAGGTTAGGTTGCAATAAAGTGAAATTAAGGAGTTTGGGGGCTAGAAGTAATCTAAATTTGAGAATTAGAGCTTTGTATGTGGTTACTAAGGCTAGATTATTAATGACCATTGGACCTACTATAAGTCGATGTAACAAGGTAAATCAACCCTAAGCGAAGAATACGTCCAACATTCAAACATGTCAACATTGCCTAGATTATGTCCAATAATCACAAGGTTTGGTACAGCTTACCCTACTTGATCTCAAGTCAACTTCTAGATTCAAACTCTCTCCCAACTTCATCCCTTGAGTTCCTTTGGAATCTTGGGCATCATTTCCCCAGTGTGGTCATCCTCCTCTAGGTTGAAGGCTGATGCCACATCAAAACTTGGCTAGCCATCTAGAAAATTGTTCGCAAATACATTATTATACTTTTTATTATATGGTTTCTGAGAAAGTGGGGCTTGAGCTACTTCTTCAAGCTTGTTGAGTAGCCGAGCCGGTTTGACGTTTTCGCCGCCATGCTATTTTATTGTGGTCATGCTCATGCATGAGAAAAGATCATATGATTAGTCAGTCAAAAAAGTCGTCCCAGGTGGGACCCACTCTCTCCATCGTCCTACGTGTCACCCCCTCCCCCCTTCTCTCTCTAGATTGCTTACTGTTTCTCCATCTCTATCCTCTCTCTCTCTCTAAAACTAAGTCATGAATCCAGACCTGGTCTTCTTTTTCTCCTTCGCCACCCGTACGCATATATATATCCGTAAAAACCCACGGCAGTCACCGAAAACACCGCAGGATAGGTTGTTCAACATCGCTTCAATCTTCTCTCACCAGAAGCTGACATTCTGCTGGCATTCCAGGAATGGGAAACTGTTGCAGAGCTGAATCTTCATCATCAACGATCTGGGCCGGCGATGACTGGAACTCACTGCCTCGTGACGGAGGAGAAGGCAAGAAGAGGCTTCTTGATGATGCTGATGGAAAGAAAGTTTCTTCTTCTTCTTCTTCACGCAAGAGAGAGATCAAGATCCAGATCAGTAAGGAGGAGCTAGAGAAGTTGGTGCAGCAAATCGAGGCTCAAGGACTGTCTCTAGAGCAAGTCCTGCCTCTTCTGATTAACAAGAACACTTTCGATCGACGTGGGTCGGGTTTCGCGAAGCACGGTTGTCATCGTTCATGGAGACCGGCTTTGCAAAGTATTCCGGAGGTCATCTAGAACAAGTTTTCTGGTCCTTTTCTCATTCTTTTGTTCTTTGTATGTACATGGGGCAAGGCACAGGTTTTGGTTTTTTTTTCTTTTCTTCTCGATATATGACAATTTTCATAGAAGTAGTTACATAATCTCCTCTAGTATTAGGTTATGTTTGGTCTGTGAAAATGTACTTTGACACAGTATATGTGATAATACTACACATGATTTGATTGGGGAGATATCTATTTGCATTTAAAGACGTATCCTTCTAACTAGAAATGATAAATCATAGTGTTGTGGTTTCTTGCTTTACTTCAGCGTGATTGAGTGTCGGTTTGCAAAAGATCTAATAATCACTCCGAAAATTATAGAGTTACAATTACTCAACCACTCAGCTATTTCACGGTTTTAGTACGCACAAACCCACTGTGTTTAGTCTCGTGTGATTACTCAATAAGGTAAATCGCGGATAACTACCTGCGTGCTTCCAAACGCTCAAGCCTTCCTTGAGACAAGCAATCCAAATTTGATGTACTGCACGAATCACCGAGTGAAGCCCTTGAAGAAGAAGCTTTGATATTCAAACAGCTTATGGACTTTTTTTGTACTGCTACAGAACAACTGAAAAGTAAAAACCGCCTCCTGAAGAATTTATATGTCATGAACCCACATTGAAACTGACTTCACCAAAATATCTTGCACGTAAATAAAAGTCCAATTTGAACTTGGAAACAACGTCAAATCCAAGCATTCAAGAAACCTCATACTTTTCTGTTGGGGCTTTGACATACTTCAATGTGGGTCCGGCGTCGTATACCGGGCTAAAAACCCGACATATATTAACCGCAGAGACGATGGCAGGATTTGCAGGTGATTTCATGAGAATGAGGCAAATGTTGGAAGATGGAAGCAGAGGAGGCAATATCAGTAGCTATCCTGCGAATGCGGATGTGGTCCTTAGGTGTTTTCCGATGGAGCGATGGCTGAGGAATGGTGGTCCGCCCGTGCCACGTATATTGCACTGGTTGTTCATCGTGTTATGAGGTGGCAGCTTGCAAAGGCAATCTTGTACGACAATACTTTGAATCTTACGAATTCTGAGATCTAATGACCGTATCGTGTTGGGGAGAAAAAGAAAAGAAAAAGATCATCTCAACCGTTAACCATTTGAATAAGCCAATGAAGCAAAAGCAAAGTTGTTTCCATCCCTTCAACCAGTTAAAAGCCTGAAAGAACTGATTCATGGATCTGCATTAGCAATAAGCCCGCTTTCAGTTTATTGGTGCAAAACACTAAGTCATGTCAAACGCTCATATCTCAGGTCATATTTCCTTACCATCCTCTGTTATCTCCTCCACATGTGGATGGATAGCACTCCTGATTTCCATTCAATACAGGTTCGACCAAATGAAATATTTAGGGGGCTTGATGTAAATACGAGACATCTCTCTATTGTTTAAAATGGGAAAACTGTAATTTTCCTTCTCTTGTCCACGCCATCAGTCTATTTTCCGGAAATTCCATTCACGTGAACTTGGGTGTTTCAGCTGTTTCAGTCAATTTCGGCATTCCATGTGCTTATTTCGCATTAAATTCTCCGCCATATCAGTTCTCTAGAAGCGGGTATAAACTTTTCCTACTTTGTCTTCGAGTCCTGCAAAAACACTTCCGATTACCTAGGAAGCTATTCAGAATATAAAGAAATTATTTCATATTTCGGTTCGTTGGAAAATTTCTCCTTCTTGACTATCAATGTTTCATTAGTCATGCTTCATTGTTTGTATTAATTTATAATCTTGTGTCCTAAAAGCATGATGGCAAAATATCGTGCTTGAGTAGGTTTTGAGAAGCTACAAATCACTTATTAATATATTTATTGAAATTTGATTAATATAAATATTGATTTGTTAAAACTATTTAATAATTTATTAAATGTTCGTTATTTCAGTCAGTTTTTTTTTTTACTAATTTACGAAATTAGATTATTAAAAATCACAATATGGCCATATATGAACATTAATTATTAGTTCTGACTCAAATCGATCAATTTAATCTGTGTCGATCAATTTATATACAATACAAATTCAGAGCTCCATACTTGGTTCAAACCGTTCCCTATGTATACCTAACTCAACTGACATTACTAAAACACATAAATATTAAAAAACAAGAACTTTTATGCTATGTATATAGTGATTTATTCTGCACTTGTACATCTTAATAGGTACTATTGTGTGTTGCCTAATTAACTTCCCTTAGAATATATTGTGAAACATGACGGATTTACATATGTGTTGAGACAATTTTTTCTACCATATAACATTTATTCCTAGTTCAATTTACAGTATTAAATTCAATATATAATAAGATATTTGTAACTTAAATTGGAGTTTTTAACGACATTTGTCAAGCTTTTTTCTTTGAATTATAAGAATTTTAAATTTTTATTTGCAGATGAAAGAATAATTTGGAAATCTCATTTAAAGAAGGAAGGGACTTTGACTTGACGTGCATCCGTATGAAGTAGCTGAGTGGCTAGTAAAATAGTATTTTCCAAGCCCACTTGAATTATTAAACTATATGTCAAGATTGGGGTGAAGAGAAATATAGCTTTTCACCAAACAAAAGTTTATTTCAAACGAGCTTGGAAAGTACTTTGAAAATTGACATAAATGATTTCTAAATTATGATCCAATGTGCAATGTGATTCTTGAATTTCTGATTAATATAGTTGGCACATAAATTTCGGCTACCATATTTAATTTTTTATTGTATAAGAGAATTAGGGGTTGGTCAACCCCCAAACAAAACTATCATTAGCATTATTCATATTCATATCACATGCAAATCACATGGCCCTCTGCACAATATTATCATGTACCACCGTATGTGTGATCAAAGAGATTTTTATAAAACATGATCGGCCATGGTGAGTTTGAACTCTGCACTCATCTCTTTGTTGATGAATTCAATCTTCGGCAGTTTGATGGTCATTGGTAACTATCTATTCAATTCTGTTTTGAAAAAGAGAAAAATTGGGGTGAAGAGAAATATTTGCACAAAGGCTAATTCACAAGTTACGAAAAAAGGGAAATATAATTGTAAGGCGTCTAAGTTTGAAAAGAGAAAACAAATTTGCCATTATCTCTGGAATTCTCGTTAATAAAAAGAATCCCTAGTGATTTTTTCTTTCCTTGCCTTAGTGAATAATATCTGTCTTTGCATTGAGTTTGATCATTCCCCTTTACGAAAAATCGTAAAAATTTTGATGTTTTCTTTCTTATACCCCAGGTTCTGTTCCCTATAAATTCGATGCTACGACGCCAAAAAATGAGTGGATGGGATGTGTGTGGATTATTCCGCTCAACACCTAATGCGGTGCATTGATAGGACTTCCAGTCTATTTGCAAACCATAATCAAACACTCATATCTCCAAGTCACGAAATCTAAAGTTTCATAAATACACTCAACTGTTGGATTTCCTAATTCCCTCGGTGAAAATGACATTGCCCCAAAAATTTAAACAGTGCAGTCTTTTAATTCTCGTTTGAATTAGTCTTTGGGTAACTTCCTATCTATTTGTTGTACCGAGCGGACCATGAAACTAGCCGCCTCACACTTGCTCACCTCGGCTACAACATGGCCAGATAGAGATATTCACACACATAATCAAAAAATGTCAAGTTTTGATATGATGACTGATTAATAAACAAGGGAATTTATTAAGCTTACTATGAACACAATAAACAAGGGGAGCCCTCGTCACTTGACCAAAGTTAAAAGGTATTGGACAATGAAAGTTCCAATAACAAATGATAACGAGTGCTAGACATCCTAAGTATCAAATCTTGATATAGGTGGACACTTAAATGTCAAAACTTCCAAAAAGTACACTTAAATGCAAAAATTGAGAACAAAAGAATACTTAAGTGCCAAAGATGAGAATTTCCAGCCAAATTGCTAACGTGGTTTATTTTGACATTTTTTATTGACGTGACAATTATTTTGAACAATTATTCACGTGGCACTGATATGACTAGCTTATCCCAAAACAATGTTGTTTTGTCCCCAAATTTGATTTTTAATATATATTAATTAAATTAAATTAAAAAAATTAATTAATTATTTTTTTGGGGGGATGACCAGATTAGTGAGGGCCTTTACTACCCTCACCATTGCCGCCACCTCACCATTGCCGAAAAGGGCTAGCAATGATGGGGCAAGTGTTGTTGCCCCTCCCTTAGATTAGGCCAAGGATTGCCGTTGACTAGGGCAAGGTCAAGCCCTTGCCTAGATATGGGACGAGGGGCTAGCGACCTCTCCTGATCTAGGAGTGGGTCATGACCCCTCAAGCTAGATTTGGGCGAGGGCTTGTAGGCCCTTGCCTGCAGTTGACTAGGGTCGTCGGCCATTAGCCGAGGCTCGACGACCCTAGCAAACCATCGCTCCATCGTTGCCAACCCTTTCTCACAATGGAGGGGCGGCGGCAGTGACGTGGGTCGTACAAGCCCACGTTGATTTGCTCCCCCTTTTTTATTTTTTAAATTTAATTTAATAAATATTTATATTAAAAATCAAATTTGGGGGCAAAACGACGTCGTTTTGGGAGAGCTAATCACATCAACGTCACGTGGATTTCCGGCTAGTCAAGTGGACTAGTTTTATTATTAAAATAATGTCAAGTCTGATTTTCGGCTAATCTCGCCGAAGTTAGCACTTAAATGTCCAATTTTCAAAAAAAGTGACACGAATACATTTTGGAAGTTTTTACACTTAAGTATCTATCTGTGTCATGTTTTGGCACTTATTGCATACTTTTACCAAGGGATAATGGTTGGTAATTTGTGTTTTCTTGCATCAACTTTTAAGTATAAGACATGCTCGTCAACCCAAACAAAAGGGAGAAGCAAGAAATAGAGAATCTCACTTTCATCTAACATCTCGGGCTAGAAATTAGGTGGATGAACAAGCCTTTGAGTATTACGATTTCGCACTTGTATGGTCCCTTTCAAGAGTTAAGATCTTGATACAAACAACTCGTTGGTGCAAGGACCGAACTGCTGCCTTCCGCTCAGGATCATTCACAAGAGCAAAGGATGAACCATTATGGACATAACAGGGAATCTAGAGGAGAGGAATTCCACAGAACCTACATGCATGCAATCTGTTTGTCAAGCTATCCAAGCAAACAGAGAGAGAATTAAACATAATAGAACTAAAAGATTAAGAAAGTTTTATGGCAGCAGCCTTCCTGCAGAAACATGGATAAAATAATTAAAACAAACTAAGATTATAATAAAGATGTGCGTTTGATGTGTAATAACTATATAGTAGATATTGCATTAATCTTCTTTATCCGCCTCCTTTGAAATATTGATTCTTAATACCTATCACGAAAATATAGTGGCGTCCTAAACTTTTAATCTATACAATCAAATCCTAAAACTTATTTGATTTACGGAATCAAGTAAATTTGTTCCTCTATTCAATTTGATGAAGGAAAATGCTGACTTGGCATTTCTTTTTAATGTTTTGGGGTTACACTTGACAAATGTTGCGACAACAACTAGGCGCGAGGGGTGAGCATGGTTTTAGGTAAAATCTGGAACCTGGTAACCGAACCAGTGGAAATATGTAGGTTCTAGGTTCCAAGGTACGCGGGGTAGGTTCCAAGTTCAAAAAAATGAGAAACTTGTTTCAATGGATAGGTTCAATGTTCTTAGCTGAAGGAATCTGGAACCTGGAACCTGAACTTGGAACTTAGAGCTTGGAATAAGTTTTAATATTTTTCTAGATCCATGTCTCTGTGCGATTCTTCGATATTTCATGCTGCTCGATGATGAGTGTTTAAACTGGAAACACTAGTTCGAGTTTCCATTTTATGATTGAGATTTTTATTTTATTAATGTTCATATTTTTCTTGTATCTAAATATAAGTTATGATTAGTGAATTGTAGTCATTTAAATAATAATATAGGTGGAATCTGAGTAGATCCTAGAATCGACTCTGGAATCTGTGACAAAATATGTTACAGGTGCTAAAGTATATATGATAGGTTCCAAGTTCTAAAAAATAAAGAACCTATTCCAACGAATAAGTTCTAAGTTCCAAGTAGAACCTGTACGAAACCTGAAACCGCTCATTCCTACTAAGTGCTATATAAGAAAAGATCGGAAAATTAAAAAAATGGGATAAATGTATTGTAAGTCTTGAAACTTGTTATGAAAGTGCGATTAAATCATTAAATTTTCAAAAAGTGTGACTAAGTTCTAAAACTTGTTATGAAAGTATAATTGAATTCTAAAAATTTCAAAAAATACAATCGAGTTTTAAAACTTGTCATGAAAGTGCAATTAATTCTTACAACATTTTAAAAGTGTAACTAGCTTAAAGACCTAATTGAACTATTTTGGCAAGTTTTATGACTTGATTACACTTTTTGAAAGTTTTAGGAATCGATTGTATTTTGATGATAAGTTTTTAGACTTAACTGCACTTTTTAAAAGTTTTAGGACTTAATTGTATTTTCATGATAAGTTTTAGATTTTCCAATGTACTTATACTAAAAAAATTAAGGGATAATACCACAAAATATCTCAAACTAGAATTCGTGACTCATTTACCCAACACTAATTTTCCTATCATCAAAAATCCTAAACTAAGACACTCATGACAAATTTACTTTTCGTTAATTTATGTCGAATACCCTGAGTTGCTAACATGGAAACATGCATAGCAAGCAACTTTTTGATATGGAGAATTAGTATAAATGGTTTTTTAAACGACATTCTTGTGGGGAAGTAGGAAACGTGGCAAGCGACTTGTCTGACGTGGAGATTAAGCATAAACGGTTCTTTGAACAACGTTCTTCTGGAGAGGTCAGATTTGAAGAAAATGGTTTGAGATTGAGAATTAGGGCAAAGTTGAGTCCTCCCTCCCTCTTTCCTTCCCTCCCTCCTAACTCCCCAAAATCTTGAGGCAAAATTGGGATAAAACTAGGGATTTCAGCAGACATCCGAAACATGAGGGAGCTCTTGTCTAGAAGGGAAGCTGCTAGAGATGGAGATGGCAATGCCACCAGGGACAAGGACGACGTGGAGTCGTGGCTCAGATGCAGACGTGGTGGCGAGAAGAATTAGGGTTTGTTTGCAAATGGGGGCATCAGGGCATGTGCGCAATTGAAAGTATATTGTCTTTAAGGTAAGTATAGTTTGGTCGTTCTAAGTCCTGAAATCTGATCCTCAACAACAAACATGTATTACCAAAATTAGAGGATGCAAAGTGGTGAAGATGTGAAATGAAGGTTTTTAGTATCTTCTCTTTGTAAATTTCCTCCTCCCTTTCAACCTTTTCTGTAATTGGCCAGACGACAATTTTCTACATAATTAAAAAGTTGAAAATCGATGGCCATCTTTTCCTTCTTTTTCACTGAAGAGTCAATTCTTATTCATAAATTTGATGTTGAGGTTTTATGGTGGTACATATCAACGTATACTTCATGCCTTAATTCACTCTCTTTGACTTAGATCGAACATGACATAATACATATGGTTGTTTAACTGATTCCGTCAATTTTTCTAGGGGCTTGAATCACAGCATTCTCATGCTTCCCGTGGGCTTGATTCATTCTCTGTCTAATATTGCTAGCAAGGGAATTGAATTAAAAAAAAAAGAAAAAGAAGGACCCCCGACTATCGGATCTTGACATTTTAATTATATAGATAATTTCTTTTTGCATGAATTAAATTGGCACCTTCAAATAAGGAATTAAGTACTAACAATTTCAATGGTTGAAGAAAAGTTCATTCCGTTGATTATGATGGTGATAGTAAAATCGAGTCCCAATTTTAGCAATGATAATGTAGAAAATAGATGGTCATGTAACATATGGACATAAATTAATTGCTAGCTTATATATGCCACTCACTTTGAACGGCATTCACCAATAAAGAACAGCCCAGCCTCAAAAAATAAATAAAAAAACAAAAAAGGGGTATTACTTGATGATGTTCTACGAGGAGGGATCGACGAACTCAGCGAGATATTAATAGAGCACTCTATTTTGCTTGTGAAATTAATCGGATATTCAAAAAATCAAAACACAAAATTCACTATGCAAAGAAAGTCACCGGTGCAAGTGAAAACGGAAGAGAAAAATTCAAGTTTGTGACAAAGATTCCTTCACAAATTCAAGTTCACATTCACTTTGTGTCAAAACTCCCAAAAAAATAAAAAAAAATAAATAAATGATGCCATTTCCTTGGCATTTCACACCCCCAATTCGGCTGGGATAGCTTGGTTCGGCGGAAGACGTATCAAACCATGCTAATTTGGCTTGGCTTGAGCACTTGGAATGAGCCTCCTCCAGCGGCTTGCTTCCAAATTCTCTGTATACTCAATATGCCACAGATGATATATTGATATTATAAAGAAAGAAATACAGATAATGAATGATTAGTGTCTACTGTAAGTATTTATTTTCCAACTTAAATTTAATTAAGGATGTGTTTGTTTCATGGAAAGAAATTTCCAAAAAAAAAAAAAAAAATGATCGTTTGTATTACCTAAAAAATGAATAAATGAATTTTTTTTTTCATGATTTACCAAAATAGTTAGACATAAACCCTTTTCATTTGCGAATTGAGTTAGAAATTAACTCTAAGGACCGCTGACTCTCTCTCTCTTTCTACGATTGAGGTCGAGTTTAACATCATGCGTGGCAACAAGGCTAAGGTGCGGACAACGACCGTGGAGAGAGATCTAGGGAGCGAAGTCAAAAGAGAGATGCATCTATGGAGTCTCTAAGCAGGGGCAGACGAGATAGCAACAAAGCCGATGATAATTGCGACTGCAAGTGGACAAGTACTAACATTAACAACGATGTTTGGGGGTAGAGAGAGGTGGCGACTCCAGGCCGATTAGGTCGCGAGAGAGCGATCAGGGAATTTTGAGGATATGAATTTTCTAAATTTGAGAACTAGAGTTTCATATGCGGTTTCAGTAAGATTAGATTATAAATAATCATTGGATGTATGATAACTTAATGTACAATTTATTTAACAGGGTAAATTGGCGCTAAATACAGCCTAAGAGTAGACTATGTTCAAGAATCAAACGCGCTATTACCTAGATTGTCTCCACTAATCACAACCTTTTGTGCAACTTCCTTATCTGATCTCAAATCTACGTTTTAGATTCGAGCTCCTCTTCCTCCCCCAGTAAAACATCACTTGATTTTCATTATTATATAAGATTTTGAAGATCGACAAGGGGCTTGAGCTTCAAGCTTCTTTAGGAGCTGAGCCGTCGACGTTGTCACCAACCATGTCATTTCATTTTGGTCCCCATCTTCCTACGTGTCACCTCTCTCTCTCTCTCTCTCTCTCTCTCTCTATCCCTGTGTTCTTTGCTTACTCTTTCTCCATCTTTATCCTCTCTTTAACCAAGTTATGAACATTGACCTTTCTCTTCTTCTCCTCGTCACCCAAACACGCATATATATCCACAAACGCACACACTCACCAAAACAAAGCACAATAACTCGTTCAACATCGCTTCAATCTTCTCTCACCAGAAGCTGACATTCTGCTGGCATTCCAAGAATGGGAAACTGTTGCAGAGCTGAATCTTCATCATCAACGATCTGGGCCGGTGATGACTGGAACTCACTGCCTCATGACGGAGGAGAAGGCAAGAAGAGGCTTCTTGATGATGCTGATGGAAAGAGATTTTCTTCTTCCCCTTCACGCAGGAGAGAGATCAAGATCAAGATCAGTAAGGAGGAGCTAGAGAAGTTGGTGCAGAAAATCGAGGCTCAAGGACTGTCTCTAGAGCAAGTCCTGCCTCTTCTGATTAACGAGAACACTTTCGATCGACGTGGGTCGGGTTTCGCGAAGCACGGCTGTCATCGTTCATGGAGACCGGCTTTGCAAAGTATTCCGGAGGCCATCTAGAAGAAGTTTTCTGGTCCTCTTCTCTTCTTTCGTTCTTTGTACGTACATGGGGCAAGGCATAGGTTTTGGTTTTTTTTCTTTTTTTCTCAATATATGACAATTTTCTTAGAAGTAGATACATAATCTCCTCTAGTATTAGGTTATGTTTGGTTTGTGAAATTGTACTTTCACACAATATATGTGCTAATGCTACACATGATTTGATTGGGGAGATATTTATTTGCATTTAAAGACTTATCCTTTTAACTAGAAAGGATAAATCGTAGTGTTGTGGTTTCTTCCTTCACTTCGGTTAGATCGAGTGTCAGTACATAATCTAATAATCACTCGGAGAATTATAGAGTCACCATTGCTCAACTACTTAAGTATTTGACGGTTCTATTACGCATAGACCACCCATGGTATTTAGTCTCATGTCATTACTCAATAAAGTAAATCACGGATGATTACCTCACAGCTTCCAAACGCTCACGCCTTCCTTGAGACAAGCAATCCAAATTGGATGTACTGCACAAATCACCGAGTGAAATCCTTGAAGAAGAAGCTTTGATATTCAAACAGCGTATGGACTTCTTTGGTACTACTACAGAGCAACTGAAAAGCAAAAACCGCCTCTTGAAGAATTTATATGTCATGAACCCACGTGGAACCTACTTCACCAAAATATCTTCCACATAAATAAAAGTCCAATTTGAACTTGGAAACAACGGCATATAGAAGCGTCCAAGAAACCTCATACTTTCCTATTGGGGCTTTGACATAATTTAATGTGGGTCCGGCGTCGTATACCGGGCTAAAAACTCGCCGCAGAGACGATGGCAGGATTTGGAGGTGATTTCATGAGAATGAGGCATATGATGGAAGGTGGAAGTAGAGGAGGCAATATCAGTAGCTATCCTGCGAATGCGGATGTGGTCCTTAGGTGTTTCCTGATGGAGCGATGGCTGAGGAATAATGGTCCGTCCGTGCCACGTATGTTGCCCTGGTTGTTCATCATGTTATGGGGTGGCAGCTTGCAAAGACAATCCTGTACGACAATACTTTGAATCTTACGAATTCTGAGATCTAATGACTGTATCGTGTTGGGGAAAGAAAGAAAAGAGAAAGATCATCTCAACCGTTAATCATTTGAATAAGCCAATGAAGTAAAAGCAAAGTCATTTCCATCCCTTCATGGATCTGCACTAGCAATAAGCCTGCTTTCAATCTATCGGTGCAAAACCCTAATGCCGAAGACTCATATCTCAGGCCGTATTTCCTTACCATCCTCTGTTATCTCCTCTACATGTGGATGGATAGCACTCCTGATTTCCATTCAATAATGGTTCAACCAAATGAAATATTTAGGGGACTTGACGTAAATTTGAAACATCTCTCTATTGTATAAAATGGGAAAACTGTAATTTTCCTTCTCTTGTCCACACCATCAGTCTATTTTCCGGAAATTCCATTCCCACGAACTTGGGTGTTACGGCTGTTTCAGTCAATTTCGGCTTTCTATGTTCTTACTTAGCATTAAATTCTCCGCTACGTCGGTTCTCTAGAAGTGGGTATAAACTTTTCCTACTTTGTCTGAGTCCTGCAATTTATTTGATTTCGTACCAATGCTTACGACTTCCGATGAACTTTTCCTTGTGAAAATACTTCCGATCACCTAAGACTTCCGATCACCTAAGACGCTGCTCAGAATATAAAGAAATTATTTCGTATTTCGGTTCGTTGGAAAAATTCTCCTACTTGATTATCAATGTTTCATTAATCGTGCTTAATGTGACGTTCCCAGGTTAAGTCGCCGAGCCATTCATTTCTTTAAATGCACATGCGGAAGCATATTATAAAACTCCTGATAATAAAATATGGGATAAAAAAACAGGAAGCAATTTCACAACAATACACTTTTATAAATTCACGGAATTACAAACGAAGGCCTACAGCCAAAAGTCTACAAAAGACCGGCTCTTAAAAAGGAACTGTCCTACGACCTACAAGTCGGACACGTTCTCCAATCCTCATGACTTCACCTCTGCAACTCCTCAAGGCCAACCAAAGCGATCTGGCCGCTTCATCCACAAGGGACCTGAAAATGTTGGCCCACAACGGGGTGAGACATTGTCTCAGCAAGTTCAACCCCCTAAACCCCTATTAGAAAGAAAATACGCTCAAGGATGGCCTAGCCACACCACATAGAGGACTTATATCGCCTCAGTTCCTTCCTGCAGGTTAGCACAATTCATATCACTCAATCACATGTTCATATCACCCAACCACATACAGTAATACGAACTTAAACAATCGGAATGCATTCACTTTCATATAACCGACAACCACGGGGGTCTTGATTATAAGACTAAATCGTTATGACATGTCCCATTCCATGCCACACAATTCTGTCCCATAATCCGACACATCAACAACACTCAACATGCATTTCAATTGGTATTCACTGCCACACAAGAGCATAGCCTACTCGCAGTTCGGCTATCTACTAGCATTAATGCCAGGCATCGCCTCCCCACCTTGGAGCGCGGCTTTGTCATTTCGTCAACGGCGTTCCCGAAGGAGCATGGGCCCAGAATCTACTGCGACCCGCATCCGTTGTAAGGGGCATCCCATATAGGGGCAGGTTCGACTCAACAGCTCGGGACAATTCCTCTTAATTATCACACAACAATTCATACTCAACCTAAGGCACTTTGCATTTCCCTCAAGGCTTCCATTAAAATAATAATCCTTAAAATCTAAATTTCAGTGTCAAACCCGACACTTGGGATTTTTTGAATAAAATCCATATTTTTCACAATCAATACCCAATTTGTAATATTCAATCATCAAATTCAAATTCTGAATACACAGCAGCGATCAGCGCGAAATTCTGAGAAAATAAGGTCCTGAAATAATTTTCGGAATTTATTAAATAATTAAATTTATTCCAAAAATTAATTAAATAATAATATTTTAATAAATTCGAAATATAATATATTATTAAATAATATAATAATTTTGAAATACATATATAATTCAAAATTATATATTTAAGTCAAATCATCATTAAACTGACATAACCATTCATTTAACTTTAAATAAACACACCCTAAACTAATCACACCCCTTAATCTAATCCACATTTAAATAAATTAAACTAACCACCTAATAACACTTAATATAAACTAAACCTCTCTAAGCATAATTAACCCTCTAATCGAGGTTTAGTGAGCTAAACTCACTCGATTAGCGAGCTGAGCGGTTCCAAACGACGGGGACGCAACGGGGATCGACTTTCCTCAAGGTGGGCCGAGCATCTGGGGTCGAGAAGCCGGCCAAAACGGGCTAAAATCAAGCTGGAATACCCATTTTTCAAGCTATTGTTTTGGGGCCAAGAAGGGCGGATCCGGCGTTGGTTTGGGTCGGAATGGGCAGAGGAGAGGGGCAGCAGCTCGGGCGGTGGCTCACAGCAGCTAGGCGGGGCCTCCGGCGGCCTTGGCGACGATGAACGGGCGGCTGGACGGTCGGACGACGACGTTGGAGGGTCCTTGTCGCGCGAGC
Source organism: Eucalyptus guilfoylei (assembly GCA_016097605.1). Lineage (NCBI taxonomy): Eukaryota > Viridiplantae > Streptophyta > Magnoliopsida > Myrtales > Myrtaceae > Eucalyptus > Eucalyptus guilfoylei. Next base: position 43,508,680 of record CM027864.1, on the reverse strand, counting down.
AGTGGCTGAGTCGAGCGCGAGCCGGTCGGTCATGCAAGCGGAGGAGAAGTGGCACCGGTGGCGAGCTGGCTTCAGCTGGCTCATGATGGCTCTCCGACGAGCTGGACAACCAAGAACAGCAGTTGACAAAGATGATAGAGGGTCAGGGTCGCACGAACAACGGCTGGGCAGAGGCGGAGCGGCGAGCTGGTTGGTCGCGGGGCGAGCGGGCGCGGACGGGCGGCGACGGCGACGACTCTAGCGACGGCGACGAGCGGCGGCGTCGAGCGGGCGAAGGGGGGCGTTGGACGGCCTCGTCCGGTCGAAGTCCTCTCTCTCTCTCCTCCCTATTTCCAAGAAGCCGAAGGTTGAAGATGATGTTGATAGGTGAGAGAGAAAAACCCCACTTTATGAGGGCCAATGGGCTCTTGCCACTTGTCAACACCCCATTCGATTGGCTCCACCATGACATCAGGTGATGTCATACTCCACCAATTCAAATTCTCCCCAACATCTTCCATGGGTGCAATTTGCTTAATCCACCATGGCATACGAATTTCACATTTTGTACATCACATTTCTTTCAATTTCATTCAATTCTCTTCTAATTGAATCAAATTGAAGTCCATAAATTAATCCAATGTCACCACACTTCAATTTACAAATTTACTTGACCATAAAACCATCTTGAGTCCCAAAAGCACGACCAAAAGCAGGCCTACCAATTTTCCCAAACCAAATTAACCATACGCTGATTTTTTGCTGAAAACTCGACTTGCGTGAAAAGTCTTCTGAAGATGAGTCAACGTTTCTAAAATGATTTTTGACACAACAGAATTCTCAATTTCTGAAATCGGCTTCAATTTCACGGTTAATTTCAATTCGGCGCGAATTTAGCGCGTCCTAATCTACCAGTTAGCTTTTAGGAATTTTCGTGCATTTGATCTGTGGTTGATTATTTTCAAGCCACAAAGTACATCTTCGACACATTGGCGATTTTCGGTTGTCGTAGAAATCTCAAGGTTTCAAATACGGACACAGGGTACCAAAACGACAGAAGAATCGGTTTAGTGCCGATCGACAAGAATTGTGCAATTAGGTGGAATAACCCACACTTAATCATATATCTTAGTCGAGTTGACCTATCTCCGATTTCTAATCAATCTTACCATGTCGTATTGATCTCTTGTAGATTTGCACGGTCGAGCAGTCATTTCCTAGTCGAATTCTCAAGTCTAATGCGTTAGAATTCCTTAACGGCTTCACCCGATAGACTAGTTATCCCATGAGTGATCAGTTCAGGGAAAATACTATAAGCGCATCGATGAAATGCCCAACTATTTCGATCAAAATCAGAACCTGAAATTTAGGATGTCACATTTATCCTGTGTATACTCGACTCAACCCACATTACTAGAATACGTAGATATTAAAAAAAAAGAATTTTTATGCTATGCACATAGTGATTTATTGTGCACTTGTACATCTTCAAATCGAATGAAGATAACAATAGGTATTATTGCATGTTGCCTAATTAACTTCCCTTAGCATATATTGTGAAACATGACGGGTTTACATATATGTTGAGATAATTTTTTCCACTATATAACTGTTGACACCTAATTTAAATTTAGTCTTTTAGAAATAGAGGATAATCTTTGATTAGAGAGAAATTTTGAAAAGAAATTTTGAATTCAAAAGTTCAACAGTCATGTGATTTTGGAGCCACTTTTTTGTTGAGAAGTTGAGTGAAAATCTCCACCTTCATAAACAAACTCGAGTCTTTCCCCTTTAAATAAAGGTTGCAAAGCTTCGGTTTAGGGGGGCTTCTCTTCATCTTTCGTCGAAGGAAAAATAGAAAACTGAAGAGAAAGAGAGAAAAAGCTTTCGGTTGTCCTTTTGGCTAAAAAGAAGAAATGTGCAGAGAGAGACAGAGGGAGGAGACGTGAAAGTGACGTGAGAGAGAGAGAGAGAGAGAGGTGAGAGTGACCGGTCAACAAAGCAAAAAAGGGGGGCATCATCTTCCTCCCTTGCACTCATCGCCTGCACCGGTTTTCTGCAACTCACAGCAGCCTCCTCGCCGCACCATTGCAACATTTCGCCGCACCAGCACCACCATCGCGCTGGCACCACCGTCGCACCTCCACTCGCAGGACCCGCGAGCTCAGCGTCCACCGTCGCGTCTCCACCTCCCGTTCTCGTACCGCTCGACACATCCACCCACCATTACTCCGCTCGCGATCTGCCCGACGCCACAGCAGTTTGGTTCTGTCGCCGTCGCCCCTGTCGCAGCGCCGTTACGCCGCCCTCGTCGAGCCACCGAGACGCCTGCAGCCCGTTCGTCGTTGCTGTGCACGCCCGCTTGTCCCCTGTGCCCATCGTCGCCTCTGTAGCTGGACCCGATGCCCCTGCAGCGTTCGCTTTTGAGCCGGTCGATGTGTCTCTGCACTTGTTAACCCCATATAACACCGTCGCCGCTTCAGCCGACAACCCGTGATCCGCAGCCCAGCTCCGTCGCCCTCGCGCTGCTCCACGGCTGCTCCACTAGCCCGACGAAGCCCATTGCGCCTCAACCGATCTCCGTTCTCGACGCGCTGTCCTTGCCGCACCGCGACGCCACTTCTCCGCGTCGTTGTTCCTGTCCGTGTCGCTCCGCCTAAGCTAGACTCGAGCCAGATTTGCAGTCCTTCGCCAGACGCCCACCGCCCGCGACTGCCGTTTCTCCATCTGCTACTGCTGCTGCTCGATCAAGCCTGAGCTTTACCGTCACTGTTGTTGCTCAACCGAGCCGACGCTGTCGCTTCTCACCGCCTCGACGAGCCGCTGGTTTGATCTTGACGCACTGCTCAACCTGACGTCCTGCTGCCTGGAGTCGAAGCCCTGCGACCCGCCTCCGTCTGCTTGCGCCCCTGCAAAGCCGCTATTGCTCTCAGTCCTTGGTGCTGCCGCCGGTCCGCCCGCCGCCCTTGCCGGAGTTCCCCTTGCCGGACCGATCGACCTGCTACCCCTTGGAGACCCATCGAGAGCACAAGCCGTGCTTTGGAAAAGAAAAAAAGAAAATCAATTTAGGTAGTTTATTTTTCATTTTTATTGTCATTTATTTGTTCATTTTAAAATTTGTTATTATTGTTTAAGTTAGAATATGGTTTGTCAATGTTAATATTTATGCATTTTGTAGGCATTATCTGCTAGGATTTTGTCCGGAATTAATATAATTATTAATTTAATCCGAGAGACATCGGATTATTTTTTTAAATTATATTAATTTTTGGGTTTTTTGGTAGAATTTTAATTGTTAAATCATTATAATTATTAATCGATCCGTAAGACTTCGGATCAGATTTTTAATTATTTTGATCTCTTTGTCGTGATAATTAGGGTTAAGATAATCATTAATTTGACATGTGAGACAACATATTATTTTTTCGATTATTTTAATCCTTTATTTTGTCGATGGCTTAAATTTAATATTTATTTAATAATTACTTATCTTTTAAAAAAATTAGAAAATAAAAAAAATCAAAATTCTGCATGAGCATATAGGTTTAGTAAATCAAGCATGTAGGTTTAGTAAATTAGAATTTCTTAGGATTGCATTTCTAGGGTTGCATTTTTAGAAATAAGTTAGGGTTGGACCTAAATTAATTTTTTAGATAATGTTCGCACATTTTAATTATTTCATTTTTCAAAAAATAGTTTTCTAAGATAGGATAAGGTTTAAGTCAAATTAATCCCTAGAATAAATTAGACAATTATCCCTTTTTAGATAGTTTAATTAGGGTTTTTATTAATTTTGAATTTCAATAAAAAAAATATAAAAATATTAGGTGCATGTTAACTAGTTCGCCTAATAGGATCATTTAATCAGAATTTGTTCATTAATGAAGTTAGGTCATGAGGTGCATAATAACTAGTTTGCATAAGAGGCCCATTTAATTAGAATTTGCATATTAATAAGATTAAGTCATTTAGTTAAAAAAATGCATTTTTATAAAAGAATTCTAATTTTCAAGAAAATCCAAAAAATATTTTGCTTTGTATGTTTAATTTTTTTTATGCAATTTATTTTATTGAATGTTTAATAATGATTGAGTACCCATGTGATTGCTCATTTGCATGATAGAAACTTAAGTTAAAAATAAATCTAAGCTGCCTGCAAAAACATTTTTGAAAATTAAAAAGAAATGGTACCAAAAGGGTATTAGAGAAATATAGTGTAACCAAGTCCCCGTACCCTTAGTCTCTGGTTCGTAGGAGTAAAATAATCCTCCCATTATTTTATTTAGGTGTCTAATCGACCTATTATAAACCGATTAGTGGCGACTCCTAGTTAATAATCTTTTGCATGTTAAATATTTGAACCTTAAGTCACGAGTTGGTATGGGCTTGGGGAGAGCCCGAGCTAAGTTTAAAGACTTAGTAATCCATTAACCTAGTTTTAGGTGATACACCCGAAAATTAGGTCGCGACAATAACTTTTATTCCTAGTTTAGTTTATAGTATTCAAATTCAATATAGAATATGATATCTATAATTTAAATTGGAGACTCTAACAATATTTCTCAAAATTTTTTCTTTGAATTATAAGAATTTAAAATTTTTATTTGTAGATGAAAGAATCATTTGGAAAGCTCATTTAAAGAAGGAAGGGACTTCGACTTGACGTACATCCGTATAAAGTAGCTGAGTGATTAGTAATACTGTTCCAAGCCCACTTGAATTATTAAACTATATGTCAAAGATAAATGATCAGAGACGTTTTTAAATATAGCTTTTCACTAAACAAAAGTTTATTTCAAATGCGCTTGGAAAATACTTTGGAAAATGACATAAATAATCTTTGAATTTTGACCCAATTTACAATGCGGTCCTTGAACTTCAACTTAATATTGTTGACAGCTAACTTTCAGCTACCATATTTTATTCTTTATTGCATAAGAAAATTAGAGGTTGGTCCAACCGCTAAACAAAAATATCATTAGCATTATTCATATTCATATCACATGCAAATAACATGGCCCTTTGCACAGTATTATCATGTATCATTGTACGTGCGATTGAAGAAACTTTTTTAAAATGTGATCGGACATGGTGAGTTTGAACTCCACCCTCAACTCCTTGTTGATGAAATACAATCTCTGATGGTTCGATGGTTATTTGCAATTAGCAATTCAATTCTATTTTGAAAAAAGAGAAAAAATTGGGTGAAGAGAAATATTTGGGCAAACGCTAATCCACAAGTTACAAAAAAAAGGGAAATATGATTGTAAGGTGTTTAGTTTGAAAAGCGAAAACAGATTTGTCATTATCTCCAGAATTCTCGTCAATAAGAAGAATCCCTAGTGATTTGTGGGAATATGCTGCTTTCCTTGCCTTAGTGAATAATATGTCTTTGCATCGAGTTTGATCATTCACATTCAAGAAAAATCGTAAGAAGTTTGATGTTTGCTTTCCTATACCCCAAGTTCTGTTCCTTATTCGATGCTACGATACCATAAAATGAGTGGATGGGACGTGTGTAGATTATTCCGGTCAATACCTAATGCAGTGAATTGATAGGACTTCCTGTCTATTTGCAAACCATAGTGTCAAACACTGATATCTCTACGTCACAAAAACTAAAATTTCATAAATATTCTCAACTGTTGGATATCATAATTCCCCCAGTGAAAAGACATTGCCCTAAAAATTTAAATATTGTAGTCTTTTGATTCTCGATTGAATTAGTCTTTGGGTAACTTCCCGTCTATCTGTTGTACAAAGCGGACCATGAAATTAGCCGCCCCATGCTGGCTCAACCCAGCTACAACAGGGCAAGATAGAGATATTCACACACACAATTTGAAAATGTCAAGTTTTGATATGATGATTGATTAATAAACAAGAGAATTCATTCAGCTAACTATAAACATAGTAAACAGGGGGAGCCCTCATCACTTAATAGGGGTTGCAACGGGAACTGCTCAAACCAAGAACCGCTCAGATCGGACTGGACTAGCCGGTTTTGGGCGGTTCCCAAAGAGGGGGGGTCCGGTTCCTAGTTCCCACTTTTGGAATCGTCGGCCGGACCAAAATCGATGGCCGGTTGGTCAGGTTCCCGATTCCAAGGTGGGAACAGGACTGATCAGATTAACCGGGCTGGACCAGTTAATTCCTCACAATTTCTCCCATTTTTCATTTTATTTGTGGCCCAGAATCTGGAAACCAGTCCTCCCAGTCCGATTCTCGGTTCCACCTCAGAATTGGACCGGACTGAGAACCGATCGGTCCGATCACTTTCTTAATCTTTTAGTTCTATCTTAAAAAAGAGTATTAGAATATTCAAATATTAAATCATACATTCATATAATGATTTGAATTTGTCGAGTAATTGGGTGTGCTCCATTTTCATCGATGGACGGTGGATGGAGTCTTAAGGACCACAATCTCTCTCTCTCTCTCCCCCCCACATATGTGTAGACTTTATACCTCGTTCTCATTGAACTTGGCCTCAACGACAACAAGATTTCACCACGATTAGAGTCAAGTTCGACGTCACCAATGACAAAAAGGCCAGACGATGACTATTATGGTTAGCGATGAAGAGAGATCTAGGGAGCAAAGTCAAAAGAGAAATGCATCAATCGAGTTTGCGCATATGTTGGCATCAGAGTCAATGATTTTGGAGGTGGAATGGTGTTGGCATTAAAGTGGATGGTTTGGGGTGCGGAGTCGTGGTGACTTTAGGCAGGTTAGGTTGCAATAGAGAGAAATTAAGAAATTTGGGGGCTAGAAGTAATCTAAATTTGAGAATTAGAACTTTGTATGTGGTTACTAAGTCTAGATTATTAATGACCATTGGACCCACCATAAGTCGATGTAACAAGGTAAATCGACCCCAAGCGGACAATACGTCCAACATTCAAACATGTCAACATTGCCTAGATTATGTCCAATAATCACAAGGTTTGGTACGCCTTACCCTACTTGATCTCAAGTCAACTTCTAGATTCAAACTCTCTCCCAACATAACAGCACTTGATTTCCTTTGGAATCTTGGGCATCATTTCCCAGTGTGGTCATCCTCCTCTAGGCTGAAGGCTGATGCCACATCAAAACTTGTCTAGCCATCTAGAAAATTATTTGCAAATACATTATTATATAGTTTCTGAACAGAGAGAAAGTGGGGCTCGAGCTACTTCTTCAAGCTTGTCAAGTAGCCGAGCCGGTTTGACGTTTTCGCCGCCATGCTATTTAATTGTGGTCATGCTCATGCATGAGAAAAGATCATATTGATTAGTCAGTCAAAAAAGTCGTCCCAGGTGGGACCCACTCTCTCCATCGTCCTACGTGTCACCCCCTCCCCCTTTCTCTCTCTAGATTGCTTACTGTTTCTCCATCTCTATCCTCTCTCTCTCTCTAAAACTAAGTCATGAATCCAGATCTGGTCTTCTTCTTCTCCTTCGCCACCCGTACGCACATATATATATCCGTAAAAACCCACATCAGTCACCGAAAACACCGCAGGATAGGTTGTTCAACATCGCTTCAATCTTCTCTCACCAGAAGCTGACATTCTGCTGGCATTCCAAGAATGGGAAACTGTTGCAGAGCTGAATCTTCATCATCAACGATCTGGGCCGGCGATGACTGGAACTCACTGCCTCGTGACGGAGGAGAAGGCAAGAAGAGGCTTCTTGATGATGTTGATGGAAAGAAAGTTTCTTCTTCTTCTTCTTCTTCACGCAGGAGAGAGATCAAGATCCAGATCAGTAAGGAGGAGCTAGAGAAGTTGGTGCAGAAAATCGAGGCTCAAGGACTGTCTCTAGAGCAAGTCCTGCCTCTTCTGATTAACAAGAACACTTTCGATCGACGTGGGTCGGGTTTCGCGAAGCACGGCTGTCATCGTTCATGGAGACCGGCTTTGCAAAGTATTCCGGAGGTCATCTAGAAGAAGTTTTCTGGTCCTTTTCTCATTCTTTTGTTCTTTGTATGTACATGGGGCAAGGCACAGGTTTTGGTTTTATTTTTTTTTTCCTTCTCGATATATGACAATTTTCATAGAAGTAGTTACATAATCTCCTCTAGTATTAGGTTATGTTTGGTATGTGAAAATGTACTTTGACACAGTCTATGTGATAATGCTACACATGATTTGATTGTGGAGATTTCTATTTGCATTTAAAGACGTATCCTTGTAACTAGAAAGGATAAATCATAGTGTTGTGGTTTCTTCCTTTACTTCAGCTTGATTGAGTGTCGGTTTGCAAAAGATCTAATAATCACTTCGAGAATTACAGAGTTACAATTACTCAACCACTCAGCTATTTCACGGTTTTAGTACGCACAAACCCACTGTGTTTAGTCTCGTGTGATTACTCAATAACGTAAATCGCGGATAATTATCTGCCCACTTCCAAACGCTCAAGCCTTCCTTGAGACAAGCAATCCAAATTTGATGTACTACACGAATCACCGAGTGAAGCCCTTGAAGAAGAAGCTTTGATATTCAAACAGCTTATGGACTTTTTTTGTACCGCTACAGAACAACTGAAAAGCAAAAACCGCCTCCTGAAGAATTTATATGTCATGAACCCACATTGAAACTGACTTCTCCAAAATATCTTGCACGTAAATAAAAGTCCAATTTGAACTTAAAAACAACGCCAAATCCAAGCATCCAAGAAACCTCATACTTTTCTATTGGGGCTTTGACATACTATAATGTGGGTCCAGCGTCGTATACCGGGCTAAAAACCCGACATATATTAACCGCAGAGACGATGGCAGGATTTGCAGGTGATTTCATGAGAATGAGGCAAATGTTGGAAGATGGAAGCAGAGGAGACAATATCAGTAGCTATCCTGCGATTGCGGATGTGGTCCTTAGGTGTTTTCCGAAGGAGCGATGGCTGAGGAATGATGGTCCGCCCGTGCCACGTATATTGCACTGGTTGTTCATCGTGTTATGAGGTGGCAGCTTGCAAAGGCAATCTTGTACGACAATACTTTGAATCTTACGAATTCTGAGATCTAATGACCGGATCGTGTTGGGGAAAAAAAGAAAAGAGAAGCATCATCTCAACCGTTAACCATTTGAATAAGCCAATGAAGCAAAAGCAAAGTCGTTTCCATCCCTTCAACCAGTTAAAAGCCTGAAAGAACTGATTCATGGATCTGCATTAGCAATAAGCCTGCTTTCAGTTTCTTGGTGCAAAACACTAAGTCATATCAAACGCTCATATCTCAGGTCATATTTTCTTACCATCCTCTGTTATCTCCTCCACATGTGGGTGGATAGCACTCCTGATTTCCATTCAATATAGGTTCGACCAAATGAAATATTTAGGGGGCTTGATGTAAATACGAGACATCTCTCTATTGTTTAAAATGGGAAAACTGTAATTTTCCTTCTCTTGTCCACGCCATCAGTCTATTTTCCGGAAATTCCATTCACGTGAACTTGGGTGTTTCAGCTGTTTCAGTCAATTTCGGCATTCCATGTGCTTATTTCGCATTAAATTCTCCGCCATATCAGTTCTCTAGAAGCGGGTATAAACTTTTCCTACTTTGTCTTCAAGTCCTGCAAAAACACTTCCGATTACCTAGGAAGCTATTCAGAATATAAAGAAATTATTTCATATTTCGGTTCGTTGGAAAAATTCTCCTTCTTGACTATCAATGTTTCATTAGTCATGCTTCATTGTTTGTATTAATTTATAATCTTGCGTCCTAAAAGCATGAAGGCAAAATAGTGTGCTTGAGTAGGTTTTGAGAAGCTACAAATCACTTATTAATATATTTATTGAAATTTGATTAATATAAATATTGATTTGTTAAACCTATTTAATAATTTATTAAATGTTCACTATTTAAGTCAGTTTTTTTATTAATTTACGAAATTAGATTATTAAAAATCACAATATGGCCCATATATGAACATTAATTATTAGTTCCGACTCAAATCGATCAATTTAATCTATGTCGATCAATTTATATACAATACAAATTCAAAGTTCCATACTTGGTTCAAACCATTCCCTATGTATACCCGACTCAACTGACATTACTAAAACACATAAATATTAAAAAAAAAGAACTTTTATGCTATGTATATAGTGATTTATTCCACACTTGTACATCTTAATAGGTACTATTGTGTGTTGCCTAATTAACTTCCCTTAGAATATATTGTGAAACATGACAGATTTACATATGTGTTGAGACAATTTTTTCTACCAGATAACATTTATTGCTAGTTCAATTTACAGTATTAAATTCAATATATAATAAGATATCTGTAACTTAAATTGGAGTTTTTAACGACATTTGTCAAGCTTTTTTCTTTGAATTATAAGAATTTTAAATTTTTATTTGCAGATGAAAGAATAATTTGGAAATCTCATTTAAAGAAGGAAGGGACTTTGACTTGACGTGCATCCATATGAAGTAGCCGAGTGGCTAGTAAAATAGTATTTTCCAAGCACACTTGAATTATTAAACTATATGTCAAGATTGCGGTGAAGAGAAATATAGCTTTTCACCAAACAAAAGTTTGTTTCAAATGGCCTTGGAAAATACTTTGGAAATGACATAAATCGTCTCTAAATTATGATCTAATGTGCAATGTGATTCTTGAACTTCAACTTAATATAATCGGCACATAAATTTCGGCTACCATATTTAATTCTTTATTGTATAAGAGAATTAGGGATTGGTCCGACCCCCAAACAAAACTATCAATAGCATTATTCATATTCATATCACATGCAAATCACATGACCCTTTGCACAATATTATCATTTACCACCGTATGTGCGATCAAAGAGACTTTTTTAAAACGTGAAGAGAAATATCCGCACAAAGGCTAATTCACAAGTTACGAAAAAAGGGAAATTTAATCGTAAGGTGTCTAAGTTTGAAAAGAGAAAACAGATTTGCCATTATATCTGGAATTCTCGTCAATAAAAAGAATCCCTAGTGATTTTTTCTTTCCTTGCCTTAGTGAATAATATTTGTCTTTGCATTGAGTTTGATCATTCACCTTTACGAAAAATTGTAAACATTTTGATGTTTTCTTTCTTATACCCTAAGTTCTGTTCCCTATAAATTCGATGCTACGATGCCAAAAAATGAGTGGATGGGACGTGTGTGGAATATTCTGCTCAACACCTAATGCGGTGTATTGATAGGACTTCTAGTCTATTTGCAAACCATAATCAAACACTCATATCTCCAAGTCACGAAATCTAAAGTTTCATAAATACACTCAACTGTTGATTTCCTAATTCCCTCGGTGAAAATGACATTGCCCCAAAAATTTAAACAGTGTAGTCTTTTAATTCTCGTTTGAATTAGTCTTTGGGTAACTTCCTGTCTATTTGTTGTACCGAGCGGACCATGAAACTAGCCGCCTCACACTTGCTCACCCCGGCTACAACATGGCCAGATAGAGATATTCACACACACAATCTAAAAATGTCAAGTTTTGATATGATGACTGATTAATAAACAAGGGAATTCATTAAGCGTACTATGAACATAGTAAACAAGGGGAGCCCTCGTCACTTGACCAAAGGTACTGGACAATGAAAGTTTCAATAACAAGAGATAACGAGTGCTAGACACCCTAAGTATCAAATCTCGATATAGGTGGACACTTAAATGTCAAAACTTCCAAAAAGTACACTTAAATGCAAAAATTGAGAACAAAAGAATACTTAAGTGCCAAAGACGAGAATTTCCAACCAAATTGCTCACGTGGTTTATTTTGACAAATTTTTTTATCGACGTGACAATTCTTTTAAAAAGATTACTCATGTGGCAATGATATGACTAGCTTATCCCAAAACGATGTTGTTTTTGGCCCCAAATTTGATTTTTGATATATATTAATTAAATTAAATTAAAAAAAATAATTATTTTTTTTTGTTGGGGGGGATGACCAGATCGGTGAGGGCCTTTACTGCCCTCACCATTGCCGCCACCTCACCATCGCCGAAAAGGGCTAGCAACAATGGGGCGAGTGTTGTTGCCCCTCCCTCAGATTAGGCCAAGGATTGCCGTTGACTAGGGCAAGGTCAAGCCCTTGCCTAGATATGGGACGAGGGGCCAGCGACCTCTCCCAATCGAGGGCTTGGAGGCCCTCACTTGCAGTTGACTAGGGTCGCCGACCATTAGCCGAGGCTCAACGACCCTAGCAGACCATCGCTCCATTGTTGCCGACCCTTTCTGACAATGGAGGGGCGGCGGTAGCGACGTGGGTTGTACAGGCCCACATTGATTTGCTCCCTCTTTTTTATTTTTTAAATTTAATTTAATAAATATTTATATTAAAAATCAAATTTGGGGGCAAAACGGCGTCGTTTTGGGAGAAGCTAATCACATCAACATCATGTGGATTTCCGGCTAGTCACGTGGACTACTTTTATTATTAAAATAATGTCAAGTCGGATTTTCGGCTAATCTCGCCGAAGTTGGCACTTAAATGTCCAATTTTTAAAAAAAAGTGACACTTACGAATACATTTTGGTAGTTTTTACACTTAAGTGTCTATCTGTGTCATGTTTGGGCACTTATTGCATACTTTTACCAAGGGATAATGGTTGGTAATTTGTGTTTTCTTGCATCAACTTTTAAGTATTAGACATGCTCGTCAACCCAAACAAAAGGGAGAAGCAAGAAATATAGAATCTCACTTTCATCTAACATCTCGGGCTAGAAATTAGGTGGATGAACAAGCCTTTTTTTTTTTTTGGTCAGAACAGAGGATATATTTCCATTCAAGTTGGGAAAAAGGAAGAACAGAGGATATATTTGAGTATTAGGATTTCGCACTTGTACGGTCCCTTTCAAGAGTTAAGATCTTGATACAAACAACTGGTTGGTGCAAGGACCGAACTGCTGCCTTCCGCTTAGGATCATTCACAAGAGCAGAGGATGAACCATCATGGACCGAAAATAACAGGGAATCTAGAGGAGAGGAATTCCACAGAACCTACATGCGTGCAATCTGTTTGTCAAGCTATCCAAGCAAACAGAGAGAGAATTAAACATAATAGAACTAAAAGATTAAGAAAGTTTTATGGTAGCAGCCTTCCTGCAGAAACATGGATAAAATAATTAAAACAAACTAAGATTATAATAAAGATGTGTGTTTAATGTGTAATAACTATATAGTAGATATTGCATTAATCTTCTTTATCCGCCTCCTTTGAAATATTGAAATTCTTAAAATCTATCACGAAAATATAGTGGCGTCCTAAACTTTTAATCTATACAATCAAATCCTAAAACTTATTCGATTTACGCAATCAAGTAAATTTGTTCCTCAATTCAATTTGATGAAGGAAAATGTTGACTTGGCATTTCTTTTTAATGTTTTGGGGTTACACTTGACAAATGTTGCGACAACAACTAGGCGCTAGGGGTGAGCATGGTTTTAGGTAAAATCTGGAACCTGGTAACCGGACCGGTGGAAATATGTAGGTTTTAGGTTGCAAGGTACGTGGGGTAGGTTCCAAGTTCAAAAAAATTAGAAAACTGTTTCGATGAATAGGTTCAATGTTCTTAGCTGAAGGAATCTGGAACATGGAACCTGAACTTGGAACTTAGAACTTAGAATAAGTTTTAATATTTTTCTTGATCCATGTCTTTGTGCGATCCTCCGATATTTCATGCTGCTCGATGATGAGTGTTTAAACTGGAAACACTAGTTCGAGTTTCCATTTTATGATTGAGATTTTTATTTTATTAATGTTCATATTTTTCTTGTATCTAAATATAAGTTATGATTAGTGAATTGTAGTAATTTAAATAGTAATATAGGTGGAATCTGAGTAGATCCTAGAATCGACTCTAGAACCTATGACAAAATAGGTTACAGGTGCTAAAGTATGTATGATAGGTTCCAAGTTCTAAAAAATAAAGAACCTATTCCAACGAATAAGTTCTAAGTTCCAAGTAGAACCTGTACGAAACCTAAAACCCCTCACTCCTACTAAGCACTATATAAGAAAAGATCAGAAAATTAAAACAAATGGGATAAAGGTATTATAAGTCTTGAAACTTGTTACGAATGTGCAATTAAATCATTAAATTTTCAAAAAGTGTGACTAAGTTCTAAAACTTGTTATGAAAGTATAATTGAGTCCTAAAAATTTCAAAAAATACAATCGAGTTTTAAAACTTGTCATGAAAGTGCAATTAATTCTTACAACATTTTAAAAGTGTAACTAGCCTAAAGACCTAATTGAACCATTTTGATAAGTTTTATGACTTGATTATACTTTTTGAAAGTTTTAGGAATCAATTGTATTTTAATGATAAGTTTTTAGAGTTAACTGCACTTTTTGAAAGTTTTAGGACTCAATTGCATTTTGATGATAAGTTTTAGATTTTCCAATGTACTTATACTAAAAAAATTAAGGGATAATACCACAAAATATCTCAAACTAGAATTCGTGACTCATTTACCCAACACTAATTTTCCTATCATCAAAAATCCTAAACTAAGACACTCATGACAAATTTACTTTTCGTTAATTTCCATCAGATAACCTAAGTTGCTAACATGGAAACATGCATAGCAAGCAACTTTTTGATATGGAGAGTTAGTATAAATGGTTTTTTAAATGACATTCTTGTGGGGAAGTCGGAAACGTGGTAAGTGACTTGTCTGACGTGGAGATTTAGCATAAACGGTTCTTTGAACAACGTTCTTGTGGAGAGGTCAGATTTGAAGAAAATGGTTTGAGATTGAGAATTAGGGCAAAGTTGAGTCCTCCCTCCCTCTTTCCTTCCCTCCCTCCTAACTCACCAAAATCTAAAGGCAAAATTGGGATAAAACTAGGGATTTCAACAGATATCTAGAACATAAGGGAGCTCTTGTCTAGAAGGGAGAGATGGAGATGGCAATGCCACCAGGGACAAGGACGACGTGGAGTCGTGGCTCAGATGCAGACGTGGTGGCGAGAAGAATTAGGGTTTATTTGCAAATGGGGGCATCAAGGCATGTGTGCAATTGAAAGTATATTATCTTTAAGATAAGTATAGTTTGGTCGTTCTAAGTCCTGAAATCTTATCCTCAACAACAAACATGTATTACCAAAATTAGAGGATGCAAAGTGGTGAAGATGTGAAATGTGTTGGTGAAATCTTCCTTCGGTATTTTGAAGTTGACAAAACGTTTCCTATGTCTAAAGACTTTTAGACTCATCTATCAAAGTCTGAAGACTTCCAGACTGAAGATCACCAGACTCAAGATTCAAAGTTTACCCTCGTTGACAGTTTCTAGATTGTCGAAGTAATCTTATCCAGATACAAGGTTATCCTTTGAGGATTTGATTCGATTGGTCAAAGATTATCTCTCGGTTGGAGAAGGCATATAAAGATCTATTATTCACGTGACAAGTAAATCGAGTAAGACAGATCTGTGGATTGGCGAAGTATACTTGGAAGGTTCTACTTATGGAAACCTAGATCCTGATTGTATGGGCGAACAGGATTGATGGGCTATCTTCATATTCATTTAATAACGCGGGATCTCCCTAATTGATTCGGTCCAACGGGTAGATTGGACGAACTCTTTCGGAAGGTGCCAACGGTTATGTAGGCATGGGGGAGTATAAAAGGAAGACGCTCTAGTTGTTCGAGTGTGTGCGAGATAGAAAAATTCTAAAGTCTGAAGTTCTTTACTCTTTTCTATTTCATTTATTGAGCATACATCTGTACTCAAAAGAGAAATTCTGTGAGACCTTGAGGAAGTGTAGTAGAGTCTCTATACCGTGGAATCGAGGACGTGAGATTGTAACATCTCTTTTGATTCATAGTGAAATCCAGCCGGTGGGTTGTTAGCGTGGAAGAGTAGACATAGGCTTGGTATAAGCTGAACCACTATAATCTCTGTGTTTCAATTCTCTTTCCTTATCTCTTTACTTAATTCGTAGCATTGTATATTTGTTTATACTATTTCGCATCCTTGTCTTGAATTAAGTCTTTAAGAAAAGAAGAATTTGTTTTTACACCTATTCACCTCCTCTAGGTGTTCATACTAGCACTTTTTGAATTGGTATCAGAGCCTATGTACTCATTCATTTGAAGTGTTTTTACTTCAAAGTTAAAGATCCATGGCTAGTATGTTGGCTCCAGGTTTGGTTAAAGGACAAAGCAACACAAGACTGCCATACTTTGATGGAAAAGAATACATCATATGAAAAAACAAAATGAAGGCATTCCTAAGATCGAAAGATCCTCTGGAATGTGATGTGGTAGATAAAGGAATCATTCCTAAAGCTACAATCTCAGATAGAGGGAAATAGGTTACAGAGGCTAGCGACATGACTCAAGAAGAGAGAACCAAGAGACAAACTCTTGATGCAAAAGCTATTTATTCCTTATATTGTGCTTTATCTCCTACTGAATATAACATAATATCTTCCTGTGAAACAGCTAAAGAAGTTTGGGATAGACTGCATATTACTTATGAAGGAACAGATCGTGTAAAAGAAACCAGAATCAATATTCTACTCGGTCAATATGAAGCCTTCAAAATGAAGCCAGCAGAATCTATTACTGATATGTTTAGCCGTTTTACAGAAATTGTGAATGGTCTTGAATATCAAGGTCAACCAATTTCAGGACTCATGAAGGTTAACAAATTGCTGCGTGGACTCTCCAAGGAGTGGAATCACATAAAGACTTCAATAAGGGAAACACAAAGGATCATACCACTTTCTGTTGATGAATTGATTGGAACACTTCAGTCCTATGAAGTAGAGCAAATCAATGAAGAAGAAGATCACAAAGGTAAGAAGTTTATTGCTTTATAATCTAACGAAGATTCTGATGATACAGATTTTGAAGATGACATGGACGATGAAGATCTTGCTCTCATGATAAGAAAATTCAGGAAACTGAATAAAAAGGGAATAAGATTTAATTGGAAGAAACAAAGCTCTCAAAAATTTCAAACAAATCAGATGAGGATGATGACTCAAATAAAGATATGATTTGTTTTGGATGCAAGAAAAAAGGGACACATCAGACCCAACTGTCCATTGCTGAAGAAAAAGAGAGGAAAAGCTGAGAAATACAGAAAGGCACTGAAAGCAGAAACTTGGAGTGATACAGAATGCGAAGAGAGTGATGATGATTATGCCAATATTTGTTTAATGGCAAAATCAGAATCAGACCCAGACTCTGAAATTGATACAGACTCAGATTTAGACAGTGAAATCGAGGTAAGTAATTCAAAAATTCCTATTAAAGTCTCGAAGTACATTAGTGAACTATGTCTTAGTCTCAAAGTTTCTCTTAAGAAGATTTCCGAACTGAAAAGGGAAAATATTATTCTAAAACAACATGAAACTTTATGGAAAGAAAAGTTTGAAAATATGAATAGAAGTTTCATTACTCTAAAAGAAAATACAGATTCTCTTTCAAAAGAAAACACACTTCTGAAAAATGACATTTCAAGCATTTCAAAAAGGTTTTCTATGGGATCTGAAAAATTAGAAAAGATTCTTTCAGTTCAAAGACCTTACTTTAATAAATCAGGATTAGGAATGACCATTGAAACCATTCCTTTAATTGATTTTCCAAAAGTAAAAGAAAGAATCAAACAGAGACCAACAAAAACCTTTTACAAGAATCATTTTCAAAATATCTTTGTAAAACCTGTTGATCGAAGTGCTCTTAAATATTCTAAGTGTAGTAGCTCATAACACTTTGAGAAAGATTGTCCTATGGTTTGGAAGCCTATTAAGAAGGATTGGGTAAAGACTGTTTATAGTACTAACTCTACTGGACCCAAGAAAATGTAGGTACCAAAGAAAGCTTGAGTTTCCTTTTTAATTGCAGGTCACTATCAAGAAAAAGGTAAAATGGTATTTGTATAGTGGTTGCTCAAGACATATGACTGGAGATTGAAATTGTTTTATTAAGCTTACACAAGTAACATGTGGAAAGGTTTCCTTTGGCGGAAACAGCAAATGAAGAATTATTGGAAGTGGAACTGTAAAAATTGGAAGTCTCATAATCAACAACGTCTCTTTAGTGGAAGGACTCAACTACAACTTGCTTAGTATCAGCCAGTTATGCGACACTGGATTCAAGATGAATTTTCAAGATGGAATATGTTCTGGCGCTAGTAAATATCTTTCACAATCTTTCACTGGGCGAAGACATGGGAATATCTATCTTTTGGATATTAATCCAAAAAGATTTCAATGTCTAATCTCAATCTAAGATGAAGCAAATGTCTGGCATCGAAAGCTTGGTCACATCAACATAAAGCAAATCACCAAGATTTCTTCAAAGAAGCTTCTCCTGCATTTGGATTTATTTGGACCAACGAGAACTCAAAGCATTGGTGGAAAGAAATATTGCCTAGTAATAGTGGATGACTATTCACGATTTACTTGGGTTTACTTCTTGGCAAGTAAGTCTGAAACCTTCTCCTACTTTTCAAAGTTTGCCAAGAAAATTCAGAACGAGAAAGGGTATGCTATTTCAAGCATTCGGACAGACCATGGAGGTGAGTTTGAAAATCAAGACTTTGCTAAATTCTGTGATGAATCTGGTTTTCAGCATATGTTCTCTTCTCCTTACACTCTTGAACAAAATTGAGTTGTGGAAAGGAAAAATAGATCATTGCAAGAAATGGCTAGAACTCTTTTAATTAAAAGCAATATTTCTTCTCGTTTTTGGGCTGAAGCTTGCTTCTACACTTGTTATATTATTAACGAGTTGTCTCTAGGCCAATTCTGGAGAAAACTCCATATGAGTTATTCAAAGGAAAGAAGCCAATTGTTTCTTACTTTCATGTGTTTGGTTGCAAATGTTTTATCTTGAAAAATGCAAATGATCGAATTGGTAAGTTTGAAGAAAAGTCAGACGAAGGAATTTTCCTTGGATATTCAACTTCCAGTAAAGCATACAGAGTATACAACAAGAATTCTTAATCTGTGGAAGAATCAATGAATGTCAAATTTTAAGATTCATTGCAAATTCAACCAGTCCAAACTCAAATCGAAGATTTTGAACCTGCTCCAAACTCCACAAAGTCTACCTTTCCTGAAGCAGCTCAGACTATAGAAGGTCATCATGATTCAAATGTTGAAGAATCAAATGAAGACGAAGATTAGCAATCTGTCAAACCAACCAGCAATTGGAAGCACAAGTCCAGTCATCCCAAAGATCTCATCATTGGTAACATTGATGAAGGAATTCGTACAAGATCCAAAAGACATGAAGAGTCTAGCGATGTGGCTCTTATTTCTGAAATAGAACCCAAAAGCATAGAAGAAGCTTTATCTGATGAAAGCTGGATTGAAGCTATGCAAGAAGAGCTTAGATAGTTCAGTGTTAACGACATTTGGAAATTAACTTCTAAACTGAAAGGAAAATCTGTTATTGGAGCAAAATGGGTTTTCAGGAACAAGATGGACGAAAGAGGAAAAGTCATAAGAAACAAAGCAAGACTCGTGGCCAAAGGATATACACAAGAAGAAGGGATAGACTATTATGAGACTTATGTACCAGTAGCAAGGTTAGAAGCAATTATATTATTACTTGCTTTTGCTTGTTATAAGAATTTTAGGTTATTTCAAATGGACGTTAAAAGCGCATTCCTAAATGGATTTTTCCAAGAGGAAGTCTATGTGGAACAACCTCCCGGTTTTGAAGACCCAAAGAAGTCAGATTCAGTATTCAGACTGAAAAAGGCTTTATATGATTTAAAGCAAGCACCTCGAGTTTGGTACGACATGTTAAGTAATTTCCTAACTCAAAATGGTTTCGCCAAAGGTAAAGTGGATACAACTCTGTTTATCAAAAGAGAATGTAAAAATTTTCTACTTGCTCAAATTTATGTTGATGATATAATTTTTGGCTCTCCTAACGAAAGTCTTTGCAAGAATTTCTCTAAGACTATGCAGGATGAATTTGAAATGAGCATGATGGGTGAATTATCCTTTTTTCTCGGTTTACAAGTAAGCAATTGAAGGAAGGGATTTTCATTCACCAAGAAAAATATGCTAAAGAACTTGTTAAAAAGTTCGGTTTAGAGAATTGCAAAAAGGTTGAAATTCCTATGTCTAGTTCTTTAAAGCTGGATAAAGATGAAGGAGGAAAGAAAGTTGACCAGAAACTTTACAGGAGTATTATTGGTTCACTTCTTTATCTTATTGCTTCTAGACTTGAAATTTTGTTTAGTGTTTGCATGTGTGCCAGATTTCAATCAGACCCAAAAGAATCTCATCTAAGTGCTGCTAAACGCATCATCAAATACGTTGCAACATCTTCAAAGATAGGTCTATGGTATCCCAAAGGAGGAGACTTTACTCTCCTTGGATATTCAGATGTAGATCTAGCAGGTTGCAGAGTTGAAAGGAAGAGTACGTCCGGTACTTGTCAATTGCTCGGTAATAGAACAGTATCTTGGTTTTCAAGGAAACAAAATACAGTTGCCCTTTCAACAGCAGAAGCAGAATATGTAGCTCTTGGAAGTTGCTGTTCACAAATCTTATGGATAAAACAACAACTAAGAGACTTTGGAGTCAAAAATTCTTGCTCAGAGATCAAGTGTGACAACACCAGCACTATTAATCTTACCAAGAATCCTATTCTTCATTCAAGAGCAAAGCATATAGAGATTCGATATCATTTTATTAGAAATCACGTTCAGAATGGAGAAGTAATGATCCAGTTCATTGACTCTAAGAATCAACTGTCAGACATATTTACAAAGCCTCTGGAGAAAAATCATTTTGAGTCTATTCGTACCAGACTTAATATCATATCTCTTACTCAGCAAAGTCTGGATGCTTTTAAGACTCAAAATTAGAAGTTTTTTTAATGCTCAGATTCAGAAGATCTCAAGCCTCGACTGTAAGTTATTACTAATTTTAAACTTTGAAAAGGTAAGTTTATTTATTAGTCATTGGTTGATTGATTTATCTGTCTTAATTTACTCCTCATTTCAAAAAGGCAGTTATCGATTTTTAAGAAATTCAGTTAAATTCACAAAGGGAAATTATTATTTTGAAAAGACATCTTTTTTATTTCCTTTTATGACGTTTCATTTACCCCGCTTCACTTGCTTTATATACCTCTGTGTATCGTCTTCTTCACTTTTACTCCGAAACCCTAGAATACAAAATTCCTATTTTCTTCACTTTTACTCTCGATTTGTTCGAAAGTTCTCATCTTTTCGAACAAGTTGGTTATTCTCTCTATTGGAGTGTCAATGTCTTCAAGAAAGTCTTCGAGAATTGCAAGTAGGGGACCACGTCGCATGCCTGAGGGTCCTACCCACTTTGACTTAACCGAAGAAGAAGATTCTCCTATGCATCCAAGTCAGCATCAACCTTCTCAACAGCGTCAACCTTTCTCGAATCAACCAAGTGATGAAGTTATAGAAGGGGTTGAACCTGTAAGAACTTTAACTACTAAAAATGCTTTCAAACTCTACTCAAATTTGAAGAAATGAGGAACGCCATTGTATTTGATTGATGAGTTCTTGAAAGATAGAGGGTTCAGGAATGAAACGTTGTTCTTGAGAGAGTTAGAGAGGCAATGAGTTGTGGAGAAAGGATCGGCTGAGAAAGCGTTTAAGAATATTTCAAGTGACCCACAATATGATACTGCGAATCAACCGTAATCTCTGGATGATGATGAGAGGTTGTTTTCTCACTTTCAACCTAGGTCTGGGGTGGCTGCAAGCATCACTGATGGTTCGACCTTTTTAGATCCAAAAATCATAAAAAAGTTTATGCAAGTCTTTTGAAGAGAGGGGTGATGAACCCTAGAACTGTTGATTTTGATTTCCTAGATTCGATAAAAGTTAATTTGAGGGAAAAGTTTGCTTTATTGCAATTGGAACAATTCTGTTTTGAATCATCTCATGCATTCCCAGAGCTTACTGCTTACTTTTATTCGAACTTATCGTTTATGGATGCACAAAACTTTGTCTTCATTGTGAAGGACGGGGAATTTTTGATGACCACAGACATTTTGGCTGACATAATCGGGGTGGAAAGAACGAGTTTCCAGCCGATTAGTATGTCCATTGCTCATGCTATTCTGTCTTTGGTGAAAGACAGAAGTGTTGAAGGAAAACTTTCTTATACAAGGATGAGTGCCACGAACATTCTGCTGCACAAAATTGTGATTAATTGCATTCGTCCTAAATCGACATCCAAGACAGATGTTTCTCGATCAGAAGCCAAATTGATGTGTGCAATCAATACTGGTTTTAAGTTCTCTCTGCCTCACACAATTTTGTTCCATATGTATCAAACTGTGATGAAGGATAAGGGACAACTTCCTTATTCTGCTCTTATCACTCAACTCTTTAGGCATTTCAAAATTCATATCTCTGCACCTTTGAGTCTGAAAGCCATCACTCCGATGGTAATTGGGTTCAAAATGGTGACAAAGATGCGCTTAAAGGAGCTGAACAAAGTGTTGGAGCAGATGAAGGAAAAATCTCCTCTCAAAGCAAAGCAAGACTTTGCTGCAGCTAAAAGAAAAGGCAAGGAGCCCATGGTTGCTCCTGTAAAGAAGAAAAGAGCTCTCATTCTGGAAGATGAAGAAGATGAGGATGGGCTCACTATATCTGCCTTGAAAAATCTCAAGACTTTTGTCAGCTTTTGTGAGAGAAGAGAAGAGTCAGAGGAAGGAAGAGAGAGAGAAGAATCAGAAAAAGAGGAAGAACTTAGGGAAACAGAGGAAAGAAGGGAAGAAGAAGAAGCAGAGGAAGAAGAAGAGGAAGAAGAAGAAGAGGAGGATGCAGAAGAAGCTGAGGAAGAAGTGGAAGAAAGGGAAGAAGAAACAGAAAAATAGGGAGATCAGGGTGTAGTAGACTCCTTCGAGCCAACCTTGGCTATTTCTCTATCTAGTCATTCTGAGATAAGAGGAGAAGAATCCGATGGAGCGCATCACTCTGAGGCTGAGGAAGCTTTACCTTCTCCACCTGAGGACATCAAAACAGGGGGAGCTGATGGACAAAAAGGTACTTCTTCAACCTTTCTTGATAGTGATGTGAGTCGTTCTGCAGCAAATCCAGAAGAAGTGTATACCTCACATTATCCAGAAGATAGACCTTCCACTGAGACTCCATTCCCTGAGTTTCATTATGCCGGTCCAAATGGTACATCTGCTCAAACAGCAGACTTTTCAAGACTGCTGGAAATTCCTTTGGATGTGCGGAATCAGCAATATGCTATGAGTTTTGAGATGCTGGATCTCAAGAACGCTGTTAAGGCCACTTCACTGTCTCTTCATGAACAGATCAATTCCCTGAAGAATCAAGTTCAGTCTAACGTGCAGGGGGAAGAATTTCAGGCGCTGAAGTAAAGTTTTGACAAGCTTGAAAAGACAGTGCACTCAATGGGAGAATTCGAGCTTGTTCGCTTACCCAAGCAGCCTTAACTCTTGATCTCTTCAATCTATCTCTTTTTGAACAGTCTCCACTTTTTGCTGTTGACAAAAAGGGGGAGATGTTTATGCAGATTTATTTTCTGTTTTTGTTTGGACTTTATCTTGTTTGGTGTGTTTTATTTCTGTTTTTGGACTGATTTGGATTTCTGAGACTTGATAAGTAACTTAAGCTATTATTGATTATGCTAAAAATAGTTGTGATTTGAGAACTAACATATTTTCTGTGGTTGCAGATTCGCTTCTATCTTTTTCTAATCTTTAATAATGTTTATTCAAGAAAATCTTGGTTTGCTTAAATGTTGCAGGTCAGAATGTCTAAATCTGCAGGAAAGTTTTGTCACCATCAAAAATGGGGAGATTGTTGGTGAAATCTTCCTTCGGTATTTTGAAGTTGACAAAACGTTTCCTAAGTCTAAAGACTTTTAGACTCATCTATCAAAGTCTGAAGACTTCCAAACTGAAGATCACCAGACTCAAGATTCAAAGTCTGCCCTTGTTGACAGTTTCTAGATCGTCGAAGTAATCTTATCCAGATACAAGGTTATCATTTGAGGATTTGATTCGATTGGTCAAAGATTATCTCTCGGTTGGAGAAGGCATATAAAGATCTATTATTCGTGTGACAAGTAAATCGAGTAAGACAGATCTGTAGATTGGCAAAGTATACTTGGAAGGTTCTACTTATGGAAACCTAGATCCTGATTGTATGGGCGAACAGGATTGATGGGCTATCTTCATATTCATTTAATAACGTGGGATCTCCCTAATTTATTCGGTCCAACGAGTAGATTAGACGAACTCTTTCGGAAGGTGCCAATGGTTATGTAGGCATGGGGGAGTATAAAAGGAAGACACTCTAGTTGTTTGAGTGTGTGCGAGATAGAAAAATTCCAAAGTCTGAAGTTCCTTACTCTTTGTTATTTCATTTGTTGAGCATACATCTGTACTTAAAGGAGAAAATTCTGTGAGACCTCAAGGAAGTGTAGTAGATTCTCTACACCGTGGAATCGAGGACGTGAGATTGTAACATCTCTTTTGATTCATAGTGAAATCCAGCCGGTGGGCTGTTAGCGTGGGAGAGTGGACGTAGGCTTGGTCTAAGCCGAACCACTATAATTTCTGTGTTTCAATTCTCTTTCCTTATCTCTTTACTTAATTTGTAGCATTGTATATTTGTTTATACTATTTCGCATCCTTGTCTTGAATTAAGTCTTTAAGAAAAGAAGAATTTGTTTTTACACCTATTCACCCTCCTCTAGGTGTTCATACTAACACTTTCAAAATGAATATGGTTTTTAGTATCTTCTCTTTGTAAATTTCCTCCTCCCTTTCAACCTTTTCTATAATTGGCCAGACGACAATTTTCTACATACTTAAAAAGTTGAAAATCGATGGCCATCTTTTCGTTCTTTTTCACTGAAGAGTCAATTCGCATTCATAAATTTGATGTTGAGGTTTTATGGTGGTACATATCAACGTATACTTCATGCCTTAATTCACTCTCTTTGACTTAGATCGAACATGACATAATACATATGGTTGTTTAACCGATTCCGTCAATTTTTCTAGGGGCTTGAATCACAGCATTCTCATGCTTCCCGTGGGCTTGATTCATTCTCTGTCTAATATTCCTAGCAAGGGAATTGAATTAAAAAAAAAAAAAGGACCCCCCACTATCGGATCTTGACATTTCAATTATATAGAAATTAAGAAAAGTTCATTCCGTTGATTATGATGGTGATAGTAAAATCGAGTCCCAATTTTAGCAATGATAATGTAGAAAATAGATGGTGATGTAACATATGGACATAAATTAATTGCTAGCTTATGTATGCCCCTCAGTTTGAACGGCAGTCACCAATAAAGAACAGCCCAGCCTCGAAAAATAAATTAAAAAAAAAAAAACAAGAAGGGGTATTACTTGATGATGTTCTACGAGGAGGGATCGACGAACTCAGTGAGATATTAATAGAGCACTCTATTTTGCTTGTGAAATTAATCGGATATTCAAAAAATCAAAACACAAAATTCACTATGCAAAGAAAGTCACCGGTGCAAGTGAAAACGGAAGAGAAAATTCAAGTTTGTGACAAAGATTCCTTCACAAATTCAAGTTCACATTCACTTTGTGTCAAAACTCCCAAATAAATAAATAAATAAATAAAAGATGCCATTTCCTTGGCATTTCACACCCCCACTAATCATAACCTTTTGTGCAACTTCCTTATCTGATCTCAAATCTACGTTTTAGATTCGAGCTCCTCCTCCTCCCCCAGTAAAACATCACTTGATTTTCATTATTATATAAGATTTTGAAGATAGACAAGGGGGCTTGAGCTTCAAGCTTCTTTAGGAGCTGAGCCGTCGACGTTGTCACCAACCATGTCATTTCATTTTGGTCCCCATCTTCCTACGTGTCACCTCTCTCTCTCTCTCTCTCTATCCCTGTGTTCTTTGCTTACTCTTTCTCCATCTTTATCCTCTCTTTAACCAAGTCATGAACATTGACCTTTCTCTTCTTCTCCTCGTCACCCAAACACGCATATATATCCACAAACGCACACACTCACCAAAACAAAGCACAATAACTCGTTCAACATCGCTTCAATCTTCTCTCACCAGAAGCTGACATTCTGCTGGCATTCCAAGAATGGGAAACTGTTGCAGAGCTGAATCTTCATCATCAACGATCTGGGCCGGTGATGACTGGAACTCACTGCGTCGTGACGGAGGAGAAGGCAAGAAGAGGCTTCTTGATGATGCTGATGGAAAGAGATTTTCTTCTTCTTCTTCACGCAGGAGAGAGATCAAGATCAAGATCAGTAAGGAGGAGCTAGAGAAGTTGGTGCAGAAAATCGAGGCTCAAGGACTGTCTCTAGAGCAAGTCCTGCCTCTTCTGATTAACGAGAACACTTTCGATCGACGTGGGTCGGGTTTCGCGAAGCACGGCTGTCATCGTTCATGGAGACCGGCTTTGCAAAGTATTCCGGAGGCCATCTAGAAGAAGTTTTCTGGTCCTTTTCTCTTCTTTCGTTCTTTGTACGTACATGGGGCAAGGCATAGGTTTTGGTTTTTTTTCTTTTTTCTTTTTTTCTCGATATATGACAATTTTCTTAGAAGTAGATACATAATCTCCTCTAGTATTAGGTTATGTTTGGTTTGTGAAAACGTACTTTCACACAATATATGTGCTAATGCTACACATGATTTGATTGGGGAGATATTTATTTGCATTTAAAGACTTTTCCTTTTAACTAGAAAGGATAAATCGTTGTGTTGTGGTTTCTTCCTTCGCTTCGGTTAGATCGAGTGTCAGTACATAATCTAATAATCACTCGGAGAATTATAGAGTCACCATTGCTCAACTACTTAAGTATTTGACGGTTCTATTACGCATAGACCACCCATGGTCTTTAGTCTCATGTCATTACTCAATAAAGTAAATCGCGGATGATTACCTCACCGCTTCCAAACGCTCACGCCTTCCTTGAGACAAGCAATCCAAATTGGATGTACTGCACAAATCACCGAGTGAAATCCTTGAAGAAGAAGCTTTGATATTCAAACAGCGTATGGACTTCTTTGGTACTACTACAGAGCAACTGAAAAGCAAAAACCGCCTCTTGAAGAATTTATATGTCATGAACCCACGTGGAACCTACTTCACCAAAATATCTTCCACATAAATAAAAGTCCAATTTGAACTTGGAAACAACGGCATATAGAAGCGTCCAAGAAACCTCATACTTTCCTATTGGGGCTTTGACATAATTTAATGTGGGTCCGGCGTCGTATACCGGGCTAAAAACTCGCCGCAGAGACGATGGCAGGATTTGCAGGTGATTTCATGAGAATGAGGCATATGATGGAAGGTGGAAGTAGAGGAGGCAATATCAGTAGCTATCCTGCGAATGCGGATGTGGTCCTTAGGTGTTTCCTGATGGAGCGATGGCTGAGGAATAATGGTCCGTCCGTGCCACGTATGTTGCCCTGGTTGTTCATCATGTTATGGGGTGGCAGCTTGCAAAGACAATCCTGTACGACAATACTTTGAATCTTACGAATTCTGAGATCTAATGACTGTATCGTGTTGGGGAAAGAAAGAAAAGAGAAAGATCATCTCAACCGTTAATCATTTGAATAAGCCAATGAAGTAAAAGCAAAGTCATTTCCATCCCTTCATGGATCTGCACTAGCAATAAGCCTGCTTTCAATCTATCGGTGCAAAACCCTAATGCCGAAGACTCATATCTCAGGCCGTATTTCCTTACCATCCTCTGTTATCTCCTCTACATGTGGATGGATAGCACTCCTGATTTCCATTCAATAATGGTTCAACCAAATGAAATATTTAGGGGACTTGACGTAAATTTGAAACATCTCTCTATTGTATAAAATGGGAAAACTGTAATTTTCCTTCTCTTGTCCACACCATCAGTCTATTTTCCGGAAATTCCATTCCCACGAACTTGGGTGTTACGGCTGTTTCAGTCAATTTCGGCTTTCTATGTTCTTACTTAGCATTAAATTCTCCGCTACGTCGGTTCTCTAGAAGTGGGTATAAACTTTTCCTACTTTGTCTGAGTCCTGCAATTTATTTGATTTCGTACCAATGCTTACGACTTCCGATGAACTTTTCCTTGTGAAAATACTTCCGATCACCTAAGACGCTGCTCAGAATATAAAGAAATTATTTCGTATTTCGGTTCGTTGGAAAAATTCTCCTACTTGATTATCAATGTTTAATTAGTCATGCTTTATTTTTTGTATTTACTTATAATCTCGTATCATAAAAGCACGACGGCAAAATAGTGTGCTTGAGTAGGTTTTGAGAAGCTACAAATCGTTTATTAACATATTTATAGAAATTTGATTAATATAAATATTAATTTGTTAAAAACTATTTAATAATTTATTAAATATTCGTCATTTAAGTCAGCTTTTTATTATTAATTTACATAATTAGATTATTAAAAATCATAGTATGGCCATATCTGAAAATTAATTATTAGTTCCGACTCAAATCAATCAAATTAATTTGTTTCGATCAATTTATATATAATACAAATTGAGAGCCCCATACTTGATTCAACCCGTATCCTATGTATACCCGATTCAACCCATATTACTAGAAAACATAGATATTAAAAAAAAAAAAACAGAACTTTTATGCTATGCACATAGTGATTTATTGTGCACTTGCACATCTTCAAATCGAATGAAGATAATGATAGGTATTATTGCATGTTGCCTAATTAACTTCCCTTAGCATATATTGTGATACATGACGGGTTTACATATTTGTTGAGATAATTTTTCCACTATACAACTTTTATTCCTAGTTCAGTTTATAGTATTCAAATTCAATATATAATAAGATATTATAAGTTAAATCGGAGACTTTAACGGTATTTCTCAAACTTTTTTCTTTGAAATATAAGAATTTTTAATTTTTATTTGCAGATGAAAGAATCATTTGGAAAGCTCATTTAAAGAAGGAAGGGACTTTGACTTGACATGCATCCGTATAAAGTAGCTGAGTGGTTAGTAAAACAGTATATTCCAAGCCCACTTGAATTATTAAACTATATGTCAAGATAAATGATCAGAGACTTTTTTAAATATAGCTTTTCACTAAACAAAAGTTTATTTTAAATGCGCTTGGAAATACTTTGGAAAATGGCATAAATAGTCTTTGAATTTTGACCCAATTTGCAATGTGGTCATTGAACTTAAACTTAATGTTGTTGACAGCTAAATTTCGGCTACCATATTTAATTCTTTATTACATAAGAAAATTAGGGGTTGGTTCGACCGCTAAACAAAAATATCATTAGCATTATTCATATTCATATCACATGCAAATCGCATGGCCCTTTGCACAGTATTATCATGTATCATTGTATGTGTGATCGAAGAGACTTTTTTAAAATGTGATCGGCCATGGTGAGTTTGAACTCCACACTCAACTCCTTGTTGATGAAATACAATCTCTGACAGTTCGATGGTTTTTTGCAAAAAGCGAAAACAAATTTGTCATTATCTCCAAAATTCTCATCAATAAGAAGAATTCCTAGTGATTTTGTGGGAATATGCTGCTTTCCTTGCCTTAGTGAATAATATGTCTTTGCATCGAGTTTGATCATTCACATTCAAGAAAAATCATAAAAAGTTTGATGTTTGCTTTCCTATACCCCAAGTTCTGTTCCCCATTCGATGCTACGATACCATAAAATGAGTGGATGGGACGTGTGTAGATTATTCCGGTCAATACCTAATGCGGTGAATTGATAGGACTTCCCGTCCATTTGCAAACCATAGTGTCAAACACTGATATCTATAAGTCACGAAAACTAAAGTTTCATAAATATTCTCAACTGTTGGATATCCTAATTCCCTTGGTGAAAATGACATTGCCCCAAAAATTTAAACATTGCAGTCTTTTGATTCTCGATTGAATTAGTTTTTGGGTAACTTCCCGTCTATCTATTGTACAGAGCGGACCATGAAATTAGCTACCCCATGCTTGCTCAACTCGGCTACAACAGGGCAAGATAGAGCTATTCACACACACAATCTGAAAATGTCAAGTTTTGATATGATGACTGATTAATAAACAAGAGAATTCATTCAGCTAACTATAAACATAGTAAACAGGGGAGCCCTCATCACTTAATAGGGGTTACAACGGGAACTGCTCGAACCAGGAACCGCTCGGATCGGACTGGACTAGTTGGTTTTGGGCGGTTCCCAAAGAGGGTGGTCCGATTCCCAGTTCCCACTTTTGGAATCGGTGGCCGGTTGGTTCGGTTCTTGATTCCAAGGTGGGAACGAGACTAATTAGACTAACCGGGCCGGACCAGTTAATTCCTCCCAATTTCTCCCATTTTTCATTTTATTTTGGCCCAAAACATTAAATTTATTGTTAGACCGGTCGGTCAGTCCAATTCTCGATTCCAGGACTAGTCGATTTAGTTCCTGGTCCTGAAATTTGGGAACTGGTCCTCCTAGTCCAATTCCCAGTTCTACCTTAGAACTGGACCGGACCGAGAACCAATCATTCCTATCACTTAACCAAAGTTAAAAGGTACTGGACAGTAAAGTTCCCATAACAAAAGATAATGGT
Source organism: Eucalyptus guilfoylei (assembly GCA_016097605.1). Classification (NCBI taxonomy): domain Eukaryota; kingdom Viridiplantae; phylum Streptophyta; class Magnoliopsida; order Myrtales; family Myrtaceae; genus Eucalyptus; species Eucalyptus guilfoylei. The sequence goes on along the minus strand of CM027864.1, from coordinate 43,478,154 downwards.
TGGCGATTTGTGTTTTCTTGCATCAACTTTGAATTATAACACATGTTCATCAACCCAAACAAAAGGGAGAAGCAAGAAATATAGAATCTCACTTTCCTCTACCATCTCAGGCTAGAAATTAGGTAGAAAAACGAGCCTTTGAGCATTAGGGTTTCGCACTTGTATAGTCTCTTTCAAGAGTTAAAGATCTTGATACAAACACGTTGGTACAAGGACCGACTGTTGCTCTCCACTCAGGATCATTCACAAGGTTGAACCATCATGGACCGAAAATAACGGGAATCTAGACGAGAGGAATTCCACAAAACCTACATGCGTGCAATCTGTTTGTCAAGCTATCCAAGCAATCAAAGAGAAAATTAAACATAATAGAAGTAAAAGATTAAGAAAGTTTTATGGCACCAGCCTTCCCCCAGAAACAATGATAAAATAATTAAAACAAACTAAGAATATGACAAAGATGTGTGTTTGATGTGTGATAAATATATAGTAGATATTGTATTAATCTTCTTTTTCCTCCTCCTTTGAAATATTGAAATTCTTAAAACCTGTCACGCATATGTAGTTGCATCCTAAACTTTTAATTTATACAATCAAATCCTAAAACTTATTCAATTTATGCAATCAAGTAAATTTGTTCCTCTGTTCAATTTGATGAAGGAAAATGCTGACTTGGTTTTTAGTATTTTGGGGTTAGACTTGACAAATGTTGCTGCAACAATTGGGCGCCATATAAGAAAGGATCGGAAAATTTTAAAAAAATTAAGGGATAATATCACAAAATATCTCAAACTGATATCTGTGACACATTTACCCTAATCTAATTTTCTTATCATCAAAAATTCTAAATTAAGACACTCGTGATAAATTTACTCTTTCTTAGTTTCCATCAAATATCTCTAAATTGCTGACATGGAAACACACATTGCAAGCGGCTTGTCTGACATGGAGATTTAGAATAAATGGTTTTTTAAACGACGTTCTTGTGTGGAAGTCACAAACGTGGCAAGCAATTTGTCTGACGTGGAGATTTAGCATGAATGGTTTTAAATGAGTTCATGTGGGGAGGTCAGATTTAATGAAAATGGTCTGAGATTGAGAATTAGGGCAAAGTTCAATCCTCCTTCCCTCTCTCCTAAATCACCAAAATCTTAAGGCAAAATTGGGATAAAACTAGGGATTTCAGCAGATTTGAAACATGAGGGAGCTCTTGTCTGGAGGGGAAGCTGCTGGAGATGGCAATGCCACCAGGGACAAGGACGACGTGGAGTCGCGGCTCAGATGCAGACGTGGTGGCCAGAAGAATTAGGGTTTGTTTGCGAATGGGGGCGTTAGGGCGTGTGCGCAATTGAAAAACTATTGTCTTTCAGATAAGTATTGTTTGGTCTTTCTAAGTCCTGAAATCTAATCCTCAACAACAAGCATGTATTACCAAAACTAGAGGATGCAAAGTGGTGAAGATGTGAAATGAAGATGGTTTTTAGTAGCTTCTTTTTGTAAATTTCCTCCTCCCCTTCAACCTTTTCTGTGACTGGTCAGAGCACAATTTTCTACGTACTTAAAAGGTTGAAAATGCATGGCCATCTTTTGATCTTTTTCACTGAAGAGTCGATTCCCATTTACAAATTCAATGTTGGGGTTTTATGGTGGTACACATCAACTTATGCTTCATGGCTTAATTCACTCTCCTTGACTTAGATCGAACATGACATAATGGTTGTTTAACTAACTCCATCAATTTTTCTAGGGGCTTGAATCATAGCATTCTCATCCTTCCCGCGGGCTTAATTCATTCTCTATTTTATGTGGCTAGCAAGGGAATTGAATAAATAATAATAAAAAGGACCCCCGACATCGGATCTTGACATTTTAATTATGTAGATAATTTCTTTTCGCATGAATTTAAATCGAAACCTTTCAATAAGGAATTAAGTATTAACAATTTCAATGATTGAAGAAAAGTTTATTCTGCTGATTATGATGGTGATAGCAGAATCGAGTCCCAATTTTAGCAACGATAAGGTAGAAAATTGATGGTCATGGAGCATATGGACATAAATTAATTGCTAGCTTATGTATGCAACTCGATTTGAACGCCATTCACCAATAAAGAACAGCCTGGCCTTGAAAAATAAATAAAAAAACGAAAAAAAGGGTATTAATTGATGATGTTCAACAAGGAGGGATCGACAGACTCGATGAGATATTAACAGAGCACTCTATTCTGCTTGTGAAATTAATCAGGTATTCAAAATGTCAAAACGCAAAATTCACTTTGCAAAGAAAGTCACCCGTACAAGTGAAAACGGAAGAGAAAATTCAAGTTTGTGGTAAAGATTCCTTCACAAATTCAAGTTCACATTCACTTTGTGTCAAAGCTCCCAAAAAAATAATAAAAAAATAAATAGATGCCATTTCCTTGGCATTTCACACCCCCAATTCGGCTGGGATAGCTTGGTTCGACAGAAGACGTATCAAACCATGCTAATTTGGCTTGGCTTGAGCACTTGGAATGAGCCTCCTCTAGCGGCTTGCTTCCAAATTCTCTGTATACTCAATATGTAACAGATGATATATTGATATTATAAAGAAAGAAATACAGATAGTAAATGATTAGTGTCTATGTAACTATTCATTTTCCAACTTAAACTTAAGGATGTGTTTGTTTCATAAAAAGAAATTTCTAAAAATGATTGTTTATATCACCTACAAAAATGAATAAACGAAAAAAATTTCCATCATTTACAAAAATAGTTAGGTTCGACTTTCTCAAGAGACTTTCAGCCTCCAAAGCCATTTGGTGAAATGCTAGGGTGTTTGGCAAGCTTATCCAAGGGGCTTTCAGTTAAATGCTAGCATTGGCAAATCTGAAAGCCCAATATTGATAAGGACCAATTTTGAGTTTTCAGCATTTAACCAAATGCTGAAACTACTTTTTTATCTTTTTATTTTTAATTTTCAAAACTACTCTCACAAATTTTTTTAGTTTTTCGGTTTTACCTCTAATTATTCCAAAACTACCCTTACTCCCACTAGAGTTGGCAAAGAGTTTAATGTTTTTTAATAAAAAATAAAACTAAAATTCAAAAACCCTTTTATAAAAAAGATTTGCCAAACACCATTTATGCTAAAAAAAGCTTTGTAAAGAATTTTTTATCAAACGCAATTTACATTTCTCCAAAGCCCTTTAGGCCAAAGATATTTGCATTTCCCCAGGACTCATTCCCAAAACTGAACCAAACGTGCCGATAGATCCTTTTCATTTGCGAATCGAGTTAGAGGTTAATTCTAAGGACCACTGACTCTCTCTCTCTCTCCACGATTGAGGTCGGGCTTAAAATCATGCAAGGCAACAAGGCTAAGGTGCGGACGACAACTATGAAGAGAGATCTAGGGAGCAAAGTCAAAGGAGAGATGCATCTATGGAGTCTTGAAACGAGGCCAGACGAGACCACAAAAAAGCCGATGATAATTGTGACTACAAGCAGACAAGTGCTAACATTAACGCTAATGGTAGGGGGTAGAGAGCAGTGGTGACTCCAGGCTAGTTAGATTGTGAGAAAGCGATTAAGGAATTTTGAGAATATGAATTTTCTAAATTTGAAAACTAGAGTTTCATATGTGATTTTTTTTTTTTTTGGTCGGTTTTCATATGTGATTTAGTAATATTAGATTATCAATAATCATTGGATGCATGATAACTTAATGTACAATTTATTTAACGGGGTAAATTGAAGTAAAACGCAGTATAAGAAGTGTAGACTATGTTCAAGAGTCAAATGCACTATTGCCTATATTATGTCCAATAATCACAAGGTTAGGTGCAACTTCCTTATTCGATCTCAGGTCAACTTCTAGATTCATCTCTTTCCCAACATTACATCACTTGATTTTCTTTGAATTTTGGCATCATTTCCTAAATAGGGTCATACTCTAGGTTGAAGGTTGATACCACATCAAAACTTGTCTAGCCATCTAGGAAACAGTTTTGCAAATATATTATTGGAAAAATTCCAAACAAGGGCTCGAAGTGTCGTCATTTTCTTAAATAAGGGCATGTAGTAGATATTGTTTCAAATAAGGGTCTGAAGTGATTATATCTATATCAAATAGGGGCTTGAACTCACCAGTTGTTAAAGGTAATTTCGTCTTTTTTAAATTTTAAATTTTTCTTTATTTTTTTTGTAAAAAACTAAAAATTTAAAAAAACTAAAAATTTAAAAAAATTAAAAATTTAAAGAAAGAAGGGAAAACACAAAAGGGAGGGCTCCCTCCCTCCTGTGGTCTTGCCTATAGCTGCCGCCCCATTGTCGGTGGGGAGGCGGCAATAGTTGGTGGGGTCGCCGATGCTCGGGTGAGGGCTGGTGACCCCACTGATTGGAGGCGTGGGTCGCTGGCCCTCACATCGGCTTGGCGACCCTCACCCAACGCCCCCGAGTGTGCCCCTCGCCCATCTAGAAAAGGGTCACTACCCTCTCCCGTGCAAGCCCTTATCTCTGGTCGGCAAGGGTTGTTGGCCCTTGCCTAGGCATCAATCTCTGGTTGGCAAGGGTCGTTGGCCCTTGTCTCTGTCCTCTCTCCTCGGCATTTCCATTTCTCTCTCCCTCTCTCTCTCTAATACCCCTCTCCGTTACCTTTTTGTCTACTCTCTCTCTCACTAGGGTTTTAAATCTCCATGTTTCCCTGAATTTTCTTGGTGAAGAAGGACAAACCAACTGGGGTATTGGGGAAACCCCATTTCGAGGATTAAAATGGAGTTTTTCATTTTGGTGGAATAATCAACGTTGCCAAGCAAATTGTCGCCAATTCCTAAGCATGTGTAAAGATTTTCTTTTCTAGCTGGTAAAGAGGAAGATGGGAAAACAGAGAACCGCCATATTCTTCGTGGCCCAGATTATTAACAAGTCCCAGAAGCAGGGTTTGCGGCCGCCCTTATTGGGCGTTGTCGAGGCGACGGCCACAGTGTCTCTGGCACTTTTTGATGGATCTGCTTCTTCCTTTCCAGAAAGAAGTCGTCTTGGAGCCGCGGGTTGAGGCTGTCAAAGAAAGCAAGAGAGAGAGACGAGAGGGGTGAGAGAAAATAGGCAACGGAGATGGAGAGGGGTGAGAGAGTAACGGAGACTGGTAAAGGAGAGAGGAAAGAGGAGAGAGGACTTTGCCTGACAAGTGGGCCTTGCGTGAGACACGTGGCTATCAGGGATGGGGCATTTGCTGATTTGGAACCCGGGCCTACCCAATATTTTCTCGTATTATTATATAGCTTTTAACGATAGACTCAGGAATGGGAAACTGTTGACGTTGTCATGCTCGTGCATGAGAAGATATATTGATTAGTCAGTCAAAAAAGTCATCCCAGGTGGGTCCCTATCGTCTTACGTGTCACCTCTCCCTCTCCCTCTCTCCCTCTCTCTCTCTCTCTCTGTTATTTGCTTACTCTTTCTCCAATTTTATCCTCTCACCATAACCAAGTCATGAATCTAGACCTTTCTCTTCTTCTCCTTCGCTACCCACACACACATATATATCCATAAACGCACACATTCACCCAAATAGAGCACGATAACTTATTCAAAACGCTTCAATCTTCTCTCACCTCAAGCTGACATTTTGCTTGTATTTCAAGAATGGGAAACTGTTGCAGAGCTGAGTCTTCATCATCATCATCCATGATTTGGGCTGGTGATGATTGGAACTCACTGCTTGACGATGCAGGAAGAGGCAAGAGGCTTCTCGACGGTGCTGATGGAAAGAGAGTTTCTTCTTCTTCTTCTTCTTCTTCTTCTTCTTCTTCTTCTTCTTCTTCTTCTTCTTCTTCTTCTTCTTCTTCTTCTTCTTCTTCTTCCTGCAGGAGAGAGATTAAGATCAAGATCAGTAAGGAGGAGCTAGAGAAGTTGGTGCAGAAAATGGAAGCTCAAGGACTGTCTTTAGAGGAAGTCCTGCCTCTTCTGATTAACAAGAACACTTTCAATTGTCATGGATCAGGTTTCGCGAAGCATGGCAGTCATCGTTCATGGAGACCGGCTTTGCAAAGTATTCCGGAGGCCATCTAAAAGAAGTTTTATCATCCTTTTCTCATTCCTTTGTTCTTTGTATGTACATGGGACAAAGAATAGGTTTGTTATCTCTCTTTTTTTCTTTTATGGGATATATGACAATTTTTATAGAAGTAGGTACATGATCTACTCTAGTATCAGGTTATGCCTGGTCTGTGAAAATGTACTTTGACACAATATATGTGCTAATGCTACACATGATTTGATTGGGGAGATATTTATTTGCATTTAAAGACTTATCCTTGTAACTAGAATGGATAAATCATAGTGTTGTGGTTTCTTCCTTTGCTTCAGCTCGATTGAGTGTTAGTACATAATCTACAGGGAGAGCCAGCTGCAAAAGATCTAATAATCACTTAGAGAATTACAAAGTTACCATCACTCAACTGCTCAGCTATTTCATGGTTCTAGTACCGCACAAATCCACGGTGTCTAGTCCTGTGTAATTATTACTCAATACGGTAAATCACAGATAATCACCTGGCCGCTTCCAAACGCTCACACCTTCCTTGAGACAAGCAATCCAAATTGGATGTACTGCACGAATCACCGAGTGAAACCCTTGAAGAAGAAGCTTTGATTATCAAACAGCTTATGGACTTTTTTGGTGCTGCTACAGAAAAACTGAAAAGCAATAACCGCCTCTTGAAGAATCTATGTCATGAACCCACGTTGGAACCTACTTCACCAAAATATCTTGCGTATAAATAAAAGTCCAATTTGAACTTGGAAACAACGGCATGTCCAAGCGTCCAAGAAATCTCATACTTTCCTATTGGGGCTTTGACATACTTTTGATGCAGGTATGGTGTCGTATATCAGGCTAAAAGCTCGAGACATATTAACAATGGAGATAATGGCAGAAGTTGCAGGTGATTTCATGGGAATGAGGCATGATGAGGAGGCAATATCAGTAGCTATCCCACGAAGGCAGAGGTGGTCATAAGGTGTTTTTCGATGGAGCGATGGCTCAGGAATGGTGGTCCGTCCGGGCCTCATATATTGCACTGGTTGTTCATCGTGTTGTGAGGTGGTAGCTTGCAAAACAATCTTGTACGACAATACTTTGAATCTCACGAACTCTGAGATTCAATGACTGTACCGTGTTGGGGAAAGAAAGAAACAGAAGAAAAGATCATCTCAACCATTAACCATTTGAATAAGCCAATTGAGCAAAAGCAAAGTCATTTCCATTTCTTCAACCAGTTAAAGCCTGAAAGAACTGATCCATGGATCTGCATTAGCGATGAGCCTGCTTTCAGTCTATTGGTGCAAAAACCTAATGTCAAACGCTCTATCTCAGGCCATATTTCCCTTACCAGCCTCTGTTATCTCCTCTACATTTGGATGGATAGCACTCTTGATTTCCATTTAATACAGGTTCAACCAAATGAAATATTTGGGGACTTTAGTGGGCTTGATGTAAATTTGAGACATCTCTCAAATGTATAAAATGGGAAAACTGTAATTTTCCCGCTCTTGTCCACACCATCAGTCCATTTTCCGGAAATTCCATTCACATGAACTTGGGTGTTTCAGCTATTTCGGTCAATTTTGGCATTCCGTGTTCATACTTAGCATTAAATTCTCCGCTTTGTCAATTCTCTAGAAGTGGCTATGAACTTTTCCTACTTTGTGTTCGAGTCCTGCAATTTGTTTGATTTCTTACCCAAGATTTACGACTTCCGATGTACTTTTCCTTGTAAAAACACTTCCGATCGCCTAAGATGATGCTCGGAATATTAAGAAGTTATTTTTTATTTCAATTTGTTGGAAAAATTCTCTACTGGACTGTTGATGTTTCATTAGTCGTGCTTTACTCTTTGTATTTATTTATAATCTTGTGTCATAAAAGCACGATGGCAAAATAGTATGCTTGAGTAGGTTTTGAGAAGCTACAAATCACTTATTAATAAATTTATTGAAATTTGATTAATTTAAATATTGATATATTAAAAACTATTTAATAATTTATTAAATATTCGTTATTTGAGTCAGCTTTTTATTATTAAGTAATGTAATTAGATTATTAAAAATCATAGTATGACCATTTCTGAATTTAATTATTACTCAAATTGCCTCATTTAATCTGTTTTGATCTATTTATATACAATACAAATTCGGAAATCCATACTCGGTCCGACTCGTACCTATTCCATACCTAACTCAATACATATGGATATTAAAAAACAAGAAGTTATATGCTATGTAATTTAGTGCGCACTCATACATATTCAAATTGAATGATAGATAATAATAGATACTATTGCACATAGGCACATAGCCTAATTAACTTCCCTTAGCATACATCATGAAACATGATAGGTGTACATATGTGTTGAGATAATTTTTTCTATCATATAACCTTTATTCCTAGTTCAATTTACAGAATTAAAATTCACATAATAAGATATTTGTAATTTAAGTTGGAGACTTTAATAATATTTCTCAAGCCTTTTTCTTTGAATTAAAAAAATATTTAAATTTCTATTTGTAGATGAAAGATTCATCTCATTAATTTTAAACGTACTAATTCTTCTAAGACCTCTTTTACTGCTTGAAAAAAACTTTTGAACTTTTATTTGGAAAAAGAAAGACTCCTTCTCATTAAATTAAAAACGGTAAATGTCCAAAAAAAATAATCTATTTTTAGTATAATTAAGTAGATAAGATTAATAGTCACGAGTAGATAAATACTTATATTTCAAGCATCAAAAGTTAGAAACGATGGTGGACAGTATCCATAGAGCTAGTCATAAGTGCCCCTGCTGGACGGACATGATTATCCCTGCACAATCTACGGTAACGTTCACCAAAGCCCAAGTTCCAGCAGAAAACCATCCAACAAAAATATATGCTGAAAATTGGGGTGTCACTAGGGATTTCCGTAGATATCCAAAATGTGAGGGAGCTCTTGTCTAGAAGGGAAGCTTGTTGGAGACGGCAATGCCCCTAGGGACGAGGACGATGTGGAGTCAAAGGTCAGACGTAGACACGGTGGCGAGAAATCTGATCCTCAACAGCAAACATGTATTATCAACAAGAGGATGCAAAGTGGTGAAGATGTGAAATGAAGATGGTTTTGAGTATCTTCTCGTTGTTAATTTCCTCCTCCCTTTCAACCTTTTATGTAACTGGCCAGACAACAATTTTCTACGTACTTAAAAAGTTGAAAATCCATGGCATCTTTTTGTTCTTTTTCACTGAAGAGTCGATTCCCATTTACAAATTCAATGTCGTGGTTTGATGGTGGCACATTTCAGCGTATACTTGATGGCTTAATTCACTCTCCTTGACTTAGATCGAACATGACATGATACATATGGTTGTTTAACTAATTCCATCAATTTTTCTAGGGGCTAAAATCACAGCATTCTCATACTTCTCGTGGGCTTAATTAATTCTCTGTCTAATATTGCTAGCAAGGGAATTGAATAAATAATAAAAAGGACCCCCGACTATCAGATCTTGACATTTTAATTATATAGATAATTTCTTTTCATGTGAATTTAAATTAATATGTTTTTTTTTGTTCGAATTTTTATTAATTTTTTCTTTTGTTTTCTCTCTTCTTCCTCCTTGAACTATCACCGCGGTGGCTAGCCAGCCTTCGACGAGGCTCGTCGGCCATTGGGCGAGGGCTACCAAGCCCTCACCGGTCGCCGACGAGGGTCGCAGCCCTTGCTCGGGGCTGCAAGCAAGGTGGCTTCGCTCAGATTTGGGCAAAGCTAGCCTTGCCCTAGCCTTCCTATGGGTGAAGCCGGCCTCGCCCATGGCTGGCAAGGATATGGCGACCATCACCAGGCCGAAGGCTCGCTTGCCATCGCAAGAACAATCCAAGGAGGAAGAGAGGAGAAAAGAAAAGGAAAAAAAGAAAAGAAAAGATTAATAAAAGATCCGAAAAAAAAAATCATTAAAAATTGCCAGCGTCCAGCCATCGATTGGCATCAGCACTAATCGGCCAAAATTTGCCAGATGGACTAAATTGGTACCAATTTAAAAATGTTTGGGACTAAATTGGTCTAACTAAAAAGTTTATGACTGAATTAATATCAATGCAATAGGTTTATTATTTTTTTGGTACTTTTCCCCCAATTTGGCTGGGATAGCTTGTTCCGCAGAAGACATATTAAATCATGCTAATTTGGCTTGGCTTGAGCACTTGGAATGAGCCTCCTCTAGCGGCTTGCTTCCAAATTCTCTGTATACTCAATATGTAATGGATGATATATTAATATTATAAGGAAAGAACTATGTATAATAAATGATAAGTGTTAAGTATTTATTTTCCAACTTAAACTTAATTAAGGACGTGTTTGTTTCATGGATAGAAATTTAAAAAAAAAAAATGATCGTTTATATTAGCTAGAATGAATATATGAAATTTTTTTTCATCATTTACAAAAATAGTTGGACATAAACCCTTTTCATTTGCGAATTGAGTTGGAGGTTAACTCTAAGGACCGCTATCTGTGACGTCCTAAAATTTGACCCCATCTCAAATATATGAAATGGGCATTTCGTCGACGCGCCTATGATCATTTTTCTTTGAGCTGGCCTCTCACGAGTTAACTAATCTATTAGGTGAAGCAGTTAATGGATGGAAATGTGACAGACTCGAGAATTCGATCGGAAATCGACTGCTCGACCATAAAAATCGGCAAGGGTCAATACGACACCGTTATAATCGATTAATGATCGGATATATGTCGATTTGACGAAATCACGTAATTGAATTGCAGGTGATTCCACATGATTGTGAAATTCGCGTTGAGTGGCACTAACCCAATTTTCTATCGATTTTATACTCGGGACACGTAATTGAAATCTTGCGATTTTTACAACAACCGAGAGTCGCCTACGATTCGGAGATGCACAAACATAGATCAGAAATTATCGACTACGGGTCAAATGCGCTAAAATCCCTAAAAGCTACCCGATAGGTTAGATTGTACTAAAATCGAGTTCGGTCAATTTTAATCACGAAATTGATTTTGGTTTTGAGAATCGGATGTTCGAGCGTATCACGATTCATTTTTAGGACGTCTTCTCATCTTTCAGAGAATTTTCGTCAAGTTTAGAATTTTGCGGAAAAATCAATTTTGAACAAATTGGAAAAGCAAGGGAAATTCTTATGGGCTGCTTCAAGGCTTTATTTGGCTGCCAAAATGGATTCGATTGGGAGAAATGAGAGCTAAATTCTCATTGGAGGGATGCAACACTTCTTGGGCTAATACTTTAGGGGTTGGCCATCATCATATAGATATTTCTAAGAGCTTTCTATTGGTTAGAGCTTGGACTTTCTTTCCCTCTCCCTTTCCCTCTCTCCCCCTTGCGTGCGTGAGTCTCCCTTCTCCTTTTTCTTCAGCCGACTTCCTCCCTCTCTCTTCATGCACGTTATTTCTTCCCTCTCTCTTCTCTTTTCACTACCGCCCATCTCCATTTCTTTCATCCCCTTTCCCTGCTGCCGCACTCACCCGCCAGCCCTTCTCCATTTCCCTTCGTTCTTGCTGCCACCACCACATCCCACCACCTCACGCCTCACCAGCTCACCACCATCCTTACACCTCCACGCCAGCCAGCCATCACCCAACGCCCACACCACCAGCAACTTCAACAAACCCCCAGCTCCTCACGCCAGCGCCCTTAGCAGCCCGTCCAGCTCCCGGGACTCCCGCAAACCGTCCCGCTATCGAGCCGCGTGCAGCACCACCAGCCACCGCCACTAGCTTCGCCTAGCCCCACCCCCGACCAGCCCAAGCAGCACAGACCAGCAAGTACCAGCCCTCTTGGCTGTGAGCTGGTAGGGCCATCTCGGCCGCCGGTTGAACTCCGTTTGAATCACGGTAGACTCGGGTTCTCGTTGCCGTCGCGTTGCCGTCGCCGTGAGCCCTCCGCTATCGAATTTCAGTGAGTTACTTCCCTAATCCTTTATTATGTTGTTAATTGTGCTTAGGGGGTAAGATTAGTGTTAAGTGGGTTAGCTTATATTCATATTCGGTTTACTGGACACTCGCCGTTTGCTATTTTTGTGGGGAAAAATGTGCTATGATTTTGAGGTTACTTTCTTGAAAAATGTTTTAGACATCTTCAGTTATGACATATATTTTATTCAAGATTTTAAGAATTTAAAAGATTAAGATTTCAGATTCGTTACCTGTAAAACAGAATCTCGATTTATGCTGGAACCAGTGACCTTTTGATGTTTAAAGGATTTTTATCAACTCTTGGGGTTCGATTTTGGAAAGATTTTCTTTACAAAAATTGTTTTTCACATCTTTTAGTTTAACATAGTCAAATTTTAGATCAAATGGACAAGTTTTAGACTTCGAACCAGACTGATTTTGGAAAACGTAATTTCTGGACACGGACATAGTTTTGGTAACGGTTTGGGCGATTTACTGCTCTTATTATAGAAATATTTGGGTCAAGATGTCTTCATAAAAATTTTTTTTTTAAGTGTCCTTTATAACATATTTAAATTTGAGAATTTTATGAACTCGTTTGGATATGTTTCTGGAATTAAACTTGGGGACGCGCGACTGGACCGGTTTCTGCCAGTTAGGGCCGATTGTGGTTTTGTGATTGTTCTTGGTGTAGTGTTTGCTCTATAATGTATATTTGGTGATGCAGTTAACTTATGACATACTTAGAACTTACGCGTGATGATATGTGAATGGTTGTGCTATGGTGATGGTTTATTGTTATTGCAAAAGATGACCTTATGAGCTTTTAATTAGAAAAATAATGAGGTGTTGGGTCCGAACACCAAAATTTATTGGCTCAACAAAACAATGAGATTTTAAATTAGGTGCGTGCAAAGTTTGGCTGATTAATTTTGAGTACGTGGGCACTTACGAATTTATTTCTAAAAGTTTTGAACAAAAAAAAAAATGGGTTACTAAAGATTGTTCCCGAAAAGGGGTGTTTGGAAAAGAAAATAGAAAATAAATAAGGTGTCGGATTTGGACGCCAAATTTTATGTGCTTAATAAAACAGGGAGGTTTTATACTAGATGCGTGTAAAGTTTGGCGGGTTAATTTCAAATATGTAACCCCGTACGAATTTATTTCTGAAAGCTTTGAAAAAAAAAAAAAGAGAGAGTTGCCAAGTTGATCTTTAAAAAGGGGTTTTTGGTGTTGACTATATGATGGCATTATGCGTGGATTTGATGACTTTTATATGCTATGACGTGCAATTGAGTGCTTGATGGCAATCATTGAATTTTAGTAGAAAACTTGATTTTATGGGTATTTAATTAGAAAAATATCGAGTGTCGGTTTTTGACGCAAAAAATGTTTATGTACTCTAAAAAAATTGTGGAATTTTGAAATGAGAGTGTACTATGTTTAATGGTTCGATTTACATGCGTTACCACACACGATTATTTTAATGGGATGATTTTTAATACGAAGAAAAGTGGCCAAGTCAATTATTTGAACACGAGGTATTTGAGTGCAAAGCACTGTGTTCTTAGCCAAGTATGTGTATGTGTGGTCACTAAGTGGAAACCGTCCTGATGCGTTCACGCGGAACGAAGCTCCTCAGTGGGGTACCGTCTAGGTGGAGGATGCTAGACGTTGCCGTTCACGAATGAATTTCGGAACGAAGCTCCTCAGTGGGGTACCGTCTAGGCGAAGGATGCTAGACATTACCGTTCACGGATGGATTTTGGAACGAAACTCCTCAGTGGGGTGCCGTGGTAATAACTAGAACACACTTAAGTGGTTGTGATAGCTGCGCCTGATTATGAGGCAAAATTGTGTGGCACGGAATGTGATGTGTTATAATGGTTTTACCTTATAATCGGGACTCGTGTGATTGTTTGAAGGATAAGATTGATGTGTTCCGGTTATTAAATACATTTGTGATATGTATATTGGTTTATGTGATGCACTAATGTGCAGGGACGCGCCTAGGTGAGGTAAGTTCTGTATGATACATGTTTAGGACCGCCTTCGAGGTGAATTTGCGTCGGGATTTAGGGTTTTGACTCGCTGAAATTTCATCTCACCCCATTGTGGGCTAACTTTTTTCAGGGCCGTAACATGGAGATCTACTGAGTGCGGATGTGATGGGCGTGAAATGCGACACCTTGTGGCTGGCCCTACTGTTAGTGAAGTTTAAGATGACCCTGATCCCTGAGGTCTTTTGAGAGGGTCGAGAGGAAGTGGCTGCCGAAGGCTTGTAATTATTAGCCTTCCTAGGGTCAATAGTTGGTAAGGAAATTATTGTGTTTGTGAAATTTGTTCATTGTGTTTATTATCCCTATTGTTTGTTTATTGACCGAGGGTTTGTTTAATTCGCTTCCGCATGTGCTTAATTGAAAGAAAAAAAAAAAAAGAATGGGTCGGCGACCCGTCTTGGGACGTCGCATTTTTAATCGACCACCGAGGGATGTGCGCGTACCCGGGGTTCGGGGCGTGACACTATCTCTGTCTCCATGATTGAGGTTGAGTTTGACATCATGCAAGGCAACAAGGCTAAGGTGCGGACCACAACCATGAAGAGAGATCTAGGGAGCGAAGTCAAGAGAGAGATGCATCTATGGAGTCTCAAAGCGAGGGCAGACGGGACAGCAACAAAGCCAATGATAGTTGCGACTGCAAGCGGACAAGTGCTAACATTAACGCTAATGGTAGCGGGTAGAGTGGTGGTGACTTCAGGCTAGTTAGATTGCGAGAGAGCAATCAAGGAATTTTGAGAATATGAATTTTCTTAATTTGAGAACTAGAGTTTCATATGTGACTTAGTAATATTAAATTATCAATAATAATTGAATGTATGATAACATAATGTACGATTTATTTAACGGGGTAAATCAAAGCAAAGGCAGCATAAGAAGTGTAGACTATGTCCGAGAATCAAATGCGCTATTGCCTAGATTATGTCCAATAATCACAAGGTTTGGTGCAACTTCCTCGTCCGATCACAAGTCAACTTCTAGATTCATCTCTTTCCCAACATAACATCACATGATTTTTTATTTTATTTTTTTTTTAATTTTGGCATCATTTCCTAAATAGGGTTATACTCTAGGCTGAAGGCTATAACCACATCAAAACTTGTCTAGCCATCTAGAAAATAGTTTGCAAATATATTATTGTATAGTTTTTGAACATAGACAAGGAGCTCGAGCTTCAAGCCTGTTTAGTAGCTCAGCCGCTGACGTTGTCATGCTCGTGAATGAGAAGATATATGATTTGTCAGTCAAAAAGTCATCCCAGGTGGGTCCCATCGTCTTACGTGTCACCTCTCTCTCTCTCTCTCTCTGTGATTTGTATACTCTTTCTCCATCTTTGTCCTCTCTACATAACCGAGTCATGAATCTGGACCTTTCTCTGTCTCCTTCGCCACCCACACAACATATATATATCTATAACCAAGTCATGAATCTTGATCAGTATTTAGTTCTTTTATTATATATTTATGCGATTTTTCTTAAGTCGAAATTTAGCATATATTCAAAGAAGAGTATTAGAATATTCAAATATCAAGCTGTATCTTCATATAATGATTTGAATTTGTCGAGGAATTAGGTGTGCTCTGTTTTTTATGGTGTATGGTGGATGGAGTCTCAAGGATCACAATCTCTCTCTCATTTGCTTACTCTTTCTCCATCTTTATCCACTCCCCATAGCCAAATCTGGACCTTTCTATTCTTCGCCTTCACCACCCACGCACACACATATATCCTCTCATTTGCTTACTCTTTCTCCATCTTTATCCACTCTCCACAGCCAAATCTGGACATTTCTGTTCTTCTCCTTCGCCACCCACACACATATATATCCATAAACGCTCGCATTCACCCAAATCGAGCACGATAAATTATTCAACATCGCTTCAATCTTCTCTCACCACAAGCTGACGTTTTGCTGGTGTTTCAAGAATGGGAAACTGTTGCAGAGCTGAGTCTTCATCATCATCATCCATGATCTGGGCTGGTGATGATGGGAACGCGCTGCTTAACGAGGGAGGAGCAAGCAAGAGGCTTCTTGATGATGCTGATAAAAAGAGAGTTTCTTCTTCTTCACGCAGGAGAGAGATCAAGATCAAGATCAGTAAGGAGGACCTAGAGAAGTTGGTGGAGAAAATCAAGGGTCAAGGACTGTCTCTAGAGCAAGCCTTGCCTCTTCTGATTAACAAGAACGCTTTCAATCATCGTCGGTCGGGTTTCGGTGGTCATCGTTCATGGAGACCAGCTTTGCAAAGTATTCCAGAGGCCATATAAAAGAAGTTTTCTCATCCTTTTCTCATTCTTTTGTTCTTTGTATGTACATGCGACAAGCCATAGTTTTGGGTTTATTTTTTCTGATATATGACGATTTTTATAGAAGTGGTTACATAATCTCCTATAATTCATAGGTTATGTTTGGTTTGTGAAAATGTACTTTTACACAACATTGGTGCTAATGCTGTAAATGATTTGATTGGGGGAGATATCATTTGCATTTAAAGACATACTTGTAACTAGCAAGGATAAATCATAGTGTTGTGGTTTCTTCCTTTACTTCAGTTTGATCACACAGGGAGCTGACCGTAAAAGATCTAATAATCACTCAGAGAATTATAGAGTTACAATCGCTCAATCGCTTAGCTGTTTCACAGTTCTAGTACACAATATTGTGTCTCATGTAATTACTTGATAAAGTAAATCATGGATAATTAACCTCACTGTTTCAAAACACTCATGCCTTCCTTGAGATAAGCAATCCAAATTGGATGTACTGCACAAAACACCGAGTCAAATCTTTGAAGAAGAAGCTTTGATATTCAAACAGCTTGTGGACTTCTTTTGTATTGCTACAGAACAACTGAAAAGCAAAAACCGCCTCTTGAAGAGTTTATATGTCATGAACCCACGTTGAAATTGACTTCACCAAAATATCTTGCGCATAAATAAAAGTCCAATTTGAACTTGAAAACAACGGCAAACCCAACCGTCCAAGAAACCTCGTAGTTTCCCATCGGGGTTTTGACACACTTCAATGCAGGACCAGTGTCGTATATTAGGCTAAAAAATCCAGACATATATTAATGGCAGAGATGATGGCGGGAGTTGCAGGTGGTTTCATGGGAATGAGGCATATGATGGAAGGAGGGAAGTAGAGGAGACGATATCAGTAGCTATCCTGCGACAGCGGAGGTGGTCATAAGGTGTTCTTCAATGGAGCGATGGCTCGGGAACGGTGGTCATCGTGTTGTGAGGTGGCCGCTTGTAAAACGATAGCAGGTTTTGTACAACAATACTTTGAAACTTACCAATCCTGAAATATAATGTTTGTGTTTGCTGTAAATCTTTTCATGCATAGCATCATCTACTAAATGCTACTTTGAATTTTGTTTACTGCTCTCAGAGAAGCATCTAAGATTAAATGCGAAACCATTGAGATGCTACTATCACATTAGAACATCTCCAATTATAAGCAAGCAGAAGCCTTGAGATGTACAGTGACGTCTTCGCGATGGGTGCTCTTCCGCTTGATGCCGGAGATGAAGGGGCGGGCAGGAGTTGCTCGGTAAATTCTCCGAGTCGAGGTCTGCCGCCAGAGAACTTGGAAATGCAAAGGAACAGTGGAAGGCTGCAGCAAGGTGGCAAACAGTGAGCCGCCGCCGCCTCCATTCCTTTGCATCTTCATGTCTCTCGCTGCAGACCTCCACTTGAAGAGACGGTGGCCGAACCTCTCTCTCTGTAGTGTCTCGCTTTTGGCCATGGATTCTGTGTAAAGCCTACCCCTTCCGTCGTGTTCCAGGTTTCTCTATATATGGACGGGTAGTTCTTCTTATTGATGAGAATCGGCAAAATCTGTTTTCTCTTCTCAAACTTGAACGCCTTACGATTAAATTTCCCTTTTTTGGCTTTAACTTGTGGATTAGCTTTCACCCCAATTTTTCCTCCTTTTCGAAACAGAATTGAATTGATAATCGCGGATAGCCATTAAACCACCAGAGATCGAAATTTAATAGGCAAGGAGTTGAGTGTGGAGTTTAAGCTTCCCATGGCCAATCACATCTTTATAAAGTCTCTTCGATCACACGTACGATGGTACATGATAACACCATGCATAGGGCCATGTGATTTACATGTGATATGAATATGAATTAATTTTTGTCAGGGGGTCGGACCAATCCCTAATTGTCCTATGCAACAAAGAATTAAATATCACTTGCTCTATGGATACTGTCCACCAAAGTTTCTAATTTCTAATGCTGGAAAAATACGTATTTATCTATATGTGACTTGTAACCATATCTAATTAATTACACTAAAAGTAGATTTTTTGGACAAATTATGTGTTTAAGTTAATGAGGCGTCTTTCTTTTTCCAAATAAAAGTTCAAAAGTTTCTAAGTAAAAAAAAAAAAAAAGTCATAGAAGATTTAGTACTTTCAAAATTTAATAAGATGAAACTTTCATCTATAAATAGAATTTAATTTTTTTAATTCAAAGATAAATGCTTGCAAAATATCTTTAAAGTCTCCAAATAAAATTACAAATATCTTATTATATAGTGAATTTTAATACTATAAATTGAACTAGGAATAAAAGTTATATGATAGAAAAAATTATCTCAACACGTATCTAAACCTGTCATGTTTCACAGTGTATGCCAAGGGAAGTTAATTAGAATATTACCTATTATTCATCTTCATTCGATTTGAACATGTACGACTGTGCAATAAATCACTACATGCATAGCATACAATTTTTTGTTTTTTAATTCTATGTGTTTAATTAATGTGGGTTGAGTCAGGTATGAACTAGATACGTATCGAATCAAGTATGGTTTTCTGAATTTATACTACATATAAATGGACCAAAATGGAATAATTGGGTTGATTTGAGCCGAAACTAATAATTAATGTTTAAAGATGGTCATGATTTGATTTTTATAATCTAATTAAATAAATTAATAATAAAAAGCTGACTTAAATAACGAATATTTAATAAATTATTAAATAGTTTTTAATAAATCTATATTTATATTAATCAAATTTAAATATATATTAATAAGCGATTTGTAGCTTTTCAAAACCTACTCAAGCACACTATTTTGCCGTCATGCTTTTATGATATAAGATTATAAATAAATACAAACAACAAAGCACGACCAATGAAACATCAATCGTCAAGAAGAGAATTCTTCCCACGAATCGAAATTTGAAATAATTTCTTTATATTCTAAGCAGCGTTTTAGGCGATCGGAAGTGTTTTTACAGTAAAAGTTTATTGGAAGTCCTAAACCCTGGGCACGAAATCAAATAAATTCCAGCACTCCGTGACAAAGTAGGAAAAGTTTATAGCCTCTTCCAGAGAACTGCACAGCTAGGAATTTTATGCTAAGTAAGAACATTCAATGCCGAGATTAACTGAAATAACTGAAACACCCAAGTTCATGGGAATGGTTTTTTTGGAAAATAGACTGATGGTGAAGAGAAATAACAAGCACCAAGACGTTGGACAAGAGAAGGGGAATTACACTTTTCCCATTTTATAAAATAGAGAGATGTCTCAAATTTACATCAAGCCCCCAAAATATTTCATTCGGTTAAACCTGTGTTGAATGGAAATCAGGAGTGCTATCCATCCACATGTAGAGTAGATCTCAGGTCATATTTCGTCACCATCCTTTGTTGATCTCGGTGGCATTCATCGGCAACGACAGCAACTCTGGCGTCCATCGTAGCACCCTCACGGGGGCTGCAGCTCGAGTCGAACTAACTGGCACGAGCATCGTCCTGATGGAGATGAAGGGGGCAGGCTCCCCCTGGAGCATTATCCATGAAATTCATACTGTTTTAAAGGGCGGTCACCTTTGGCAGGGCTGCTGCCTTGTTCGCGGCGAGTAGCTCTTCTACTTGATGATGCCAGAGAGAAGGGGGCGGGCCTCGTTCGGTAAATACACTGAGTGGAGGTCTGTGCAGCAAGGGACATGGACGCAGAGGCAGCGGCGAGGGGCAAACACCGAGGCTTCACCGAGGCAGCTCACTGTTTGCCCCTCACCGCAGCCTTCACTGTTGCATCTCTATTTCTCTCGCCCTGGACCTCCACCAGGAGTATTTCCCGAATGAGCTCCTCCAGCGTCCACACCTTCGTCTCCTTTGGCATCATCAAGTAGAAGAGCTACCCGCCACGAACAGGGCCTTGTAATTCTCTTAGGCAATTCTCTTCAATCTTGTGACGGTTTGATAAACTGATACTTTTACATTGATTCTGGCTTTCAAATTTGGAACCTGTTCATTCCACTGCCGCTTTCTCATTTGTGCGCAGATTCAGCAAGTTGACTGCTTCTGCTGTCCAAATATATCAAATTTAAAGCTGGCAAACCTATAGCTAGAGCAAGCACTCAACCCTGAAAGGCTGCCCAACTACTTCTGCCAAAAGAATAAAAATCAAAGCATCTATCTTTCAATTGCACTCCATTGTCATCCTGCATATCCTAAAGTCCATAGCTTCCCTTGATTTGATGCGAATTTTCTGGGATTTGATATCGGAGCTCTGGTATAGTAGCGGTACCATGAGATCTCTATCTATAATGCCGTCTTCGATCTGGACCATTTGCAACTACATGAATTAACCCCGATTTGCTTGCACAGGAGTATACAAGTCTTTTTATTTTTAATTAATTAATTAATTAATTTTTTTTTATCGAGGATGGGTTTGGAGAAGAATTTCTATACCCAGTGTTCGATTCCGGTCCGTTCATTGATCGGATCTATACTCTCCGAGACAATCTATAGGGAGGTTAACCATTTCCTCTTCTTGTTTCTTCTCCCCTTTCCACCATATGGAGGGAGGGGCAAAAAGAAAAAGGACAAAGGAAAGATGATTATCTCCCTTGGAAGATGACAACTAAAAACAGATGCTCAATTTGACTTGGAGATGAGCACGAGGCTGCACATGAAGCCACTACCATATGAATTTTGAGTCTTAAAAGAGATTAACTTGCATTTCTAGGAGATGTTGTATACACTCAAAAAGCATTTACATGATTTAGATCACATAAACCAAGTCTATCTAAACTGTCAATCATGCGACTCCCTATTTGAGACTCATGTAATTAATGGTTCAAATGATTTGGATCCACATATTCTATAAACCATGTAGTAACTTCTTGATATACACTGTATATGTATTATATGGTACCTACATATCAAGCACGTTGAAATGATGCAAACTACCTTGATTGACCCAATCTTCTTTCTATATCCAAGATAGCCACCTATGAAAGATTAAACCATTCCTTCTGAAGCAAAGTCGCCGCGACTTACTCACACGCTCTAAGCTATTATGATCAATCTCATTTGATTCTGACATATCGGAGGATTCACCAATCCTAGAAGTTAATATACCGATTTATTTTCGTGCTAAGTGGTTTGATTGTTTCTGCTTCTCTTTGGCACCTCATCGTTTGACTATTCGTCTCTCGGGGGTCACGTACTTCAACTTATTTTCTCAACCACCAAGAAAATGGAAAAGCAGCAAATCAAGATTTGAATTTAGTTTGATGGGCTGCCGATCTCAAAATATTCGAACAAGAAACGAAACATTCTTGTTGGTATGATTTCTATGTACTATAATTAAACATCCCTTTTCCCTTCTGCAAAGCAAGGTAAATTCAGCAAGCACCACCCCAAGATTTTACACAACATGAGAGACCAAAACGAAAGGATACTTCCATTTAATACAGGTTCAACCAAATGAAATATTTGGGGACTTTAGTGGGCTTGATGTAAATTTGAGACATCTCTCAAATGTATAAAATGGGAAAACTGTAATTTTCCTTCTCTTGTCCACACCATCAGTCCATTTTCCGGAAATTCCATTCACATGAACTTGGGTGTTTCAGCTATTTCGGTCAATTTTGGCATTCCGTGTTCTTACTTAGCATTAAATTCTCCGCTTTGTCAATTCTCTAGAAGTGGCTATGAACTTTTCCTACTTTGTGTTCGAATCCTGCAATTTCTTTGCTTTCTTACCCAAGATTTACGACTTCCGATGTACTTTTCCTTGTAAAAACACTTCCGATCGCCTAAGATGATGCTCGGAATATTAAGAAGTTATTTTTCATTTCGATTTGTTGGAAAAATTCTCTACTGGACTGTTGATGTTTCATTAGTCGTGCTTTACTGTTTGTATTTATTTATAATCTCGTGTCATAAAAGCACGATGGCAAAATAGTATGCTTGAGTAGGTTTTGAGAAGCTACAAATCACTTATTAATAAATTTATTGAAATTTGATTAATTTAAAAATTGATATATTAAATATTCGTTATTTGAGTCAGCTTTTTATTATTAATTAATGTAATTAGATTATTAAAAATCATAGTATGACCAATTCCGAACTTAATTATTACTCAAATTGCCTCATTTAATCTGTTTCGATCTATTTATATGCAATACAAATTCGGAAATCCATACTCGGTCCGACTCATACCTATTCCATACCTAACTCAATCCACATAATTAAAACATATGGATATTAAAAAACAAGAAGTTATATGCTATGTATGTAGTGATTTATTGCGCACTCATACATATTCAAATCGAATGATAGATAATAATAGATACTATTGCACATAGCCTAATTAACTTCCTTAGCATACATCATGAAACATGATAGGTGTACATATGTGTTGAGATGATTTTTTCTATCATATAACCTTTATTCCTAGTTCAATTTACAGAATTAAAATTCACATAATAAGATATTTGTAATTTAAGTTGGAGACTTTAATAATATTTCTCAAGCCTTTTTCTTTGAATTAAAAAAAATTAAATTTCTATTTGTAGATGAAAGATTCATCTCATTAATTTTAAACGTACTAATTCTTCTAAGACCTCTTTTACTACTTGAAAAAAACTTTTGAACTTTTATTTGGAAAAAGAAAGACTCCTTCTCATTAAATTAAAAACGTTAAATGTCCAAAAAAATCTATTTTTAGTATAATTAATTAGATAAGATTAATAGTCACGAGTAGATAAATACTTATATTTCAAGCATCAAAAGTTAGAAACGATGGTGGACGGTATCCATAGAGCTAGTGATAAGTGCCTCTGCTGGACAGACATGATTATCCCTGCACAATCTACAATAACGTTCACCAGAGCCCAAGTTCCAGCAGAAAACCATCCAACAAAAATATATGCTGAAAATTTGGGGTATCACTAGGGATTTCGGTAGATATCCAAAATGTGAGGGAGCTCTTGTCTAGAAGGGAAGCTGTTGGAGACGGCAATGCCCCTAGGGACGAGGACGATGTGGAGTCAAAGGTCAGACGTAGACACGGTGGCGAGAAATCTGATCCTCAACAGCAAACATGTATTATCAACTAGAGGATGCAAAGTGGTGAAGATGTGAAATGAAGATGGTTTTTAGTATCTTCTCTTTGTTAATTTTCCTCCTCCCTTTCAACCTTTTATGTAACTGGCCAGACAACAATTTTCTACGTACTTAAAAAGTTGAAAATCCATGGCCATCTTTTTGTTCTTTTTCACTGAAGAGTCGATTCCCATTTACAAATTCAATGTCGGGGTTTGATGGTGGCACATTTCAGCATATACTTGATGGCTTAATTCACTCTCCTTGACTTAGATCGAACATGACATGATACATATGGTTGTTTAACTAATTCCATCAATTTTTCTAGGGGCTAAAATCACAGCATTCTCATACTTCTCGTGGGCTTAATTAATTCTCTGTCTAATATTGCTAGCAAGGGAATTGAATAAATAATAATAAAAAGGACCCCGACTATCAGATCTTGACATTTTAACTATATAGATAATTTCTTTTAGAATGAATTTAAATTAACACGTTTAAATAAGGAATTAAGTATTAATAGTTTCAATGGTTGAAGAAAAGTTCATTATGTTGATTACGATGTTGATAGTAAAATCGAGTCCCAATTTTAGCAACGATAATGAAGAAAATTGATGGTCATGGAACATATGGACATAAATTAATTTCTAACTTATGTGTGCAACTCCGTTTGAACGGCATTCACCAGCAAAGAACAGCCTGGCCTCAAAAAAAAAAAAAAAAAAAAAAAAAAAAGGGTATTAGTTGATGATGTTCAACAAGGAGGGTCGATGATTTGCAGCTCGTTTTTCTCTCGACATGGAGAGCTCTGTCTACCTCCAATGGTAGTTTCAATGTTTACCTTCTGCCCTAATTCCCCAATTCAAACCCTTGCCCACCTTCCGCCTCTTACCATGCCTCTCTGTACTACACCATCGAGGCTTTCGCCTATAGTTGCAACTTGATTCTCCCCGCTGGTTTTCGTCTACTCGCAATTTAGCTGGAACCCCGATGCTATTGCGGTCTTCTTTCTTCGGCTGCATGTTTCGGATTACACTGGAATTTTGTACAATTCTCCATCGAGGTGATGTCCTGCTCTCTGTAGTTCTGATATTCTATAGGTTTTTGCCCCTGGTATCTTGCTCGGTGGACATGGTAGTTGCTAGTACCCTAGTTTCGGCTCTCTGTCTTTCCAAGTAAGCCTTCCTTCTCTATTTTCTGAACATGGCTTCGGATGGCCAAGAGGAAGCTTCACGCCTGGCTGCTCTGTGTCAGCGATTGGGCCGTCTCTGTTCTGCGCAAGAAATAGATGTTTGGGAAGAAGAACCATCAGCAGAAAAATTAGCAGAATGTAGGTTGACTCTAGTGGGTAAGGTTATCTCACAATCGACAATTAATTTCCCGGCCTTCCAAAGTACATTAAAACGTGTTTGGAGAAATGACCGTGTTGAATTCTCTCAAAGGGAGGATGGTCTGTATCTAGCAAAGTTTCCGTCAGAACAGGACAAACAACGAGTTTTAAATGGTGGTCCCTGGATCTTTTCTAGCCACCTAGTTATTTTCCAACCATGGATTCCTAACACACCCTTCCATTGCTATGATTTTACTTGTTGTGCCTTTTGGGTGCAAGTGTTTGGACTGCCATTGGAGTGGAACACAGAACAGATGCTTCGAAAGGCGGTACAACAGATTGGCGAAGTGTTAGAAATTCAACAGGATTTCAAGGCGGGTTCTGCATTAACAACTGGGAGGGTCCGTGTATCCATTAAATTGGATGAACCTTTAAAACCTGGCAAGTTGATTCGAGTGGATGGGAGGATGCTATGGCTAGACTTCAGATATGAGAGGCTATCCCATTTCTGTTTTTCCTGTGGGAGACTCGGCCATTATGCATCCTATTGCAGCGAATTCCCTTATGATGAAGCACGCATGGATGGTAAAGATAAAATGCCTTATGGTTAGTGGTTAAGAGCGGAAGTTCGTGAATATAGTCCCTATTGGCAAGCATTCTATAATCCGCCTAACAACAATGAGCAGATGGAGGAGACAATACCTGAAACACCTCCAGGCCTTTTACCTATTGTACCTCTCTTGCCAACGACACCACAAACAAAAGACGATACCTTGCCTCAACCAGCCAAACAACATTCATCCACAACAGCAGAGCCACTTCAGCAACCATCACAGCCTTCGCTACACCAGGGGCATTCTCTTACATTTGCTCCGCTCCCCGCGCAAACAAACCAGCCTTTGCTCCACCAGGGGCATTCTCTTACAACTGCCTTGATACCTGCACAAGCTAAGGAGAAGGGTATTATGAGTTATCCTGTGGAACGATAGCAACCGAAGAAACTCAAGGGTACTCGAGCTATACCAACAATGGGACCATCCAAGAAGCAGAAACGCTATTCACCCTATGATATGCGATGTACTGCATCAGAAGAAGTTGATGACTCACAATTTGTAGAAACACCGGTATTGGACGCACATGAAGTCCATCACAGGGCTTTGGTGGCTGGCCCCAAACAGCCGCCGCCATACAAATGAAGCTACTATGCTGGAACTGTCAGGGTTTGGGCAATCCCCTGACAGTTCAAGCCCTTAAGGCCTTGACGGCCAAAGAAAAGCCCGACTTACTGTTCTTATCTGAGACAAAAAACAGAGAGATTACGCTTTTACGCTTACAGAAAAGATTACGTTTTGGCAGATCTTTTGTGCGAAATCCAACTGGTCTAGCAGGTGGTCTGGCAGTTTTTTGGAACGACACTATATCTTTAGAAATAGACGGTTCTTCGGCGGATTATTTTGATATGCTTTGTCGGGATTTAACGGAAGATAGGCTGATGCGCATCACATGTCTACATGCTCCCTCATCCTATCATAATAGACAGCAGCTATGGGACGTACTCAGACGGATTAGTGCTTTCAATACTCTCCCTTGGTTATGTGCCGGGGATTTCAATGAGATCCTCTATCCATGGGAAAAGGTCGGCAAACGTTCTTTCGACGGGTATAGGCTTCATTCTTTTCGAGCTATCGTAAATGATTGCGCCTGGATGGAATTACAAAGCAAGGGATGCGCGTTCACCTGGACGAACAACCGCGACGGAGTTGAACAGGTAAAGGAAAGATTAGATTGGGTGATGTGTACGATGGAGTGGAGACTTCTGTATCCTGATGCGGAGGTGTTCGCCTTGCTGGCAGTGGGATCTGACCACAGTCCCCTTCTTATAACCACCGCGGCTGCCCACAAAAAGCGAGGGCGTCCTTTTGTTTATGAGGCTTATTGGAACCACGACAAGGAGTGCCGAGTGATCGTATCTAATGCTGGGAATTCAACCCAGGTAAGTACTTTCGACCTATTATCCATAATACGAAAGGTGTCGGATGCTTTGCGCAGGTGGAGTAAATCAAAATTTGCTAATGGTCATCGGAGAGTGACAGCCTTGCAACAGCAAATGCAGAGCATTATTAACAAACCTTATATTTCCTGCTCTGATAACGAGGAAGTCTCACATCTCCGAGAGGAAATCAGAAATATATGGTTGCAGG
Organism: Eucalyptus guilfoylei; assembly: GCA_016097605.1. Taxonomy (NCBI): domain Eukaryota; kingdom Viridiplantae; phylum Streptophyta; class Magnoliopsida; order Myrtales; family Myrtaceae; genus Eucalyptus; species Eucalyptus guilfoylei. Next base: position 43,451,243 of record CM027864.1, on the reverse strand, counting down.
AAGAACAATACTGGGCTATGCGGTCCAGGGTTAACTGGTTGAGATGGGATGATAAAAATAGCAAATTCTTTCACGCGACCACCATTCAAAGACGGCAGAGAAATAGGATTGGGATGCTGTGGGATGCTAATCATAACTGGGTGCGGGATATTCAGGCCCTAAAGGAGATGACATCTGATTTCTTCTCACAACTATATACAACCGTGGGCCATCGTGACTATGGCCCGGTTCTGGCTCAATGTCAACCGGTTGTACCAACAGAGATGAACCAGCAGTTAATTGCATCGGTCACAGTTGACGAGGTAAGACGGGCAACTTTTCAAATGGGTGCTACGAAAGCTCCAGGTCCGGACGGATTGAACGGGCTTTTTTACCAGACCCACTGGGATATTATTCAGGATGATTTAATCCGTTTAGTACGAGACTTTTTTCGATCGGGAGTGATGCCTAGCGAACTGAACAAGACGGCGATTGTATTGATTCCCAAATCCAACCACCCTGAAAGCCTTGATCAGTTTAGACCGATCAGTCTGTGCAATTATGCATACAAGATTATTTCCAAGGTAATGGCAAATCGACTCAAACCTTGGCTTGGTGAGCTAATTTCCACAGAACAGGCTGCTTTTGTAAGTGGGCGTCAGATACAGGACAACATTCTAATTGTTCAAGAAGTTATCCATCGCTTTAAAACGAGGAGTAGGAAGCGACACTTTAGTGCTCTTCTTAAGACAGATATGCAGAAGGCCTACGACAAAGTTGAATGGGATTTTCTCAACGACTACTTCCTTCGACTGGGATTTCATCCATGGTGGGTTCGATTAGTGATGCAATGTATCACCACGGCTACATTGCATGTCCGGGTTAACGGAGAACAACTACATTACTTTCAGCCATCTCGGGGTTTACGTCAGGGAGATCCTCTTTCTCCTTATATCTTTATTTTGGTGGCGAATGTTCTGTCAACACTTATTCATAAAGCAATCCACATGGGCCACCTTAAAGGAATCAAGCTTAACAGGTTCTGCCCAACTCTCTCCCATCTTTTTTTCGCTGATGATTCGGTCTTTTTCCTAGAGGGTTCAGTTAACGAATGCCAAAACTTGGCGAATATATTGAACCAATACTGTATGGCGACAGGACAAGTGATAAATAGGAACAAGTCTGGTCTGTTTTGTAGTAAATCTTGTCTGATGAATCTTCAGCAAAATTTAGCTTCTGAATTTCGGGTACCGCTGCTACAGCAATATGGAAAATATTTAGGTATTCCTTCTGAATGGGGGCGATCAAAAAAAGAAATGTTTGGTTGGATATTAGGCAAAATAAATGCCAAACTTGAGGGTTGGAAAGAAAGATTGCTGTCGAAGGGCGGTAAGGAAATCCTTCTTAAGTCAGTTATCCAGGCTATTCCGCAGTATGCTATGTCAATTTTCAAGCTTCCCCTTACTCTTTGTAGAACGATTGAAACGAAGATCTCCAGTTTTTGGTGGCGCAATGATCAGAACAGGAGTGGGGTTCATTGGCAGAAATGGGACTTGTTAAAAACCAGCAAGGCAAGTGGAGGGCTAGGATTCCGAGATCTCATTGCCTTCAATAAGGCGATGCTTGGTAAGCAGGCTTGGCGTTTAATCCAACAACCTCATTCGTTATGGGGTAGACTTTTCAAGGGGCTCTATTTCCCATAAGTGGACTTTCAATCAGCCGGAAAAGGGGCGTGCCCATCCTGGGGTTGGCAGAGTCTCCTAATTGGCCGAGAAGCCATCCTACCTAATGTAAGATGGTCTGTTGGAGATGGTAAGATGATCAACATTCGTAACCATTGCTGGTTACCTACTGGCCCTATAGGTGGACCAGCAGCAAGAGGGGAACCTAGGTTGGTGGCTGATCTTATTGACTCTGCTCACCATACCTGGAATCTTCCCCTTTTAACAGAAATGTTTGACGACATGATTATCGAAGAAATACTTCGGATCCCCGTCAGACCCTTATATGCGGCTGATCAATTAGTTTGGACAGAAACAAAAGATGGACAGCACACGGTAAAGAGTAACTACACCACTATAGTCCGCTCAGCAGCTATACCAATCAGCCATCACGCCTCAACATCATATCAGAATCCTAGCATCCTTTGGCGAAAAATATGGACAATGCAGGCGGCACCGAAAATTCGAATTTTCCTATGGACAGCTTGCCAGAATGCCCTTGCTACCAAAGCTAATCTATATCATCGACATATTACCCCGGATCCTATATGTACTATATGTGATCAGCAAACCCCCGAAACCATTGAACACCTATTTTTCTTTTGTCCGTGGACTACAGGAGTCTGGAATCATCCCAATCTGAAAATCTCTGTATCAAATCAAGCTATGAATCGTCTGGACCAGTGGATTACAGAAATAGCCGTGTATCAGAAACTCTTACCTGGGTTGGAGACAATAGCTCATGTTCTTTGGCAGATCTGGTGTCTGCGCAACAACAGTATCTTTCATGGACATCGCCCTGATCCAAATCGAGCAGTTGCCGACGCCTTGGCCCAAACACGTATCCAGCAGCTCTCGGATCAGACTCACCACAGAACAGGGGCCTCGCGTAAAGGGGAATCTAGCTCCAAAACTGCGATCTTCTGGCAACCTCCGGAATGCGGCTTCCTCAAATGCAACATAGATGGATCCTACCATCCTGGTAGTCGGGAGGGAACGATGGCCTGTATAAGTCGCAACCATCAGGGACTTCTCACAGATGTATACACCAGAAGATTCACAGCTGTTTCGGCACTTCAATCAGAAGTACAGGCACTTACCTTGACTTTGATTCACCTGCAGCATCAAGGTCTCACCAACGAAAATCTGGTGATCGAGTCTGATTGCCTGCAATTGATCGATATGGTTCACGGAAGAAGGAAGCCACCGTGGGAAGACCGTGCTCTGTTTGCTGAACTCGACGCTTTGCTGCCCCAATACCCTAATTTGCAGATACAGCATTGCAATAGATAGGCGAATGGAGTAGCAGACTGGGCTGCAAAAGCCCATGGAAGACCTGACTTGGCCCATAACTGGAACATCTTTCCTCCTTTTATTTTGCAAGCTTTGGTTGCTGCTGACGCCATTGCTTCTGGCTGTAATGTTTCGAATTTCTGTATGGTTTCGACGAATATCTAATACTTATCCTTCTGTCCAAAAAAAAAAAAAACAAGGAGGGTCGATGGACTTGGCGAGATATTAATAGAGCACTCTATTTTTCTTGTGAAATAAATCGGGTATTCAAAAAGTCGAAACACAAAATTTGCTACGCAAAGAAAGTCACCCGTGCAATTGAAAATTCGAGTTTGTGACAAAGATTCCTTCACAAATTCAAGTTTACATTCATTTTGTGTCAAAACAGCTAAAAATAAATAAATAAATAAATAAAACGATGCCATTTCCTTGGCATTTTAAACCCCCAATTCGGCGGGAAAATTACCAAAAAATTTATAAACATATTGCATTGGTACAAATTGAGTTCTAAACTTTTCAATTGAACCAATTCAATCCTAAACCTTTTCACATTGATACTAATTCAGTTCATTTAGCCAATTTTGGCCGGCCGGTGGTTGGATGTTGACATGGCAATTTTTTAAATATATATATTTTTATTTTGTTCGAATTTTTATTAATTTTTTCTTTTGTTTTCTCTCTTCTTCCTCCTTGGACTGTCCCCACGATGGCCGACCAGCCTCCAGCGAGGCTCATCGGCCATTAGGCGAGGGCTGCCAAGCCCTCGCTGGTTTCTGGCGAGGGTCACAGCCCTTGCTTGGGGCCGCGAGCGAGGTGGCTTCGCTCAAATTTGGGCAAAGCTAGCCTCGCCCTAGCCTTCCTATGGGTGAAGCCGGCCTCGCCCATGGCTGGCAAGGCTATGGTGACCATCACCAGGCCGGAGGCTCGCCTGCCACCGCAAGGACAATCCAAGGAGGAAGAGAGGAGAAAAGAAAAGGAAAAAAAAAAAGAAAAGAAAAAATTAATAAAAGATCCGGAAAAAATCATTAAAAATTGCCAGCGTCCAGCCATCGATTGGCGTCAGTACCAGTCGGCCAAAATTGGCTAGATGGACTAAATTTGTACCAATTTGAAAAGGTTTGGGACTGAATTGGTCCAATTAAAAAAGTTTAGGACTGAATTGATATCGATGTAATAAGTTTATAACTTTTTTGGTACTTTTCCCCCAATTTGGCTGGGATAGCTTGTTCCGCAGAAGACGTATCAAACCATGCTAATTTGGCTTGGCTTGAGCACTTGGAATGAGCCTCCTCTAGCGGCTTGCTTCCAAATTCTCTGTATACTCAATATGTAATGGATGATATATTAATATTATAAGGAAAGAACTACGTATAATAAATGATTAGTGTTAAGTATTTATTTTCCAACTTAAACTTAATTAAGGATGTGTTTTTTTCATGGATAGAAATTTAAAAAAAAATGATCTTTTATAGTAGCTACAATGAATATATGAAATTTTTTTTCATCATTACAAAAATAGTTGGACATAAACCCTTTTCATTTGCGAATTCAGTTGGAGGTTAACTCTAAGGACTGCTATCTCTCTCTCTCCATGATTGAGGTCGAGTTTGACATCATGCAAGGCAACAAGGCTTAGGTGCGGACCACAACCATGAAGAGAGATCTAGGGAGCAAATTCAAGAGAGAGATGCATCTATGGAGTCTCAAAGCGAGGACAGACGAGACAGCAACAAAGCCAATGATAGTTGCGACTGCAAGCGGACAAGTGCTAACATTAACGCTAATGGTAGGGGGTAGAGTGGTGGTGACTTCAGGCTAGTTAGATTGCGAGAGAGCAATCAAGGAATTTTGAGAATATGAATTTTCTAAATTTAAGAACTAGAGTTTCATATGTTATTTAGTAATATTAAATTATCAATAATAATTGATGTATGATAACTTAATGTATGATTTATTTAACGAGGTAAATCGAAGCGAAACGCATCGTAAGAAGTGTAGACTATGTCCGAGAATCAAACGCGCTATTGCCTAGATTATGTCCAATAATCACAAGGTTTGGTGCAACTTCCTCATCCGATCACAAGTCAACTTCTAGATTCATCTCTTTCCCAACATAACATCACTTGATTTTATTTTATTTTTTTGAATTTTGGCATCATTTCCTAAATAGGGTTATACTCTAGGCTGAAGACTAATACCACATCAAAACTTGTCTAGCCATCTAGAAAATAGTTTGCAAATATATTCTTTTATAGTTTTTGAACATAGACAAGAAGCTCGAGCTTCAAGCCTATTTAGTAGCTCAGCCGTTGACTTTGTCATGCTCGTGAATGAGAAGATCAGTCAAAAAAGTCATCCCAGGTGGGTCCCATCGTCTTACGTGTCACCTCTCTCTCTCTCCTCTCTGTTATTTGCTTACTCTTTCTCAATCTTTGTCCTTTCTCCATAACCGAGTCATGAATCCGGACCTTTCTCTTCGTCTCCTTCGCCGCCCACACACACGTATATATCTAGGGGTGAGCAGCGGTCTAGGGTCGACCCTGGACCGGCCCAACCCTGCCAGTCCTGGTCCGGTTCCCAAGGGGACTGGGTCGGTCCTTGGTCCTGAAATTCCAGGACCAACTCTGTGCGGGTTGATCCTCGGTCCTAAGAGTTTTGGGTCGGTCCAACCCTGGACCAACCCTGTATGTTATATTATATTATTTATAATTCTTTTATATATTCAAACCTAAGTAAAATTGCTATTATATTATATTATATTATATTGAGGTGTTCTATCAATAACACTAATAGTAATTTCAATTTAAAACTTTTGTTGAGTATTAATTATGTGTCGTTTGTTTTGTTTTCAGGTGTTTAGAAGTTCAAGTGAATTAACAAGATGTGAAGTTATATATTCATGGTTTATATTAAGTATTTTGAACTTTTTATGGTTTAATTGTATTTTACTAATGAATTTTAGCTACACTTTGCTTTTCAATTTGTGTCAAATGGTAGAAGTTTTTGAAGAGTAGAGTAGTACTGCAATTGCTACGGTGATTTGCTAGTCAAGCGGTGTGAAGCTCATTTTTTGGTTGAGTGGACTCTACATGATCAAATGCTAGTCAAGTGGCGTGAAGCTTTCGACCAAAAAAAAAACAAAAGTGGTGTGTAGCTCATTTTTTGGTTAAGTGGACTCTGCATGATCAAATGCAGGAAAACGCTTTTGCATATGATGTTATGAATATTAAAGATAGATGATTACAAGAACTTTCCATCTTGTCCCATATCTCGATGAGCGGTTAGCAGGTACAAAATTTCTATTATTGTGTCATCATAAATTTGCTAAATATGTATTGGTATTTATAATTTAGTTGCACAATGTCGCATTGTCGATGGATGTGTAATTTGAATTTGTAGGTTTGCTTTTTTAGGGAGTATAAAAAATAAGACGAAAAAAATTATCGATCGGTCCCGGGTTGACCCTGAAACCGGACTGAACCCATTGGGTCGGTCCGGTCCTTGGTCCTAGGCTCAATAGGGTCGGTCTTCAGTCCTAAAAATTGAGGACCGACACTGTACGGGTTGGTCCTAGGGTTAGGGGGTGGCCCGGACCAACCCGGACCATGCTCACCCCTATATATATCCATAACAAATTCATGAATCTTGATCAGTATTTAGTTCTTTTATTATATATTTATGCGATTTTTCTTAAGTCGAAATTTAATATATATTTAAAGAAGAGTGTTAGAATATTCAAATATCAAGTTGTACCTATATATGATGATTTGAATTTATTGAGCAATTGGGTGTGCTCCGTTTTTTATGATGGATGGTGGATGGAGTGTCAAGGACCACAATCTCTCTCTCATTTGCTTACTCTTTCTCCATCTTTATCCACTCCCCATAGCCAAATCTGGACCTTTCTATTCTTCGCCTTCACCACCCACACACACATATATCCCTCTCATTTGCTTACTCTTTCTCCATCTTTATCCACTCTCCACAGCCAAATCTGGACATTCCTGTTCTTCTCCTTCGCCACCCACACACATATATATATATATCCATAAACGCTCGCATTCACCCAAATAGAGCACGATAAATTATTCAACATCGCTTCAATCTTCTCTCACCACAAGCTGACATTTTGCTGGTGTTTCAAGAATGGGAAACTGTTGCAGAGCTGAGTCTTCATCATCATCATCCATGATATGGGCTGGTGATGATGGGAACGCGCTGCTTAACGAGGGAGGAGCAAGCAAGAGGCTTCTTGATGATGCTAATGGAAAGAGAGTTTCTTCTTCTTCACGCAGGAGAGAGATCAAGATCAAGATCAGTAAGGACGACCTAGAGAAGTTGGTGGAAAAACTCAAGGCTCAAGGACTGTCTCTAGAGCAAGTCTTGCCTCTTCTAATTAACAAGAACGCTTTCGATCATCGTCGATTGGGTTTCGGTGGTCATCGTTCATGGAGACCAGCTTTGCAAAGTATTCCAGAGGCCATCTAAAAGAAGTTTTCTCATCCTTTTCTCATTATTTTGTTCTTTGTATGTGTTGGAGGTTATAGGTTTGCGAGAGAAGAAGCGGTTGCTTGAAGTATTACACCAAGAGACGTCAAGTTTGGAACGCTCAACAGTGTTACCTCCAGCGTAGGGAAACCCTAGAATTTTTATATGCAAGTTATTGAGCTTCAGCCCATATGGACCCAAATAACCATGCTTTCACCTATTGGGCTTGTATGTGAACATATTATTTTGGACTATATTAACAATATATCCAACAACTTCCTCATATGTTCACCATACAGCACAATCCAATAAGGTGGTCAGTGTAATGTTCAAACAAACATGAATCATCCACATTCAGTCCAAGACAATCAACTCGGATCGGTCAAAGAGTTTTTAGTAGTAAAGTATTGAACTCAATCATCATTTGTAATCTAAATAAGTGAAATATTCTTATCATGAATCTGTTCTGAGATTAATAAATCAAAATAAGTATTAAGAGTTTTAGATTCAGTATAAACTCATCCAAATCTCAATACCCAAAATAAATCTCAAACTCAATTCACAACTAACATATGCATACTAGTCAAGTATAAGTAGGCCAGTCAAAATAATCGAAGGCCTTACAAATATAAGAAACAAGCATAATAATGTTCACAAAATAAAAATAGCAAAAAGCAAGTCTCAAGTAAATGGACTTCATCAAAATAGGCAATAGTAGGTAAATTGTCAAGTCCCCTCACACTCTGAATGATATATATTCATTCATCAAGTAGGTCATCCTGGTTAGGATCTCACTCATTAAGCTCTCCTACATCTCTACCATCCCCTGTAGAATGTCAAATATGAATTTCATATTATCATGAATTCAATCATTTGAATAAAAACTTAGTAACATTACATCAGGCAGAGAAGAACATATATTGATGTCATAAAGCATCATAATATCATGTTCATAAGTATCAAGCTAGTTTTATAAATTATGAACAAGACCTAAACAATGTGATTTACAAAGAGCCATCAACTTAAGTTTATTTGTAGGAGAATAACTATTATCTAGTTTTAAAGAACATGACTAATAGTCAAGTCACTTACAATAACCTAGTCATGTAATATCAAGTTTCAATTAAGAACAAGACTAGCAGGCATCTTATATAAACAATTGTTTCTATGTTTCAATTTGGAATATCACAGTTACCGATTCTTTAAAGTCAAATAATTTAGCATCAAGTTTGGAATGAGATCATTTAACCAAAAGGATAGTCCAACCCAGTTGAATTGTATTATCAAGTTTGGAATGACACAAGTTTTCCTGATAGAATATTTGAATTAGGTTAAAGTCATCTTCATCAAGTTTGGAATGAGATAACTCACCATTTTCAAATTAGTCAGCAATTGTGAATATTGATGAAACATATAAACCGTGCTTATCATTGTAGCAAATAAAGAAAGATTCGATAATTCAAAACACATAATTAGAAGGTAAGTAAATGGTAGTTAAGACTTGCCTATATAGTATTTAACTCCAGTTCCCCCACTGTTTTAAATAATCGATCTTTAGGCATACCTTTGGTGAGAGTATCGGCTATGTTATCCTTCAATCTCACATCGATCAAGGTGATAACCCCTTGTTTTCTCATATAATTTAACAACGCATGTCTCAGTCTCACATGTCTTCTCTTTGAATTAAAGAGAGCATTCTTGACGACTTGGACAGCTGCTTGATTATCACAGAATAGGCTTAAAGAATTCATCTTTAGCCGAGTCAAATGAATATCCATAATCAGATTCTTTATCCACTCTGCCTCTTCACCGGCTGAGGCTAAAGCAAAAAGTTCCACAATGCAATACAAATCTGTCGTTTGGATTTTCAAGTAATAGCAACTCCACGCAAAGTGAATACATATCCACTAGTGGACTTACTATTTCTAATATCTGAGCACCATAAGGCATCATAATATACATCCACAATTGGAGGATAACCAGAATAATAGAGAGCATAATCTTTAGTACCTTTAAGGTATCTCATTAACCTATACATTAGTAACATTAGGCAAAGTCATGTACCTCAAGCTTCCATAAACCCGAGATGGATAATTAAAATCTCCAGTTTTCTGATGGCAATCATTTCTTGGGAGAGTATGTGTCTAGAACAAGAAGTAAAGCTTCCAAGTCCTAAAGTCATCATCTGGAATAGGGGGCTATAGATCGCCTCAACTATCTGGATTTTCTCCCTGTTGACAATAGTCAATTCAAGGGATGAGAAGACATTCCTTCTCTGCACTTCTTGGCTTGTTAAAGCTGGAAATCCCATTAGTGAAACCGCAACATCTAGTTGCTTGGGCACGTTATGGGAAGAAGATATTGCTCCAGCTTGAGAAGGAGTTGGACAGGAGTGAGGTGAAGTGCATAGAGCTCCTGGGGACGGCATGCAAAATGGGAAGGTTGAGAGCAGCATGGAGGAGGCTATCCTGCCTTAAGCTACCTTGGTATATATGCTTCGAGTTCAACCGTATGCCTGTGCCTATTATGTCCCATCCTTCGTTTCCTATAAGTAAAAGAGAGAGAACGTCATTTCCAACATTACGTTTAGGGAATAAGACTTACCCTTTTTGAAAGGGGATGATCTTTTCTATTTGCCCCTACTTTCTTGAAAGGGTGTCTTTGACTTCGGTGAGTTCACATGCCAGCTTCAAATGCCCCCTGTCTCGCCAAGTCAAAGGGGATGGGGACGATATTTGAGACACGAAACAAATAAGTCATAAAAATAAACAGGATTAAATTTAACATCTTGTTTTGACAAAAGTTTTTGGCAATGAAATATTTTTTGTTTTCAAAAGTATATATTTTTTAGGGGGGAAGAAGCACGAGGAAGCCCAGCCCTCAGTATTCTCCCTGGATGATATTTTCTTTTTTTGGTTAAATAGCATCATCGGGCTGGTTTAGAATACCGCATCACGCTCTCGAAACAAAATATTAGAACTATACATTAGATTAAAAAACACAATAGTAACACACTAGACATGATAGAAAACATGAGTTTAAAACAACCAGAACCCATGAAAACTCTTATGAAAAAGGGCACTTCGATAGTGTCGGTCCTGAAGTCAAGCGCCTTTGAGTTCTTCGCCTCCAGTAGACTCAAAGTATTCGCATGAGAAAATCACTTCATTGAAGCTACGGAAGTGTACTCCATGCAACCAACAGCGATGCTTGCGAGGTAAAGCCCCTATAAATAACTTCATCATTTCTTCTTCGGCCAGTTGAGGGTAGGTTTGCATCATAAAAGCCTCCCATCTTTCTACATACGCTCGGAAATCCTCTACTAGTCTTCTTCTGAAACGAACCAAGTTCCCGCAAGGTAGTTCAATTCCAATATGGCTTTGGTATTGATGCAGGAATGCGGAAGACAGCTCACCCCAATCCCTCATGAGGTAGATATTTGCCATGACGAACCATTGTAATGCAGGCCCTAAGAGACTTTCTTGGAAAGCCTGAGTTGTTAATGACATCAGGTTGTAGTGCCGACTCATTTCTGAGTGGAAATATTGTAAGTGGGCCATGGGGTAAGTTGTGCCGTTATACTTGCGAAGATTAGGTGTCCTCTGCTGAGGGTCATGATCCTATGAAGGCAAGATGGGCCTGCCAAGTCTTGGTTAGGCAACTGGTTTTTCCCTTGCATATTCATTGCAGTGGTGAATTTTGCTGCTTCAAGAAAGCTGGGCTCCACCGAAATCATCTCATCGCTTTCTTTCGAGTCAAAATTTCCAACCGAGGATGAGGCGTTTATGTTATCCTCATGGTCGGGTGACAAATTTAGTAGCTCATTGGGAGACAAGTCATGATTGACGAAAGTTCATTCTTCTAACAGGCCTTGGATCCTATGTATGGATGGGAGGCAATCATATGATGAATGGCTGCTTTCATTTGTATAATAGTGGTAGCCTTTGAGATTGTACCGTAAGGACTGGTAACTTTCAGAATCGTACCCTAGGGGCTAGTAAACTTCAGAATTGTACCCTAGGGGCTAGCAACCTTTAGGATTGTATCCTAGGGGATGCGTGAAGTCTTGGCGTGACGACTCCTTGGCTATCAGATTTTGCCTACGTTTAGTGGCAGGCGGCACTACTCGAGTTGCCTAGGGTTTCTTTTCTTGACTCCTGATCCGGACCTTTTGAGTAAGACCCTTCATTTTACCAGCTGAACTTTGTTAAGGGGACTAGGAGATGGTGGAGTTTTGCTCCCTAGATTGATGGGGGTCGACATTCTTTGGACCCTAACTTTTGCGGTAAACTTGGGAAGCTGCATTGCCATACCCCGGTATTGAATAGGCTTTGTGGCATTAACCTCGTATGCGGGCTCTTTGCCTTTCCTAGTGGGAAGCTTCTCAGTGATAGGATACTCCTCAGTTGTCCATTTATCATGCAAGGCTACATTGATGTCTTCTTCTGTAGGCTGCAAGTCAGATTGGGCGATCGGGGTTCTCCCTGTCACGGCGTGTGTTTTTAAAAACACATTACCCCTCGGCTTTTCGTAGGGCAGGGAGATGTCGGCATTGATGTTAACATCATATTCTTGGCAAAAAGCATCGGTTAGTTCCTTCCAGGTCGCAAGGCAGGGCTAGTCAGGTTTGATTGGTACGACTGAATCATTCTTCGGATCAGGTAGGCCTGTGAATACATCTATGGGCAAGAGGTATTGGCATATCCCTCGCATCAAGCACTTTGAGCTGTTTAGGGATCTTAATGTCGGCATAATTAGACAAGTCCATGGGATCCTGCCCCTACAGCTAGCTCGGCTTTTTCATGATCTTTACAAACTGTTTATCCTGTTGTTTATCTTCTGGCAAATTCATAAGTGTCATGAACGTGTTTAAAACAGCTACAGAGTTGGACTTGGCTTGAGTGGACTCCATTTGCCTCGAGAGTTGTCGAAGGGCAATGGATATCTGTCCTATGCTGTCTTCAATGTTAGCGAGGCGATCTTGTACATTATTCTAATCAGGCACCATTGCCTGAGGCTATTTGCGAGCGACTGGTGGTTGGCGATTCATAATTACCTGGTTCGCAAAAAAACAATGAATGAGCACAAGAGTAACTTTGATTGACCAATGGCAATGGTCTAGCTGTTTTTATTTATCAAAAGAATTTTTCAAACAACATACTTCTGATATCTAAACTTGAAATTAAAATGACAAAATGAAATACTAGGTATTAAACAAAAGTCCCTAAACAATGGGACAAAGCTTTTACAATATTAACACTAAAGGCACATGATTACTAGTTTATATGCAACGGGGAGCCTTGTTCTTGCGGAGATGTTTGCTTCCTTGGGTCGGCTCTGAGACGTGTACCCAGCTTATTCCCAAGTCCCTTTGCATATGCTCTGCTTGCTCATGTTGACTAATCTTGTTGGTTAGGTGAGGAACCAATGGCCGCAGTCTTGTCGGGATGTGATGGTTGTGGATGTAGGACTCGGAGGCATGATGGATCTTTTCTTGTTCCTCAAGCCCTTCGGGTACCACGATCCTTTTACGATGGCACTTACTCCATGTTTATTCGATAATGGAAATCTCGAATGCGTAATCACAACTTTGATGGGTAAAGAAGAGTAGATGAACCTTCGTCTTGAAAGGTGGCAGGATCTCTTGAAGGGCTCCGTATTGTCGTGCCACCCTATATGGGTAATAAGGAGTGGCGCCAGTGAGGTCAAGCACTTGAATTGGATTGCAGCATTTGTAAGCAAAGTGAGCCATATTTTCATGGAACCAACCAGCACACCACTGGAATGCCTCTGGAGCGGGGTCTCTTAGGAAATTTATCCAATTAAAACAACTTTGGTTGGGAATGTATGATCTTAGGACCACAAATTTTTGTAATGGATTTTTGAAATCATTTGTTTCAGACGATTACATGAGGCATCGAAATTCACTTTGGTGAGAAAAGAACCAAGCCTGCAAAATTTCTAGGGAGGCTCGCATGATTTTTTCCACATTTTCTTTAAAACAATTAAGGGACAAAAATGTTTCAACTAAAATCATGTTGACATAATTTTGCCCCCTTGAGACCTGATCAACCACCCAAGCCATTAAGGGACTTATGACATCTTTTTTTATGGGGGAAAATGATGAACCCGAACAAGGCTAGGAGAAAAATCTTACTTCTTTGGGTCATGGGCTAATTTTCAAAACAGGCAGTCAAAAACTCTAGTGGGTAGGTTATTATGGTTGGTTTCAAGAATTTGCCTCATTACATGGACTTCAGTTCTTAAAAGTTGCGCTAACCCACGCAGCGGGTCAATACCTATTGGTGGTCTAACAAGCTTACTCTCGAGAGGCATTCTAGTAATGATGCTATATTCTTCTAGAGTTGGGGTTAGCTTAAATCCACCAAACATAAATGAGGATGTCCTAGGGCACCATAAATGTGCTATTGCCTATAGGACTTCAGGATGAACAGGGATTTGGAATAATGATAGGAGATGACCGACTTTGGCCTTCACACGCTCTTAGGCAAATTGGTCTAATTGAACCCACCATCTAAAGAGCTCTGCTTTGGGGGCGGGAAAAAACTGGATATTGTCTCCTTCCATCGCATATAAACTGGGACTCGAAAACCCTACCTAAATTGCCATGGGCCAATAAAAAGGAATGAGTAAAAAAGTAAAGAAATAACTTTGCTTTTAAAGAAAATGGCAAGCACAGAGACATGCACATGATACGTGTGGCTCCATGTCTAA